>JALBCR010000846.1:0-501353 GCA_030710515.1 Abscondita cerata
ATATACGTATTAACTACTATACCGAGCATGTATAACAATTAATGAAGCAAACATCTTGAAACGGAGCTATATAAATCTTGCATTAGTCTGTCTCTTAATTTTCCAATGCATCGAAAGCGCAGATCCAAAAAATTCAACGTTGATTGGCTATTTTCACGAATGAAAAAGTGTTGTTATTTATATGCGTTATAGGTTAAATTTTTGTTGTGATTTTTTTTAAATAAAAATTATACGCAAGACACTTTACTTAATATGTGAACTTCCAAAGTTTGTATAGGATAGGTGATTTGATTTTATATAAAAATTATCGAAAAATGTATTTTTATAAGAAAATATTGTTCATTGTGTGTAACACTAAATAAGGAGGATTTAAAAACTTAAGAGGTCATTATAAGTAATTGCTTAGTAGAAAACCTTAAGATCGTACAAATTACTGATCGCAGGTACTCAGGAAGGGACAGATGCCCGGTGGGCTCGAGTAACTTCACGCATTCGCATATTGTAAATATGAAAAGTTGAATCTGCTCACATCTGATATTAAATTAAACAATATCCAATACATTAAAAAAACAACAACCAATAACAACGAAGAATTTTGCGTCTGCGCATAAACGATATCGGGACATTAAGAAATAAACTTATGCGATTTTAATATCTCTGTTTCACGAACTTTGCTTCACTTTCCACTTGTTACAGCAATGTAATGGTATCAGTATAAGTAGTTAATACGTATACGCTTTTTACTGTGTAACAGTTTTTTTGTTTCCACAGCTATTTAAAGGTTGGTACCTCGGTTATGTCAATTTATTATGAATGTAACAGTTAAGTACCAACCTGATTCGTCGAAAATAAAACCACTTGAGAATCTCGAAAATTTGAAAATAACACATGAAAACCAGCAATAAACTCTTAAACAAAAAGTAGTATATATCCCTTGGAGAAAATACATTTGTTTCGCTTAATTTGGTAACTCGACTATGCTACATTAAATATTAACTGATCAAATCGACGGGTGCAAATAGTAACGTGGTTACTGAATTTTTTACAAAATTGAGGTTTTTTACTGTTCTGGAAAAAAAACATGCTCTTCACATTTTAATACCATTAGCATTATCTTAGGAGAACAAATAAAAAAATAATTTTTCTCTTAAGATTATTTCTTTTTCTCATTTATCTTGAAGTTATTGTATTTTTTTGGAGGGCCTGCAAATCAGATAAAATCGATTTATCTCCGAAACGGAAGTAAGAGACATGTTAAAGAACATAGATTATTTTTATCGTAGGTACAATAAAAAAAATACAGGGTCATCTATTTAAAATAACACAATTTTGATATGGTAGGTGTTTCTGGAGCATCCTGTACAATCCAAAATATTTTTAAAATGTGGTTTTGAATAATCTTGACATATGTATGCCTTAAAGTTTCTAACATTATTTGTCGTTCTAATGCTACAGATAATTTTTCTTTATTTATTTATTTATTTGAAGAATAATTAAACAGGTTACAATAAATACAAATTAGGGCCACAGGCCAAACCTAAAACGGCCCACAAAAAATACATAATAATAAAAAATAGACTAAAAGATACAGATCTCTACTCACTCAGTCATTTTCATTAAGTAAAATATTTCTTATATAATTTTTAAATTTATTTAATGAATTAGAAAATATATCCACGTGGCTATTTCTATTGATATAATTAGGTGTTGAATCCAAAAATTAAGATGGAGTTTTTTATGTTTCTGTATTGGCTTTATTAATTTTAAAAGGTCTAAAGACCTAGTTGCTGGTGTTCTAAAGACATGAAAATTGATTTCATTTAGAAGTTCAGGGCAATCAATTTTATTGTTAACTAATTTAAATATAAATAGTAGCACCCCAATCTGCCTACGCACAGTGAGACTGTCAATGGAGGCAGTTTCCCTAAGCTCAACAGTCAGGTAATTAAAAGGACAGGAAAAACCATTACTTTTATAATAATAATATCGCAATATATTATTTTGCACACCTTCTAATTTAGAAATATCCTTTTTTATAAGCTAGTCAAATACTGAAGCAATACTCAAGCCTACTTCTAATTAGGGTTATATATACAATAGCTTTACAGTATTCGGATTAGAAAAGTCCCTAGTACATCTTTTAATAAAACCAGCTAATTGGTATGATTTTTTAATAATTGCATCAATGTGTTCTGAAAAACAAAAAGAATGTGTAAAAATTACTCCTAGATCTTTAACACTTTTAACATTATTTAAGTAATTCTGATTTATATGATAAATAGGTAGGTGTGAAGATTTCTGTCTAGAGATTTACATTCCTACACATCTCTTCACATTGAGAAGCAATTTATTAATATTGCACCATTCATTTAATTCATCTTGTAATACATTACCATCTTCATTGAATTGAATCACTCTATATATTTTAAGGTCGTCAGCATACATAAGGCAAGACGAATAAAATATATTAGGCAAAAAATTTGAAAAAAAAACGTAAAACATTGGTTTCAATTTAGAACCTTGCTGAATACCTGATAAAGGAGTTATACATTTGTAATGATTTAGAAAGCGAACACTAAAAGTGCGATTTTGAACATAAGAACAAAATAAAGACAAGGTTAATTTATCCGCACCTAATTTAAATAACTTGCCTAAAAGTATATCATGATCCACCATGTCAAAGGTTTTTAAAGAATCTGTATACAGGGTCATTGATGGTCGATGGTAGGTTAGACGTTTATGGAAAACGCTGGAAAGCTGCTAAAATTGTTCCTGTATATAAATCTGGGGATGAATGAAATATAACAAATTATCGATTTGTATCTATTCTGAATAGCCCGGCAAAGGTTTTTGGAAATATAATATATAAGTTATTATTGAGTAGTGTTAAAAATATACTAAGCCCACCTCAACATGATTTTCTTCCAAATAGAAGTACTGAGACTAATCTCTTAGTTTTTTCTAATAATGTACACATAACGTTGGATATGGGTAGCAGATTGGATGTTATATACAGGGTCATTGATGGTCGATGGTAGGTAAGACATTTATGGAAAACGGGACACAGGAGTAATATGCAAATTTGGCTATTGCCATAAATAAACACGATCTATTTTTTTTAAAATATTTTCATTACGGCAGTGTTGCCGCTTTTACTCAAAAGTAGTAACAACTTGTTAATTTTAAATAAAACACCCTATATATTATTCAATTTTTCGAATCACAATTTCTTTCTGATATTTTTTTCTGAATAGTTTTCTATACCTATCTATACCGGTTTTCGACATAATAATTATTTTGGGTTATTTTCTTTTAAAATATGATTCAACCAAAATTTAAATTTAGCTGTTATTTGAACCCATATAAGGCTGAAATTTTAGATGCAGTTTGCAAAAGTCTTGTATTTAACAGCTACTTAAATAAATTTGTTTTATATTATACAGGGAGGTTTAAAATTAATGATTTTGGCGTGACATACAAAAAAGGTCAAAATATTATTTTTTTAAATGAAACACCCTGTATATTACTAACTCGTCAACTTTTTGAAATAATCGCAATAATGATTAAAAATCACATTGACCTCGCGTAATTTGCACTAGTTAGCCATGGAACGCCATGTGACTTGAGAATTGCTCAATTATTCACTGTGTTTGACAGACGTGGAAGTTTTGAGATTGTGATTGTAATTTACTACTTAATACTTATTCAAAAACAAATTACAATGAGGCAAAATAATTACTCGCATGAAGTTTTGATGAATGTATTTATTCTTCATGGACAATGTGACAAAATTGTGGCAAGAACATGTAGAAAATTCAATGAATTGTATTTTGATTTGCAGCCAATGAACGAAAGAAAGTTTAGGCTTTAAGCTTAGAACCATAATTGATAAAGTACTCCTGTATTCGCAATAAACTTTTTTTCGTTGATTGGCTGCAAATCAGAACATATTTCATTGAATTTCCTACATGTTCTTGCCACAATTTTGTCACATTGTTCATGAAGAATAAATAGATTCATCAAAACTTCATGCGAGTAATTATTTCGTTCTATTGTAATTTGTTTTTGAATAAGTATAAAGTAGTAAATCACAATCACAAGCTCAAAACTTTGACGTTTGTCAAACATAGTGAATAATTGAGCAATTGTCAAATCACATGGCGTTCCATGGCTAACTAATTCAAATTATGTGAAGATAATGTGATTTTTAATCATTATTGCGATTATTTCAAAAAGTTAGCTATACCACTATTCTACCTCAACTTGAAAACATTTTAATTGTCTATCAGAATTTCAAGTAATATATAGTGTTCTATTTGAAAAAATAAAGTTTTGACTTTTTTTGGATGCCACGTCAAAATCATTAATATTAAACCGCCCTGCATAAGATAAAATAAATTTATTTAGGTAGCTGTTAAATACGACTTTTGCAAACTGCATCTAAAATTTTAGCCTTATATGGGTTCAAATAACAGCTAAATTTAAATTTTGGTGGGATCATATTTTGAAAGAAAATAATCTAAAATAATTATTATCTTAAAAACCGGTGTAGATATGTATAAGGAGTTATTCAGAAAAAATTATCAGTAAGAAATTGCAATTCCAAAAATTGAATAATATATTGGGTGTTTTATTTAAAATTAACAAGTTGTTACTACTTTTGAGTAGAAGCGGCAACACCGCCAAAATAAAAATATTTTAGAAAGATTGATCGTGTCCATTTATGGCAATAGCCAAATTTGCACATTACTCCTATGTCCCGTTTTCCATAAATGTCTAACCTACCATCGACCACCAATGACCCTGTATATAACATCCAATCTGCTACCCATATCCAACGTTATGTGTACATGATTAGAAAAAACTAAGAGATTAGTCTCAGTACTTCTATTTGGAAGAAAATTATGTTGAGGTGGGCTTAGTATATTTTTAACACTACTCAATAATAACATATATTATATTTTCAAAACCTTTGCCGGGCTATTCAGAATAAATACAAGTCGATAATTTGTTATATTAAATTCATCCCCAGATTTATATACAGGAACAATTTTTGCAGCTTTCCAGCGACTTGGGAAAATGCTATTACACAAACTTAGGTTAATAATATGTTGCAAAGGCAAATGCAAAACATCTTTCAGTTGTTTCCTTTTAGGGGTGGTGTGCGGAGAAGAGCAGAAGGCGATTGGCTCCTTCGATTAAATTATGAAGCAAAACCAACCCCTGTAGACGTAGTATCCACCGGTTGTCAGCAGCTTAATTAATGTGAAACCGTGGTGTTGTCTTTAATTGATAGGGGTGGTTTTTAATCAGCCACTCCAGCACCTTCAAGAGTTATCCAAGTATAACACACAACGAAAAGCCAAATATGACTTTCGTCGTAACATATTAGTCGCGACACACGTTTAAGACGGCTCTCGACATACGTCCTACATTTGAAAAATAAAACCGTAACACAGTTGAGTATGGATTGTGTGGTAAAGTTACCAATGTATTAAGAGCAAGGTGATAGTGTCAAAGGCAAAAACTCTTTACTGACATTTGACTTTTCAATATTTGTTAATGCTAAATCTAAAGTTTTGTTTTGATAATTAAGTATATTATTCACAGAAGAAAGATTGTATAATGACATAAAATTTATGATACTCAGAAAATTGCAGTTCCTCAAGTTATTGCTTGCTGTATTATATAATACTACAAAAATGATAATGATAAAAATCAAGAATATTTAAGTTTCCAGTTATAATAATATTATCATTGAGCTTGTTATTAGCAAATAATTTCTCAAATAAATAATAAAATTCCATATATACAGAGTTTTTATAATTAGGTCTGATATAAACATGACGAAGATACTTCTTTAAAATTAATACTGCAGATAATATAGTTTAAATCATTAGTAAAGTAAGTACTAGGTAGTTTCGGCCTGAGATAAGAGTTGATAGCCAATAGAACTCCACCTCCTCTTTCAGAGCCCTCGCCTGGACTATCAGCACGGTACAGACTGTACCTTGAGTCAAACAGCTCATTAACAAATACGCCATCATACAACCAAGTTCCACTTAGAGCAGCCATGTCAAACATGCGGCCCACTGAGCATTTTCCTTCGGCCCCGATTCAATTTTGAAAACAGCCATGTAATGCGGCCCGCGAGCCTGTTAAAAACCGAAAATAAAGTACTGTGATGATGAACTAAGATGCGCGCTCAACCTAAAAGCCTGGCTTGTTCCGGAAAGTTCTATCGCGCGAGAACACAGATGACGCTACCTGAACATTCTGGAAAGAACTGTCGAGAAATCACAATCCGTATATAAGCCAATACCGCTCGATTCAGTTCAGTTGTTCAGTCAGTTATGAGTCAGTTGCGATAGAATTGCGAGTTTAGTTGCGTACTTATTGTTACAACACGTAACAGTACTTATTGTTATTTATTTCGGGTAAAGTTTTTAACATGTCTGTTTCAAAACCAAGTGGAAGTAAGAGGAAACTTGGAGATGAGCATCGTATCTTTCAAGAAAAGAGGGAATTAGAGTTTTTTGCTGTGAAGTGAAAGACAAAATTATTTGCTTGATTTGTAACAGTACAGTCGGTGTCCCAAAATTATATAATATAAAACGTCACTATGATAGTCATAAAACTAAGTTTGACAAGTATACAGGCATGATTAGAAACAAAAAGTTAAAAGAGTTAAAATCACGGTTAAAAGATCAACAGCTTATGTTTACACGTCCAAAGCAAAAAAATGAATCTGCCGTTCAAGCGAGCTACGTACTGTCGGAGTTGATCGCAAAACACTCAAAACCATTTGTTGAAGGTGAATTTATAAAAGAGTGCCTTGTAAAGGCCGCGGAAATTGTAAGTCCCGGGAGCGTGAAGGCTTTTCAAAATATATCCTTGTCCCGGAATACTGTCGCTGAAAGAGTTACCGAGTTGGCTGCCAATATAAGCGAACAGATAAAAACAAAATCAGACTCTTTCATTGCATTTTCTATTGCCTGTGACGAAAGTACAGATGTGTGTGGTGTGGCGCAACTCGCTGATTTTCTTCGTGCTGTTGATAGAGATATCAACGTTTATGAAGAATTGATGGAATTAGTACCATTGCATGATACAACAACTGGGGAGGATATTTTCAATGCTGTTTATGGACTTCTGCAAAAGTACAATTTAGATTTGTCAAAACTGTATTCCGTTGCAACAGATGGAGCTCCTTCAATGACTGGAGTAAATAATGGCTTCATTAAAATATTACAAACAAATATCAGAGAAACGGGCAGTGACAAACCAGATTTTCATCATGTTCATTGCATAATCCACCAAGAAGTTTTATGCTCAAAAGTGATCAAGTTGGAAAGCGTTTTAAAGTCAGTGAAAAAATGATAAACTTCATAAGGTCACGTGGCTTGAATCAGCGACAGTTTTGTGCGTTTTACGTGATTTAGAAAGTGAGTACACTGGTTTACCTTATTATGCAGAAGTGCGATGGCTTTCGTGTTCTATGGTTCTCGATCGGTTTTGGAAACTCAAAGAAGAAATACGCCTTTTCATGGAAGTGAAAGAACAAGATGTCAGCTTATTATCCGACGTACCTTTTTACAAGATCTTTCATTTATGGTAGACATCACAAAACACTTGTCGGACTTAAATACGAAATTGCAAGGACCACGTCAAGTTATAACAGATATGCATGATCATGTTAAAGCTTTCAAGTGTAAGATGATGCTGTGGAAAACCAGTTAGCGGTGGATAATCTGTCACATTTTCCGACTTGCAAGGCGTATCAGGAAAGTACAAGTGGCCCAATATCATACAAAATGTATACAGAGAAAATGGGAAGCCTTCTGTCAGAATTTGAAAAGCGTTTTCAGGATTTTAAGTCCCAAGAAAACAATTTTTCTTTATTTACTGGTCTTTTCACTATCGATATTGATAAAGTTCCCCTCACTTGCAGATGGAAGTGATTGAGATTCAGTGTCAAACCCATTTAAAAGAAAAATTTGATAGTGTTGGTACATTCGAATTTTATAAGTACTTGCCTTTTCAATACCAAGAAATGAGAAAACTTGCCTGTAAAATCCTGTCAATGTTTGGAAGTACCTATAAGTGTGAACAATTATTTTCTTTGATGAAAGGAAACAAGTCTCCCGCAAGATCGCGATTGACGGACGCACACTTGGACGCAGTTTTAAAAGTTATTTCCGCCGATAAATTCACGCCACAAATAGACAACTTAATTAAAGACAAAAGATGTCAAATATCTGGCAAAAGAAGTTAATGTTTGTAAGTTTTTGTAATGTCCTTTTTATTGGAAATTTAATAAATATACTTCTAACATAATAGTACTTTTTTTCGTTAAGATTTTCAGTAGTTTGTCTTCTTTAAGATTAGGTTTTGCGGCCCACCTAGTCTATGGTCTTCATGCTTTTGGCCCACCAGTGACTTTGAGTTTGACATGGCTGACTTAGAGCAACAACATCGTAATCATTTGCAGTAACAGACTTATAGAATTCTTTAGTTTTTGTTCTTAGACCACGAACATTTTGATAATAAATTGTTAAATTATCACTGAATATAAATAAAGAAAGAATATTATATAATTATTGCTTAAAAATTTTGTTCAAATCTTATTCACATGTTACTATTTCAATTTTAGAATTATCAGTCTGTCTAAGCAAAATTTTGCCTGCACTGACCCACACATATTTCCAAGAGTGATCCTTTTTAAATTTTCTTGATTTACGAGGATATATTGAAAAATTCTTAGCCTACTATATAACCAAACAAAATTTCAATGTCAAAATATTTTATTACTCAACATATTCTCCTCTTAATTGAATACATTTATTACAGCGAACCAGCAACGTCTTTAGACCTTTCAAAAAAACATGTTGCTTCTTGCTCTGCCAACCAGACCTCCACAGCTTCTATTACCTCCTTGTTGGAAGAAAATGTACGACCTTTTAAACTTTTTTTAGTTGAGGAAAGAGGTGATAGTCGGACGGAGCCAAATCGGGTGAATAAGAGGGGTGTTCTAGTAATTTAAACCCTAAATCACGAATTTTTGCATGGCAACATGAGATTTGTGTGCAGGGGCGTTGTCCTGCAAAAACAAAACACCTTTGGATAGCTTTCCGCGTCTTTTCTCTTTAATATTTTCCCGTAGAGTGGTCAGTAATGTCGAATAGTAATCTCCAGTTATTGTTCTACCCTTATCCAAAAAATCAATCATGATTACTCCATGGCAATCCCAAAAAACTGAAGCAAGAACTTTTCCAGCAGATTTTTGGACACGAAACTTCTTAGGTCTTGGAGAACCAGAGTGTCGCCATTCCATCGATTGTTGCTTTGTTTCTGGATCGTAGAAATGTACCCAAGTCTCATCCATAGTAACAATTCGGTTTAAGAAGTCTACATCGTTTTCAAATCGAGCACAGATCGAACGCGATGCTTCTACCCTTGCACGCTTTTGGTCAACATTCAAACATTTGGGGATCCATTTTGCAGCAATTTTCTCATGTCCAAATTGACGTGAACCATATGATAAACGCGTTCGTATGAAATATTCAGTGCTTCAGATATCCGTTTTAGCCCAATTCAACGGTCTGATAAAATCATGTCATGAACTGCATCGATATTTTCGGGGACTGACACAGAAACTGGCCTTCCCAATCGGTCATCATCTTCAATGAAAAATTTACCTATTTTGAAGCTTGCATTCCAATTTTTGACGGTCGCATACAAAGGACATTGATCACCAAGGGTATTAAGCATATCTTCGTAAATCTGCTTACCTCTTAACCCTTTTAAATACAGGTACTTGATGATGGCTCGATACTCCAATTTTTCGATTTTCACAATTTCGGTGGACATCTTTTTTCATTTAATTTATTGCGTGACTCTGGTTTACTTTTTTGACGTCAAACTTTACACTGACACTTCTAATAAGTTATAGTTTGTTGCTATGGTAACGCAATATTTTGTTTATGCAAGCAACTGGTCTAGGCTAACTAGATATCAATACATCCTCGTAGATAGTAGTATTTGTCTTGCTTGTGTGAGTGATTCATAAATGTAAATTGGTGTACTAGCCATTAATCCAAGATGATATGTAGTCAAATCTCTTTTAGTTTACTTCTTTGACATGAATAAAGCTTTGTCAGAATGTCTTATAAATTTAACTACTACAATGCTTCCTTGTTCAGGCAGTTTATTTTTAATTTTAAAAGTATTGTCTAACATTTGTTCATTAATATCAAATCCAATAGCTGTAGAAAGTTTTTGAAATGCTGGAAAAATTTACTCACCTTCCTGAATAGGTAGGCCATGAATCTCAATAGAGTTTAACCTCGATTCTTGATTTACTGGGTCCAATTCATTTTTTAACTCAATAACTTGAGATTTAAGAGGCTTATTTTCATCCAAAATTGAATCAATCATTTCTTATTGTTTCTGAATCAATTTGTTTTGATTATCCAACATCTTACTATGCTCATCTACTCTACCATTGCAGAAATTAATTGATTTATTAATTTCTTGTTCCAATTTATTATGAGATTCATTAAGTTTCTTAATCACACCTTTTAATCATCAATTTGAGTTTTGAAAACATTTTTAATTTTCTCCATGTTGTTTGGATCTTCAACAAAACAAATCAGTCCTGCATAATCTGTTTTGTTTGATACATTTAGGACAATTAAAATTTTTCAACAAACTTGATTCAACTTCAGTTATTTGTAAACACTTCCAGTGAAATAAAAAATTACATTTATTACATTCTATTTTTTCTTTATCTGACCTGTTTATAGAAGAGCGACAAATACCACAAGAACTCATTCGAAGAGAAGTTTTTTCCAACACCATTATGAATTTTTTAATTTTAAAGAAAAATAATTTAAATGTACAATAAAAACTTCTATCACAATTTTGATTAATAACAAAAACCACAACACACGAGTACTATAACATGACCTTGAGAGATGGTCGGGACTGTGCACCTTTCTCCTGCACATCTCAGTCTAGACTTGTCCGTTAACGATCCGCAAAAGGAACATTTTTATTGTTTGTGTTAAAAACTGTTCTTTATATTAAAAATGTTGATTGCTATTTGAAAAACTATTCTTAAGATTATAACGTTTTATAAAAATTCGTTATCACTGTTGCACTAGCGTGCATTGACCGTAGGTTAACGATATCTCACATTTCGTCTGTTAATCGGCGTACGAGGATAACTCACGTCTTTACACTTCGAAAGTGTTAGTAGTGCCCCACACTGTATAATAAAATTTTAAAAATTAGTGATTAAGGGATGAAAAGTAAAATTTCATGAACACTGTTTTTGAATGTCCCCTCGACATCTAAATTGATGTATTTTTTTTTCTAGGTGGAGATTCCATTGCTAAAAACAAATTAGAGTGACTAGTTTTGAAATGAAAGCATTGTATATTCAATATGAACGATGATGAGCCTAAAAAAAGTAAAAAAATTTGATGAGTCGCGGTTAGACTTTAGTCTTTTTGGAAAGTTAATTCAAAGTTCTGGTTCTGTTGAGCAAATTCCAGTTTTTAGTTCAGCAATTAATGATGACGACATAAAATTCCACTATATCATGGAAAAATATCAAATTTTAATAAATAGGTTAGTAAAAGTTTTTACATGGTCAAAAGTTAATTGGACTTGAATTGGGAGATAAAAAACCCACACATTTACTTAGAGAAATGAAGAAACTTTCAAGTAGAAAACTTTAATTAAACTTCAATTAAAAGCAATAATGACTGCTAGTGAAAAACTTTGGAAAAACTATCTGTTATGGCGGATATATTAAATAAAGTATCTTTAAAAGCATTTAAAGTTAGCAAAGGTACAGAAATCGGTTGCAAATGTTCTGAAGCATTAATGGGACCTTTTGGAAACATTTTTGAGCATAAGAGGGAAGTATGCTTGTTCCACCATATGATGGACCTTCTTATAGGAGTAACTTTTTTTTTTTGAATGGACTATTAATACTCCATGTACTAGTCTGTGCTAACATTTCGGTCAGAAGACGTCTGACCTTTCTTAAGGCAAAAAAAAATTGTTGGAGTCACAATAGTAAAAAATATTTCTTTTTTTGCCTTAAGAATGGTCAAACGTTTTCTGACCGAAACGTTGACACGAACTAGTACATGGAGTTTTAATAGTCCATTCTAAAAAAATAAAAGTTACTTCTATAAGAAAGTCCATCATATGGTGGAACAAGCATACTGAAAAATAAGAAGGAAGATGAAGAATTAACAAATAAAATTAAGGTATTACAATTTTCAAGAAAAAAGGTCTCGAGAATGTATTTCTTCTAGATTTCATCAAAACAAATGGTGCTGTTATCATGCCTGTTTCAAAGAAACGGCAAAACGCTTTATTTTTGTCAAGGCGTCTGGTAATAAATGATCCATTATCTAAATGAATCTTTTTTGTTTGTAGCTTTTTGCGGCGAATGGCACTATTATAAAAATTTGGGGATTTGCAGTCCCTGATGTACCAATTATCGGTGCTGATTTCCCCTCACATCATGGATTATTGGTGGATACAAAAAATCGTGAGTTAATTAATCCTTTAACGAACTCTTCTTCACTTTTTTCGATTACTTCAAATTTACAGATGTCTCTCACAACTATATAAATTGGCACTACATTCACAGAGTTATTAAACAAGTTTGATTTACTAACTAAACTCCATTAATTAAATAATGAAGTTAAGCCTCCAGTGGTTGATCCTATCTTTACTAATGGACTACCGACTACCGTTTATTCGACAGAAAAGATAATTATAGCTAAAATGGAGTTTGATTATGTGTGAAAAAGGAATTTGTAGGGCTTCAAACAGCTGTTTAGCAAGCTTTTTATATCTTGGCCCTAAAGAAAATGAACTTCATAGTTCTCTATATAGAACGCCATATCGTCCGGGTCCAGCTGCTAACGAAGGCATACCAAAACCGGCCGTTTTTACTCCTGTTGAACTTTTTGAGTTTTCATTTATGACTATTGGTTACTGCTACAATTAAAAATTAATTGATTAAATATTACATTTATTGTATGTAATTATTTTTTTAAAAACGCCGTTTTTATTATATAATTTTGTAAAGTATCAATAAAAATATGTCGATATTGATTTTTATGAATTGTATACTTTAAGACAATATGCGAATTAATTCTACACTACACACGCCCAAAATATCAATCAAATATGTATCTGGAAATTCTTGGCACTGACCCTCATTCCTGAAAGAATCTGTTTCCGCACATATTCTTAAGTAACTAATTTAAATCGATAGCAGTTGTTACAATATCACATTGGTCGCAATAGAAGATGATTTTAGGTAGGTATTGGTATCAAACATCATTAAAACAGCCTAATCGATTCGTACTTATCGATCTAAATTTGTATTAATCAAATGTACTACAAAAAAATTGTGGCGATGTTAAGTTTATAACCACATAAAAAACAAACCTTTTGGACAGAACTCCACATTCCCCTTTATGTTCAATTTTGAAGTTCTTGGAGATTATTAACTGGAGTGTGTTCTATGGTATTTTTCACATGTCTCCTTAGAAGAAAATAACATGGGGTAAGGTCACAAGGTCTAAGAGGTCAAATGTTTTCTGTGTTAGAACTAATTATTTTGTTACCATGGAATCCTGCCAAGAAATTAAGATTGACCCTTGTGTTGTAAAGTGGAACACCATCTTGTTCAAAATTAAATTCAAAAACAGTAACAAAAGGCTGCTCTTTCACGAAGATCCTGCTTCAATTCATAATAAACCCTAGACAAGGAAAGAGGGAGGGACTAGTAATCGTAGGCAAACGTTTGTGACAAAGTGCCTCAATTTCATAGATAACTATACGTTTGTGCAAATTCCAGTGGCGGAACGTACAGACATACGTCATATGAAAGCAAATCACGTGTTTCCCTAACTTTAAAAAAAACTATGTGGTTCGCACGATGAATTCTATGATAATGATAAATCTATATCGATTTAAATTAAAAGGACAAACCACAGACATGCAATAATTGTATGGCGGAACCAAAATTACAAATTAAAATTACTTATAAACAGATAATAATACGCAAAAAAAACTCAAAAAGAATGGAATTAAATTGCTTAGGCAAGTAAGTAATTATACGCGGTAAAATAAATAAATAAGTGGTATCTGTTGAAAGTAGATTTTTGTCTTGACTATGAATTATAGTCGAACCATTTGTGGACGCTGTAGATTAGTAGATTTGTAAACGGTGAGATAAATAATAACTCACGCTTAATTATTAGCGGTATTGAAGGCTCTAGGAAAGGAACTGTCTTTGATGATATTGGTCGTGGGTACTTTTTCCAGCTCAGCGTTGGAAAGACAGTAACCTCTGGCCCAAGGCAACAAGGCAACGTATTCATAGTATGAAAATGAATTAGGGTACCGAGGGGTACAGTCACACTTGTCGTTTTTGTTGCTGTATTGATATCGCGCTGTTGTATAATGTAATCAGATGAAAAATCAAATATTTTACAACTGTGCAATTTCAATGCAGCGTCAAAAACTGTGAACTATGAAGAAAAGTCGAACAGTAAAATGGCCTTATCTATGTTGATGAACAATTTGCATGTGAATGTGTGCTTAAAACCCTGAAACAGCTGTACACATTCACAAGTGCTTGGATCACTAGTAGTTTTTATGAGAAGAGGAAAATGAGAATTATCATTTTAATTATTTATTAAAAAAGAAGAAGAAAATATTTCCTGTACAAAATTTTAAAATTCTGTCCCATAAAAAATAGGCAACCCCCAAGACAGACATTTCACAGAAGAGCACAAACTTTCTTATAGAAACGAACTTAAATACTTAAATTAAATTTTTGAATTGTAACAGATTTTATAGTCAATTATAAGTACAGAATAATAATTTAAACAATAATTTATTACACAAATATACAGCTTCTTATTGACCTTAAAACCTAATTATTTTACTAAAAAACTACGAACGGGTTCAGTTTTCTCGCTCAATCGTTTAGTTATAAAATGGATACGGATATTTAGATATTTTTAAGTCACCGCTTTTACGAGAAAGTAAACATGATTGTATTCATTATATAAGGTGTCCAACCAGGAATGGTCCAAACTTCGTAGAATTGTCTCTTGACCAAATCTAAGCTAAAACGATTTTCTGAAGTTTTTCATGTAGGGCTTCCTTCTCAAATTATTGCACTTTAAAGTTGTCAACCCTACTGGGTAATGATTTCGATGTTTTTGTATTTAAAATTAACTTAATAGACCGAAACAATAAGAGAAAATCTAGGATAACAACTTAACAAACTCAACTTTTATTAACGATCAAATAAAATTAATTAACAAGACTCTCAACGTGCTCCCAACCAACAGCTATGCACATTTTAATTCTTTGATTAAGTTTCCCCTCCAAATTATAATTTTTCAGATTCGTACTGATTTGGGCAAATGACTGTTATATCCTTTCAATAAGTACTTTTCTTGTAGCAGGCTTCTCTTGCTCATAAACCAGAGTTTTCGTATGACCCCAAAAGTAAATATTCAGTGGTTTAAAATATGAAGACCGTGGTGGCCAACGGATAGGCCCGTTCCTTCCAACGCATCGATTTTCAAAAGTTTGGTATGAATAATTAGTTATGCATTTCCCAAAATGTGCTAAACAGCCATTGTGAATTTTGTAGTAGAATGGGTACGTCTTCCAGCAGGCCCGGTAAGTCGAATTCCAAAAAGGCATTACAAAAATTAAAATAATTTATTAGATCGTTTTGGAGTTAATGGTAATACTGTGCTTTACACTAGATATGACAATGGTAAGTATATAGAGAATTTGAACACATCATGACCATCACCCAGTAGGGCTGACAATTATAAAGCGCAATATTTTGAAAAAGAGCCTTATATAAAAAACTTTAGAGAATAATTTCAGCTTACAATTGGACAAGAGATACAAGATAAGTTAGAATAGACAAATAAATTAATAATCTGAAAGAAAATCTGATATGTCATTTTTTGTCTTTGAATTATGGCAACAAAAATGAAAAACCTGATTTTAGTTTTTATTTTTTTGAGTGAAAATCAACGAAGTTAGACATTTTTAACTGAAGCATCATTAAGGTAGCTTTTTGCAACAAATCTAAACTGTCATCATATTTTCCATAACATTTTAGATTTAAGAGTTATAACACTTAACTTTGTTTTTCTTATGGGCGCTATATTGCATTATTACATTTTTTAAATACAGTTTTTTTCTGATTACGATGATGTATCACACGATATAATTAAGTCATACATTTTGAGGGAAATTAAAAAAACAGCATTATTGTCACAAAATGCTTATAATAAGGTACATATGCAAGCTTAAATAAGCTATATTGTTAACTTTCTATTCTGTTAATTAAATTTGTAACACTAATCCTAAAGTTACTGCTAACACAGACCTGCACCAATGTATTACCTTGAAATCCAGATCAAGATATAAACACGAAAATATCAAAAAAGAAGACCCTGGGGTAGATTTAACAATGGAAAATATTTACCTTCAATTTCTTCAGAAAAGTATTATGTAAACAAAAGAAAGTTTAGCGCAGAGCACTGCTGAAATCGACAAGATCAAGAAGACCTACTCAAGAAAACTATTCAAACTCTTAACAGCCTCACTGAACAAAGGAATGTAACTCTTAACTGCAGCGTCTATCTGTAACAAAAAGAAAAACCACAAAAAAATGCACAAAAACTATACTCGAACACGTGTTTCAATAGCTAAGCTATCACCATCAGTTGACAATAAAAATAAAAACAAAGGAAGCTTACATATACTATCTGCATGTGACGCATCTTTACGCATCATTGATCCCATAACAGCTTGAATAATTTCAAAAAACTTAATGGTTCGTGATCATCATACTTCATAAGCAAACATTTTGTTTTTAAAAATTTCTAAATTTTCATAATAATCAAGTTCGTTTTTATTATCTACTTTCTTAATTAATTTAATGTCTTCTCTGTGGTTAAATGCTTTGAAAATATTTTTTGAAGATCTTTTGTGTATGTGGAAATACTTCTTATCTATTTTGCTATTACTAGTTCCTAACGTTGTAATGTTCCTAATGTTTAACTTATGTTTATGTTTTCTATTTATGTTTGTTTGTATGATGCAATCTGCTTAATTTTTCGCAGTTCTTTATCAAAATTTTGTTTTGATAAAGGGAAATGCAATAATCTGTGAATGAAAAATTTCACTACTCCTCCGTTTTCCCGCACTCGGTCATTTTCAGTCACCTTTGCATGCATTTTTTGCGTGTTAAGTATCATTTAACAAAAAAATGAGAATATACGTTTTGTTCGTTGTTTGTTTCTATTTCAACTTTACAATTTTTTTTTATTTTTGACAATCCGACAAGCACACCAGCATTTAGCCTAGATAGAATAAATTGCACGTATTAATTGCCCTACAATTACAGGGTTTTGCACACACTAAGTACGTATTGTTTCCTCTTATTTCCTGAAAGATTTATGATATATCTTAAAAAATGACAAGTCTAGGAATTAAAAAGAAAATCCAAATATTTCACTTTTTCCCGGTTTTTTTTCGAAAAGTTATTACCTAATCGAGTCGAATTAGTGCTCATTTTATTTGTATTTACTCGTATTTTTATCCTCTACAGCTTTTCTTTTCACACCATTAACATTGGCTCACTACTTTTCCCTCAGGAAAAAAAGTTGAGAAAAACACGTTTTTTGCATTTAAAAGTTAATTAACAATATAATGACAATTAATTTCCCGTATAAAACATGAATATAAGGTATTTTATACTATTTACAATTACATGGCGCAGGCGGTATCCTACTATTATTTTTGTCAAAAATTTACTTATTATTTGCTGTATTGACTGAGTGTATTGATGTACTAGTGAAAATCACACAAACAGCAGGACAGCGACGGTTACTTATATGACTCTTGACGTCACACGGCACAAATTTGTTTCATTAATTTTTTTAATAAGTTCTAACAGTCATCCAGATTTTTTTTAACAGCTTTGGTAGATAAGCACAAACTTTAATTTATCAAATTTTGAAAAAAAAGCGTAACACCCAATTGCTATACACTCCAACATCACTTACTCTCAACCATTAGATCCGACATTTACGTATATAAAATTGAATTCTGCATCAACAAGTGCCATCAATCGAACTATAGAAACTTTAATAATTATAATCAAACAACATCACATCTGTTTTCTTTGCTCTGAATGGAATATGCCTACCGCTCGAAGCTCCAATGCAGTTAGTTTCAAGTCTTATAAATTATATGGGCAATTTTCAATCACAGTTGTTTTGTAGTAGGGTGCTTTAATAAGTTCCCCCGTTTGTGGAATAATGTTTGCTAACTAAGGTATTGACATTCGAAAAGTGTAACTTAAATTATGAATTGTTTGTCCTGTAGCTCGAGACTCTAAAGTAACCAGCAATCTACAACAGCTCATATTAACCTAATGCTTTTCAATAACTTCTTTGCACTTTATTATTTTTTCGAGTCTAGGTGCAGTAGTATCTGTATTGTTACTATAACTTACCTGTATAACTTGCCGTTTATTCTTTAGTAAGTTGGCTTTGAAGAAAACTTTTGGTCGCTACAACAATTTTCTTTTAACGAAATGTTTTGCAATTTTTTAGTTAGTCTCTAGTAATTCTACTTTCATTTGATATCTTGTTTCTGCTTTGCAGACTTAGTTTAGTTTCTTCATATTAAAATAATTTACTATGATGGTAAAGAGAATTATTTTTATTTAAATCAAATATCTCACTTTTGGGGATTCGTAATTGAGTTTTAACAGGGAATTGCCCTGGGGTTGAGATGCATAAAACAGCGGTCGAAAATAACTATTTTCTATAGAAATAAAGTAAAAGAAATTATGATTCTACGCCTCTCGTGTAATAAATTTTTAGTTTTTCTCCAAATATATGTTTTTGAAGAGACTAAACTTTCAAAAAAATACCTAAGAACGTGATATGTATCAAATTGATTTAACTCCTGTAAATTGTGATTATATTAGTATCAACACGGGTTGGACTTTTAGGAGCTGTTCTATAGATATTTAATGGAACTTCTACAGAACAGCTCCTAAACAAGGTCCAAACCGTGTTGGGAGACTATAACATAATGTGACATGTATCCTTCAAAATATGCTTTTAATTGCATCAAAACAAAATTTTAACAATGGCGGGCATGCATTGATGCTTTCGGCAATAAAATAAGTATGCGGTTCAAGATTTCAAAAATTGTTGTTAAAAAATCTATAGCCACACATAAAATGCTTTTAATCATAAATGCACGGAGAACCATAGCCTGTGTAGGGCAAATATTCAAATTCAGAATACTATGTACCTTTGGAGATAACTGAGATTATCGTTTGGTTCTTGTCGCACGCAAGAATTGGCTAATCTGAAAGTACAAGATGTACATAATTGGAGAGATGTAATAATTGATGTAATAATTATTACCTTTTCAGACAAACATACAAAATTAGAACATCGGTCATTAGCAAACGTAATCCAGAAACATACATCTCCAGACCAGTGAATGTAGTACAAGTTACACGATTCTTCTTATACTTTTCCAAAAATTAGTGTACAAAACAAGTAGTGCTACAGTACTGACAAACCATGGAGCAGATACGACTACATTAAAACGGCATTGTGGATGGAATTTTAAATTTAATTAATAATTTGTTACTTGTTTGTTGTTCATTCATTTTCTTGTGCAATTGTAGTATAAATGTATCTTACTTAATTGGTATTTGTCAAAACCTAACACATGAGGCAGTAAGACCGTAATTTGCGCACACACTTGTGCATGCCAATTTGCATAAGTAAATCGTTGCATTCAATTCAAAATGGTTGACTTACATAACTAAAAAAGTTTGATTTGAGTAAAATCTGACCGGTCAGATAATTTGGATGTGGTTAGCGCAAATGCCTGAAGCTGTAAACAAAACATGGAAATTTTACCCAAGTCGCAACATAAGTTCTCCCGGTGTAATAGAAGGTTTCATAACAGTATCTTTCGTTTTTATTAATAGTGTAACCATTTCAATAAATGTTGATTCTGTAAGTGCATCTCTTTTCGTTCCAACATTTCTGCGACCTTTTTTCCTTATTTGTAATATAATATTGGTGTTCCTAGTCCACAGTATTTGTTACTGCCTGTAAAAATAAATACGACCGATTTATTTTTGTGCAAGTTGACAAATTTATTTTCGCAAATTGCATTTGAAAATTTCATTTACGTTTGCGCAAACTTGCAGGCACAAGCTGCTTGTGCAAAAGGATGAGCGTAAAATGCACTATTAAATCTGACTGGCAAGATAATTTGCATGTGGTTGGCACAAATGCATGATAGTGTAAACAAAATTTGGAGAATTTGCGACAACTCCTAATATAAGTCCTCCATGTTCCCAGAAGATTTCATAACAGTGTCTTTCCTTTTTGTTAATAGTGTAACCTCATTCAATAAATGTTGCAAAATTGTTTTGTCTATGCGCAGGTAACAACGGAAATCGTCAGGTTCGTTCTGTAAGTGGTTTTCTTTTCAATCCAAAATGTTTGCGACCTTTTCTTCGTTTTTGAAACTTCTAAACAAACTGCAGCTATTGGTAATAATTTTGGTCTTCCTGGTCTATCGTACATGCGAGTGCCTGTGAAATAAATATGACGGATTTTTGTGCAAGTTGACAAATATTTAGGCAGTACTTGCTACTATTTCTATTCTTTCTCATTTTGAGTATGGACGCAACCGTAGACAAAATTACACCTTTAATTTTGGAAATAGTACGTCTCGTTTGCGCTGAATAGTATTTTTGTGTTATTATCGTTCTATACTGGAGATTGTAAGGTCATTGACCTGACAAAAGGTTGTGTAGGTCATCGCTATTGGGTGAATAATAATGTCAACGCGTGCGAATTACGTACCCACATCGCATCAGTTATCACATTTTTTTATATACACGTGCGTCTATTAAAAGGAGCGATTATCAATTCTTACAAAGTTGTTTTTATTTTATTATTATTCACTTAAATTAATAGACGTATTGTTATTTATTTTGCGTTTAACTTAAAGTATCTGTATAGCACAAAAGCAGAACCAGCATACTCCGAGTCGTCTCTTTTGTCAGGTCTATCCCTCAGGTATCTTCAAGCGTTATCTAGTACTACCTCTATTACGCCCAGTAAACCTATTTTATTTTAGTAACTCACATGCTATCTTTCCTAATTCAGCAAGACACATGGATTCGCGTTTGTAACTACGTTAATATTGATTTTCAGTAATTTTGATTAATGTACCAGATAGGTACGTGTTTGGGTATTTTTCTGTACCCAGAGTTGGATATATTTTTTAATTAATTCTTGAAATCAAAATATCATCTGAATTGGACCTTATAGATATAGTTGCCAAAGTTTTGTCACTTATGGTAAGGGTCTTCATCAGAGCAAATACTTTAAACATTGAAATTTCTGATTCAAGCTTAGTAAAAGTTTAAGGTAGACTGTTATAACTTAAGTTACCAACTTCTTCTGTGGGGTATGATACAAATTACCCGTCCGCTAGCGCTGTTTTCTCGCACTCGGTCATTTTCAGTAATCTTTGCATACATTTTTTTAAATGATCAATAATGTACAATTTATTATGCTGAATCAGATTCTGCAGAGAAAACTAAAAAATCCGAGTACTTCCGAAGATATCCGGGAAAACACGAAAAACTACGTTTTCGAAAATGTCCACTATTTCCGTAACCGTGCAAGTTACAACAAAATTTCTCAGACAAAAGTTGCTTGTTGCGACTACGAAAATGTATTGTAATTTTTATTAAAGTAACCACTTTTACGGTTTTCGAGATACTGCTACTAACTTTATTGCCAATATTGATTATGTTTAGTTATTTGTTAAGATTTGTTTTCATGGTCTACTTCATGCAATACAATAAATTTTCAAATGCGTAGCAATTTCATACCTTAAATCAAGATTGTGACACATCATGATAAAATCCAAGATGAAGAAGATGAAGATCCATTTAGAAAATAAAGTTAGTAGCAGTATGTCGAAAATCGTGAAAGTGGTTACTTTAATGAAAATCACAATAATTTTCCCCAAACGCAACAAGCAACTTTTATCTGAGAAATTTTTTTGTAACTTGCACGGTTACGGAAATATTGAACTTTTTGAAAACGTAGTTTTTGTGTTTTCCCGGATATCTTCGGAAGTACTCAGAATTTTTAAGTTTTTTTCTGCTGATTCTGATTCAGCATAATAAACTGTACATTATTGCCTATTTAACCAAAATTGTATCTCCATTAATAAGAAAGATAGCCATGTAATTTTATTCAGTTTGGGACACTCTATATTGCTTAAAAAATTAAAATCTCAATTTTGCATAAACTAATTGCTCGACAATTGCAGGGTTTTGCACATACTAAGTACCGTATTATTACCTCTTGTTTCCTGAATGATTGAACCAATATCTCAAGAAACCCCAAATATTTCACATTTTCCGTTTTTTCGAGGAAAGTTATTATCCGATCGAGTCGAATTGGTGCTCATTTTATTCATATTTTTATCCTCTCTATATTTTTTTAATCATTAACGTTGGTTCATTACTTTTCACTCAGGAAAGGTTGTCTACATAAAGTAATTTCAAAAGTGGTTATAGTACATTAATTTTAAAAAATACAAAATGCAACAATCGGAATAAGAACTATAGTGGTTTCAGTTAATCCCTATATGCTTATTATCATAAGTTATTGGAATTTTACATATGTGTTGAATTAGTCTGAACATGCAGTAATAACGAGGGAAGTGGAAAACTTGATAACATACTTTCCTGTATAAAATTTATAGTTTACTTTTAAATATGAAAACTTTCACACATCTTGACTTTTATTTTAAAGTTGTTAAGGTATTGCATGCATAAAGTACAATACATCTGCGCTCACAAATGTTGGATAGAAAATATAAACCGATTAAGAATAACAAAAACTATCCTTTTCCCATTTAATCCGAATTTTATCTAAGTAAACTACCTTCTTGTTTGTTTAACTCTTATCCGGGCAACTGAGGTCCAACCGACCCACACAGTGTTACAAAAAGACCTATTTGGATTAATATTTTAAATTATGACAAATATGAAATTCGTTTTAATTAAGTTTTTCTTTTGTCAAAGTTGCTAAACTTGATCTACTTTTCAATAAATATTTATCGTAATATAAAACTTACGTAACCGGGCAATGTGTGTCTCAAATGGACCTTTGCTTGGTGGTTACTTTGTTTTTCAAGCTAATTGTCTTGAAAAAATCAATTAGAGTAGAATGTTTTCAAACTAAACAAGTTATTTAGCAGTTAGACAACGTTGAAGTTATTCTTTTAGTAATCACCTAGTACCAGAGTAATTTACTATGAGTGATAAATTTAGAATACCTACTTATAATTGTGTTTTATTCAAAAATTTGGATTGTATTTTTAAAGAAAGAGAGCCTAGAGCGTTTGTTATTGACAAAGACAAAAGCTTTAGTTCAATAGTAATTGTTTTATGAATTCACTATTACTACCTTCCCTTGCTTTGTACATATAGGTATATATATATATATATATATATATATATATATATACAGGGTGTCACAAGCAAGCGTGGGTCTTCAATAACTCATTTGCGGTTGGAGATATCGGAAAATGTTTCAAATAAAGTTCCACCAATTCAACTTCTCTATACCAAAATTATTTTCGAATATACAGGGTGTCCCGTTTTCCTGTACGCAACCTAACTTAATTTTTTTAAATGGAATGCCCCATTTATTATTGCTTTATTAGATTTCTCGCTTAATTTAAAGGCCACTTTGTTAACCATACATTATGGCTGAAATGCACCGTTCCTCAGAAAATTAGCGCTAAAGGAAGAAAAATGCCGTTTCGGTACCCTGCGCCATTTTCATATCTCGAAACAAAAGAACTTAGAGGAATGCGGTTTTCACAGATCGCTTCTAAGAGAAATGATCTACCATTTGCACTATTTATACAAACATGTTTCTGTTAAATTCATTCAAAGCTACCGCTTCAAAATAAATTGTTTCAAACCGGCAAAACTTGTTTTTTCAAATAGAACACTATTATTTTTTCAGCCCATCATATGCAGAATTTTATTTCCTTTCGTCTGATATAAGGTTGTTGCTATCAGTTCCTAACAGTTTTGAGAAAATTGCAGTTATATTCTAAATTTTAATTAAATCGGATCATCGCGTGCGCCCTGGTCGGTGATTAGCTGCTTTTCCGCTTTTGTTTTCTACCTTAGGAATGAAAACTATTTCAATTGAAAAACCAGAGTGTTGTATTTTAGTTCAGACGTTTTAAATCACAAAAATAATTTTCAAGATGTCCACACAGAGCAGTGACTTTGCCTCAGGCCAGTTCTTGATGTTTAACTTTACAAAAGCTGCTCGAAATGTCTGCCATTTTCTTGAATACACATCCTCATTCGACGTTTGAAGGTATTGTCAAGAATGTCCGGGGTAATTTCTCTGAAAGCGTTAGTTATCCTCTCCCGCATATCTTCGGCAGTGGTAGGTGAAGAGGTGTACACTTTGTTTTAACGAATCCCCACAAAAAGAAGTCACATTTTGTGAGATCAGGCGACCTAGCGGGCCAGTTAATTGCCCCTCCTCTTTCTATCCAGCGGTTTGGGAAATTCGTATTTAAGTAGTTCCGAATTTCTTGGGTGCAATGAGATGGGGCACCGTCTTGTTGTAGCCACATACGTCGAAGAAATTCTAAAGGAACATCCTCCCACATTTCTTGGAAACCATTTTGCAGGAACTGCAAATAGGCCCTTCCTGTTAAGTGTCCATAAAAAAGTACGGTCCAAAAACACGATCACCAAAAACACCTCCCCACACATTCAGTGACCATCGGTATTGAGAAAACGTCCGGAAGTTAGGAGGATTTGCCGTATCGTAATAATGGAAGTTATGCCTGTTTACAAAACCATTTTTGTGAAAGGTAGACTCGTCAGTAAACAGGACATATTTGAAGAAGTCTTCGTCTTCGGCTATTCTTTCGATGGCCTCACTGACAAAATTCCGTTCTTGCTGCAAAATCCCTTGGAAGTAGTTCCTGATGTAGCTGAACGTGGTACGGATGGTACTTATGCTGTTTCAGGACTCTTTGTACAGACATTCTACCAATTTCGGTTTCTCGGGCGATGTCTCTTTGACTGACATTCGGATTTTCCACCACAGACGCCAAACACGGAACTCATTTTCATCTGTACAGACCGTCTTGGCGTAGTTTCTTTTCCAGACTCCACTGATCCTCTAGTAAGAAACCGCTCCAGAACCCTGCTGAACGATTCCACTCTAGGATGTCGTCTATTTGGATAACGCTGGGCATACACCCTCGATGCCAAGAGGGGATTTCTCTCACATTCCCCAAGAATAAGAACCATATCTATCATTTCTTCTTTATTCAACGCCATAGCGGAACAGTTCGGAAAATGAACACAAAGTTACAATGAAACAAACACACAATACAATGAAACTTTACTGAACACCTTATGAAGTTCACAAATATGACATTGTAGAAAACAAAAGCTAATCACCGACCAAGGCGTACATGATGATCCGATTCAATTAAAATTTAGAATATAACTGCAATTTTCTCCAAAAACTGTTAGGAACTGATAGCAACAACCTTATATCAGACGAAAGGAAATAAAATTCTGCATATGATGGGCTGAAAAAATAATAGTGTTCTATTTGAAAAAACAAGTTTTGCCGGTTTGAAACAATTTACTTTTTGAAGCGGTAGCTTTGAATGAATTTAACAGAAACATGTTTGTGTAAATAATGCAAATGGTAGGTCATTTCTCTTAGAAGCGATCTGTGAAAACCGCATTCCTCTAAGTTCTTTTGTTTCGGAGATATGAAAAATGGCGCAGGGTACCGAAACGGCATTTTCTTCCTTTAGCGCTAATTTTCTGAGGAACGGTGCATTTCAGCCATAATATATGGTTAACGAAGTGGCCTTTAAATTAAAGAAATCTAATAAAGCAATAATAAATGGGGCATTCCATTTAAAAAATTAAGTTAGGTTGCGTACAGGAAAAACAGGACACCCTGTATATTCGAAAATAATTTTATGGTATAGAAAGTTGAATTGGTGGAACTTTCATTTGAAACATTTTTCGATATCTCCAACCGCAAATGAGTTATTGAAGACCCACGCTTGTTTGTGACACCCTGTATATCCAGTTATTTCTTCTACTCTTCGTATTTTTGTAAACAAAGCGCTACTACCTAAAAATTCCCGGAAAGGTTCATGTGATAAGGAACTCGTCGAATTTCTTGAAATTCTTTTTGATTTCGACAACGTACCTGTTGATAGTGCTGAAGTAAGTGATCTGATCAAGACTATTGTTCAAGTGCTAGTGAATCAGAAGATATCCACGAAGAAAATGAAAAGGATAACAATTTTAACGAAAACCGAAGTACTTCCGAAATTACTGCGATGAACGGTTCGGAGTGAACAGTGAACCATATTCAAATGGAAATACTTGTTTGTAAAATATAATAAAATCAAAACGGCATAAAGTTATTGTTCCATCAGTAAAGTTTATTGAATATCTAATAGATGCAATTCAAATTCTTATAGATAATAAAGTGGTAAACAAAATTGTATCACATACTAATTCAAAGGCATCAAGAGTTCTGACAAATACCACATGGAATCCTGCGATGCTATAGAGACCAAGGCAATGTTTGGTTTGTTGTGATAACTGCAGGAGATCTAAGTAATAAGGACACAGCTATAGTGTTCTGTGGTGGTGTGAGGTTGTTGTTTTTTTTTTTTTTTTGTTTTTATTTTTTTTTTGTACCTATTATGGTAGATGAGCAGCAGATACCATTTCGAGGAAGATGTCCATTCATACCATCAAAGCCAGGCAAATATGGCATGAACATTTGGTTTGTTTAAACGTAGATTCCTTACACGGAAAAGTGTACAATAAAGTTGCAAAAGGATTAGCTAGTGATGTAGTACAAAAGCTTGTTTTGCCGTATTTTAGAACACATAGAAATGTGACAATTAATTCACAGACTTAGGGTTGACCAATGGGTTGACATGTGTTGGAACAGTAAAAAAATTAAGCGTTTAATATCTAACGAATTTTTGCTTAGTAAGAATCCTAAAACAAATCATCAATTTTTGGGTTTACGGAAGGAAGGGGAATCAGCACCTAAAAAATTAAAACCAACAATTCTAGTAAGAAAGATGTCACATGTGTCCCGCCAGAAATGCACAAAATAAACGAAATGTTGTGAGAAATGCTAAAAATGTTTGTAATCAACACTCTGTCACTATTAATTATAATCTGTAACAACTGCAATAAATAAATTTTTTGATGTAATAATGTTTATGTAATCTTAATTTATAAATATATTCCAGCAATAACAATTCAGAACAAAGAAGTAAAAGGTGTATCTAAAGAAGGTGGCCCATCGACCCACACTACTGTTATGTTACTGAAAAGACTTGCCCGGATAAGAGTTAGTGCATTATGTTTTAAAAATTGTCTGGGTATGGGTAATATAGTACCAGGCAAGCTTCATTAAACTAATAAACTTTCCCATCTTTTAAAAAGTTCCTCTGCAGGAGGTTTTGTTCAATAATATTACAATTATGTGTGGACCTATTAACATAATATTTATTAAATGGATTTGTTAAGTTTTCAAAGTTTTTCATACATTCCATAAATTGTATTTCAAGTAGCAGCTTTTGTGAAATGTGAGTTGTATGAAAGTGTTCTCTTCGATTGTGTACCAGATACTAATGTTCCATTCTTAACTTTTCTGCCTGCTCTATGTAATATTTAACTCAGCTGTTATTATTGGTTTATTAAAGCTGCGGTCACACAGGAACCAGCGTCTGTTACCACCTAATACCGGCAAACCCCGACCAAACATACCTTGGTCACACAGACGACCAATCACCGTGGCCAAGTGTGTTAAGTATAGATCACAAATCTCTTTTCTACAAGATATTGTATTCCATTACAGAGGGTATTTCATTTTTCATCTTCATTGTCATGATAGAATGCATGTTAAAATGATAATAAAAGTTCGAATGCCCTATCGTTTTACATGCATATCGCGGTTGTAGGGGCACTAATTAAAAACTTATAGAACTTTTGTTCCAAAATTTTATATTATTTCAAAAAATGATTCACAATTTTCAGGTCTGGGTATAACAGTATGGTATTTACGTATTACAATATGAATTGTCAATTCCATGAATGATTCGGGCAATTAAGAAACAAGAATTGACAAAAGAAATTGTATTGTTGTCTAATAATGTACACAGTACACTAGATGTCGCAAAACTTATAGGTAAATATTAAAGTGTAAAAGTTGTAAAGTGCTTGTCGATAATAGCGGTGTCGGACTGCAGAATTAGTACGTCTCTTTCTGTCTGTCTAAAATGCTTCTCGGATCTTTCAAATTTTTGTTGCCGACAAAGTTGCTTAACATAAGCATTGACATAAGCGGATTATATTGCTCCAGTAATTTCATATGTAAAATATTCAGAACCTCTAACTTAAATTCGCGCTGCGCAACGGCAGGTAACTTTTCAATGTTATTTTTTCGGGACATCAAAAAGTGTTTGATTGAAAATGTATTTATAGGGTCTTTTAGTTAAAAAATTTACTATGGTTTTATCAACGTCAGCTGGCTTACTGTTGGAACGTGAATAAGTATAACAACAACTGCTTTGGAAAAATCAAACACGGTAACAGTGGTTTACAAGTGAGGGTAAGAGTTGGTGAATCTAGTTGATCACCAAAATAAACATGAATGAGTTTGAAATTGCAGCCACAGCCACCGACTATTAACTATTAACTTTTCTGTGTGACTGCGGCCTAATTGTACAAGGACTTCGGTAAGTTGACTTTGAGAGAAGAGTCAATTTTTGCAATTGGTATCTCGGTAAATAATTCCTGCTTTTTCTAATCAAGTTCTATAGACAGTTGAAACAAACTTTACCAAATTGTGGAATTTTTAACAAAAATATGATTTGGTTTTAATGTGTGGTGCGGAATTATTGATACGAAATATATTTTTTCTATTATAGATAATTACGCCCTAATTTTAAGAAGTCTTGAAAAAATTGATCTCGCAAAACGTCAGCAAATTGAAACCAAGGAAGGAAGAAAACCACCTGACGAAATCTCTACAAGGGTAATTATCTATAAT
This sequence comes from Abscondita cerata, assembly GCA_030710515.1. Classification (NCBI taxonomy): domain Eukaryota; kingdom Metazoa; phylum Arthropoda; class Insecta; order Coleoptera; family Lampyridae; genus Abscondita; species Abscondita cerata. The sequence continues at coordinate 29,316 of JALBCR010000846.1, forward strand.
AACTACAATTTTGGACGATTAATAAATTCAACTCTATTGTATATTTTTTTACAATACTTTTAGTAAATTCAAACGACAGACAATGAAATCGATGCAAATATATTTACTTATCATAATCTATTTTTGTTTTGTTTATGATTAAAAAACGTATACAACATTTGAGGTATCTTCTTGTTCTTTTGTTCTCACCTCCTCTCCAATACCAAAAATTAATAATGAATATTAAACTCTTTAAAAAATGGAAATGTCATGAGTAAAGAATTTAACTAAATGTAACTTAAAAATAACTCAATTTGTTGACGTACATGTTAATAAATAGTTATCTATTTGAGTACTAACATTAACGATTTCCTCATTAACTAATCGCTTTTATTGATAGTCTTTATATATTTAATATTGTAATATTTATTCGTTTTATGTGAATTTATTTGTTTCTAAAATGAAAATTATCACACAATATTATTTTTAAAGTTGGGTTTTTCAAAAGGGATTGATACCGATATTCGAATGGTGCATGTTGTAAGTATGTGATTTTAGATTGTACATTGTATATTTCTTCTTAAGATAGGTATTATCATTGAAGTTTATAATCAATGGTATTGCTTTAAATTTTTAAATAATTTATGGTTGATACATCAGTAAAATAACAAAGTAGTGTTTCATTTACTTTATCGATAAGTTGCAGTTACAAAGCCACAATCAATAGTAAATTCTATTTATGAACATGCAGCATAAATACAAACTCTTATTAAATTGACTATTTCAAATAGATTTCTAAAATATCAAGTCGTGCAACTGTGTCGTTGTTGAAATAATCAGTGATGTTTATATACAAAAAAAATGTTTCGTTTTGTATTTACGTGTGGGGAATTCTGCACGGATAATTTTGAATTGAGATAGAAATAATTTGGATAGAAAAAATGCCTGCAAGTTAGTCTATATTTGCACTATATGAACAGATATTACGTAAAATGAAACACAGTTTAGCTTGTTATGTCAATTAAATGTTCGTTTCAATTTGATTACCGTAATGAAATTTCAAAAATTGGAAGGCATATGCAATGGTACTCAAGCTTGCCTGGTCGAATCTCAGAATTCAAAAGTCACCTTTTACCTAAATAGTTTTTGTTTGTATGATGCTTGTTGTAGTTAAAAATAGTGGTAATTATTAAATTGTTACTGCATCTTATAAAAACTTACATTTTATAAACAAGAAGAAAAATACTTGTACACTCATTGTGTAACTTCTTAGTCAATATTTAAATCTAAAGTGTTTACATACAGATTTTCTTCGACATGGCATGAGATATCCAAATAGTACCGAACTTTACCCTAAGGACCCTTACAAGCATTATTTTCCTGAAAATCTATATTCTTATTTAACTGAGGTAAGGATGTATTATTGAATCATCAAAATTGAAACATTTACTTAAGGAAGGGAAAAAAACTTCTTATGCGTTGGGCAGTTTTCTTCGCAAAAGATATGGTGAATTAATAGATATGAAATACAACAACAGTAGTGTTCATACATCATCAACTTTAACCAACAGAACCATAATGACTGCTCAATTAGTACTGGCTGGTTTGTTCCAAGATCCCCTTAAACAAATGCTATCAGAATATTTCGACTGGGACAAATTAACTTATCAAATAGAAAGAGGACCTTTAAGCATTGTATGATTAGAATTGCAATTATTATTAATAAAATAAACATTTTTTAATTTGTAGGATCCGTATGAACATCCACCACGTTGTATGGCATACACTTATGAATACCTAAGATTGTTAAATTCTTCGGATTATGACATACTTATGAAAAAATATGGAGAATTTTTTAAATATGTTAATATGAATGCTGGGATAACAATGAAAGATTTCAAAGATGTTAATAATATTTATCAAATGTTATTAATTGAACATTCCATGAATTTTACACTACCTCAATGGACACAAAAAATTTATCCAGACAAAGTGGAGGAAGTTGCCTCACAACTTTTAACAGTTTCTAGTTACAACCAAATTTTACGACGATTAAACGGAGGTTAATTTATGTACGTTAACTTTGAAAAGCTAATGCATTCATTTGCAATTTTAGGAAAACTTTTAAGCATAATTATTAAAAACGTTTTAAGTTATGTAAATAAGAATAATCCGCAAGATCAGCAAAAAGTTTATTTAATGTCTGGACACGATATAACCGTTGCCAGTGTATTGGCTGTTTTGGAAGTGTTTAAACCGCATGTTCCAAAATATAATTCTGCTGTATTATTTGAATTACATCAAGAAAAAATTACTAAACAGTATCTAATAAAGGTGAAAATTAATGAAGTAGTGCAGATTTTGCTAACTTATCTAATATAGATGTTTTATCTTAAAGGAGTTGACCTGAGCTTGGAACAACTATCCATTAAAGGATGTCTTTCTATGTGCCCATTGGACGATTTTATTGAAGCAGTTAAATTAAATATGGCGGATAATTATGAAGTTGAGTGTAAACAGTCTACATACGATTAGTTTGTTAGTAAATTAAATAATAACCAATTAATTAATACCTAAATAAAGCTTTAGAAAGTAAAACAACAATTAAATAAACAAAAATATAATCAAAATATATTTAAATCACAAATTCGAAAAAAACCATGTGTTGATACAAAAATGATTCCCATAAAAGTTGTAGACAATACAATCTTTAACTATGGATAATTAAATATAATTAATACCCTTGACTTGTGAAATAATGACCACGGGATTACTCGATAATTAGTTATTGTACAAAAAAGTTTCTATAATTAATTATTTTTTTTTTAAATTATGCAAGCATGTGTTGCTTGGGCATACAGATTCTGGCGATTCATGGTCACACTTTGTATATGATTGCATTTTTTGAATTTAACTTTTACCAAAGTTGCCTGTACCTAAATATAGAGTGTAGTAAGTTATGTTCATTCTCCTTAAAATGTAAGGTTTAGAAAAAATTAATAATTAATCTCATGATAAAAATAGTTACCAAATTTACTCTTAGGTTTGAATAAAAAGCCCTTAGTCTATTTATTGAACAATAGTATATTATACACCTAGGTTGTGAAGGCTGTTCACATTATTGCCTTAGCACCAGTTTATTTTGCGAGGGCGGTAGCCCCGAGCGAAATAAGGTGCGTAGGCAATAATGGACTTCACAACCATGGTCGTATATACTATTTTTCTACTACTAGCCAAATTTAAGCCAAAAATAAAAATAAACATTTTTCTTGTAAAAATCAAGTAGCACAGGAATGCAAATAAATCAAAAAAGCATTAAAAGCTACATACGTTGATAAACCAACTGCAACTGATTCACTAAACACTTGTGTGACATATTTCACCTTCATTTTCTGAAAATCATTCGGAGTAATATGTAAATTAGTTGATTTAGGAGCCAATCGCAGCGGTTTAGATTTGTCTGACATGTAGAAATTTTAATGTCTTTCCAAGATGCTTTTTTGTTATTAAAGATTATATTGTATTTAATTAAGTTATTTTGCACCGACTTCAATAAATAGGGGACATCGAAGAAATAATAGATTTTCTTATCGTTTACGAGAAGGTATGGTTTTTCCGGTGATACATCTATTCTTTTAATTAGGTTTCGAAAATTTTACTACTGCCATAACATTGGCACCGCATTGTAGTTGTAGCTTTTCTATGCAGTCTAATACTATCGACTTCAATTTGTCAGCTTTACATATCGTATTTGTAAAGATGTAGCACAAGGGTTGTTTAAATTTTTATGTATAACTCTAACCATGATCACATAGCAGTTTGAGCTGGCAAAATTTAAAACCTACTTTAAAATTAACATTTTGGGGCTCGTAAAATATAATTTTAGTGAAAATTGTTTGTATTTCCTTATATATCTCCTGCTTCTTAGTGGTTTATTTTTTAAGTCCCTTTGGCTGTCACAATTTGTGCTCTGCTTTCGGGAAGTAATCGTTGGGAGATGTTAACTTCAATTGAAGTGCTTTCTTTTCACGTTGCAATTTAAGAATGTTCCTTCGTAATTTTCTTTACCTAACAGTATTTGAACTGCAAGCTTGAGTAGTTTTGGTATAGCTAGAGATGTTAACGGGCATTTATTGCTTCGCCAATATACCTTGCATCAATTGAATATTGGGTTTCAGAAATTGACACTTGTAATTCATTTAGGAATGGCAAGTGTTCGCCACATACTCGTTAAGTTTTTAGAGTCGACATTTTTATGCAACAGATCGGACCTTCCAGATTCTGTTAACCATTCAAAACACCTACAACAAAATGTTTGTAATTTACTTAAAATTCTTCATGTAACTTAACTCGCCTGGTTAAATCTCCTTTGGGAAACCTGAAAAAACTGATTCTACCATCATATTTAATAAATAAATAAATTCAGGTTATGTATTTGCGGTTATGGGATGGGGGCGCGAATTTTAAACTAATGGCATTTTTTTATTCAAATAATTTTATCGTGTTAGGTAATTTTAAGCAACAAATACGTTAAAGATAATCTCCTGGATATACAAAATTATGTTTCACTCGTTTTTGTTAAACAACTATTCTTAGATTCTCAAAAAAATTGAATTTGTCCATTATTAACCTAGGTCAACAATAGAAAAAATTATTAACCACTAATAGAGAAATTCAACTTCTCAGTTGGCTAGGAGACGCAATAATTGTCCACTTCACAGCTAGTAGTAGAAAAACTAAGTTATTTTTTTAAGATTGTGGTAGATGTTCGTGTAATGAGATTACTATTCTGCAGCAGTTGGAAACAGTAAAATGAGTGAAATTCCATACAATGTTATTTAAAAGGTTTATTTTAACTGCTGCAGAACATGTGCCACAATCTTCAAAAAATGACTTATTCAATTAGTAGAACATAATTGCTGTAATAATTGGCTTATTTTAAATAGAACATCCTGTAGTTTATAAAGATATCGCATAGCTTATTTAATTGTTTTAAAACTTTTATAATGGTTTTCGCTACTCAAATTTTCATTTTATCGATTTTTTATTGCCAGTAAAAAATAAAGTATAAAGGTATTCCTACACCTAAACACAGAATATTCGGAGTTACGTCGACTTAGTTTAAAATGTGGAGTATTAAAAAAAATCTTCCGATTCAAAAAATCATAACAAATTCACTCTTACGTCTAAATAGTTAGATCCCAAGTAGCACATAAAGTCGCCACTGCAATACTTCCACTAGTTTATAACTTTAATTAGAAAATTTTAGGTAACAGTACGCATTTCTGCAACTAAAAAGTAAAATTTTTTGTATTATTTAATGAACCAGTAAGAAAATTGTAAATATTACTCTCTAAAATAACCATAGTTTCTTAACTGTATAGTGTTATGTTCCGCAATACTGACGTATTTGTTACTAAGCTACATTACCTTTCAGTATTTGTTACTAAAATTGAAATTGTGTGAGTAACAGTCACTGCAGAATTCTTCCTATAGTACCATCTAAGAAGTATATATGGACTACAAAGTTTTATATCTGGCAATTATAACGTTATTAGTATCCATTTAACTATTTTAAGGTATTGGGTCTAAATAGTCACATTTTTGTTATTGTCACTTAATAAAATAAATCAATGGTGAAATCAGTACGCAAGTAATGTAACTGCAACTTTAATTCGGAGAATTTTAGATATTTTGACGTTTAAGTTACAAAGCTTAAAACGGCCATATTAAAATTACAGGGACACTAGAAAGAAAACAAATTTTGACAAATATTTATTTTATAATAATTTTATTGCAATAAATTTACTTTATATCTTATTCTGGTTTCAATATATCACTAAAAGAAGCATTTAAAAGTGAATAATTAAAAATAACCCAAAAATATGTTCATATTTTTGGTTAAAAAATTGGTTAAAAATTATTTATTTTACAGAGGCGCTCTTATTTTTCATCAGTATCAGGTCTACATTTATCAATAAAATTGTAGGAGATAAGTGTTTTTAAGTTAATTTGGGAGTTTTTATCAAACTACAAGCCATTATAATAGCTATTTATATAATAAGTCCATTATCTACGTTTTTATGGACGAGCCACAGAATTATGGACGAGCGACGAAAGAGCGAGGCCATAACTGTGGCGAGACTCATAAAACGAGATAATGGACGAGTTGCATACAAGATTTTATGGTCAACGGTAAGATTTTACTCAAAAAAATAAAACTGCAGAAAGGATTTGTCATACCGACGAATATGTGGTCGTCTTTGCTTTTGTTTATAAATCGATAGTTTTTACTCTTAAAATCAACACATGTATTCTGACATTCATGTGTGACATTAACAGCCGTCCATAAAGTAACAAAAAATTATAGTCTATAAGGAGGCACATTATGGCCCGAAGAAGCACCCGCAACAAAAGTGCGAAACGTCGCCTTAACTCCAGAGCTGGTGTTAATTTTTCGTTTACAAAACCTTTTACTACAACAAAAGGTCCAGGAGTTGCAAACTACGTTTTTTATAAAAAAATATTAAAAATCTTATTTTGCAAATTATTATCGACAATCCTAGTACTTGAAATGCCTAAATTAACTGCTCAAGGATTCCTAAAAAAATTAAGTATTGTCTATATGTACAACATATTAGTCAAAGACTCCAAGAGCTAAATAGTTTTTTTTTCAATAATTTGAAAACTTCTATAGATATTTATAGTTTTGATACAACATTTGTTTGGGCATAAATTGATTAAACCTTTTTTCCATTTAACTCAAATTGTATTTTTATCGTTTTCATAATCCTCATGTAGTTATTTTTGTCTAATGGCCGATTTCATAAAGAAATTTAATGCTCCAATAATATTTAATGTCGACATTAAATGTAAAAGTAATTTCATAATGTTTTTTAATGCCCCATTAGTACTTAATGCTCCTTTAACTTTAATGCCCCGACTTTGACACTTTAAAATTTAATTTTCCTGTTAAAGTAAAACATAACCAAACTTTTTTCGTGATTCAAGTAAAGTGTTGTAAAGTGAATTGTTAGATTATTGAGGTATACGTACACATATCATCATGTATTTAATTGATACCACAAGCAGCTCCTCAGAAGACGATACTGATGTGATTTTTTTACGAAGAAAAAAAACATATAACATAAGAAAAAACTATTTGGAAATTTACGACGAAATAAATTTTTTTCAACGCTTTCGACTTACCAAGGACACTTTTCAAACGCTACTTGGTCAAATTGAACATAGGATTAGATCAGCAACGAACAGGTACGGAATAAACACATTTTCTATATTTAGGAAAAATAATAACATAATTTTAGAGGGGGAAGCATTCAACCAGTTATCAAGTCCTGTTGACGCTTAGGTTTTATGCGTGTGCAAATATGCAGAGATCAGTTGCCGATTATTCGGGCGCCTCAACGTCTGCTGGGTATAGAATTATAAAAACAGTATCCGAAGCAATAGCTTTCTTACGACAAAACTACATACACATGTTGAAACAAATGAAGAAATGAAAAGAAGTGCCGAAGAAATGTATCAAATCGCAAGGTTTCCACGGGTTATCGGTGCAATAGATTGTACTCTAGTGAAGATACAGTCACCTGGTGGAGATGAAGCAAAAAAATTACAAACATTACCTTTTAAACTTTTGAAGATTTCTTCTAATACGTTCACGAATCAAACGTTGCAACAATCGATGAGTCGGCACAAAAAAATACACTTTCTATTTACAACAACAAGTGGAATGTCAACTGTCAAGAAAATGTTACCAACTCAAACCAATCGGCCAATAATTACTTAAAATTTTTAATCGCTTATACTACCAACCTAACAAAAATATACTTAATGAACCATTAGTTAATGTTGTATCTGAATGTGGTTATGAAACAGGAAATTTTAATAGGACTTTTAATGTCACCATTAAGTTAACGGAGCCATTAGTTAATGGGACATTAAGAGTAAACTTATGAAATCGGCCCTAAGACAGCCGACAGAATTCATGCCCACCAAATAAACCATTAGCTCGTGATAATTACAGAATTACGAAGGATACCTACATAGAACTGTTTCGTTTTATTGAGGCTCATTAGCTTAGGGTAGCTCAAACGCAAGTCTTCAAAATGTATTGGAAATAGCTACATAATTTCAACAAATCGTTTTATAGCAAGCAATAGTTGGTGTCGCTATTACATGGGTACTGCCATGTAATCATTAAATTTAAATTGAACAAATTGAATTTAAAATTTATATAAATCTGTTGTTAAATAGATGTTGCTAAAATGCGTGCTTTTTTAACGCAACGTATCAAATTCCTGTAAACCAAATAAACATTTTTTCTAGCACCTCCACCATGAGTTTATGTATGTGCTCTATAGTCAAAACCATAGATACCTTAGTTTCAAAACTAAAGTTTAAAGAAGTTTTCAATGTCAGTGTCATTCTTTGCACTTAGTTCAGATCATCAAAAATGTTGACGATAATGAAGAAGATTTGAATATAATTACATAATTGGTGACATAAAAATGCAACATCAAGAAGGGGTACGAATTGAAATTTAATTCAGAATAATCCAGTAGCGATAGCAAATTTGACGTTGTCTTATCGGATGTATTTTTGTCAGGTTATGTTGTAACAATTGTAGTTTACAAATAATAATAAAAGAAAGCGACGGCTCTAGCGGTACAACCTAGAGAGAAGAACAGAGAATTTGGCTCGTTGTAGCGCACTAAATTAGTGAAGGATCCAGTATTTGTAGTAGTTAGCACAGCAGTGTCCGGCTTAATCGGTGAGTTTGGGAAGACCTTGAGGAACCGTAAAGAAATAGACTGCTGTCTAACGAGGCGCCACCTGCTGGGTAATAAAAAGAAATAAAACCGACCAACAGGAGTTCAATAGGTTTTACTAAAAGGTCTAATACGCCAAAACGAACACAAATCAGAGAGACAAATAAATATTTCAATATAGCAAATAAAACTTACAGTACTAGGAGAATGTGACAAAAATAAGAGAGAGGCTGTCGCATAGAATTACGGGCGTTAGCAAAAACATTTTAATTAAAGCTCGCAATTAATGTGTCGAATTTTAGTTAAGCTTTTGTTTGTTACACCCTAAATTAAAGTTAGCGTTCCAATTCAAGATTGGTCACTAAGGAAACTCAACGTACACACGTCACTTACACACGGTGACTTAAAACTAACTTAAACTTGGAATAACACGGTAAGTAGCTCCCGACAACCCAAAAAGCCTTTTGTTTTAGCTTCACCCACTTTATCTAAAGCGCCTAAGCTCTTATAGAGCTAGTTAACAACAAAACCGAACGTCGGTGGTGGAGTCTACTCTAAATAAAAAAATTACTTAAATACTACAGATTCAAACCGTTCAATGTCACATGTACAAACACGGTCTATGAAAATGATCAGTTTGGGGTCGCAATCCGCCAAAGCAGTTACAGCCTAAACACAAACATTGTAGTTTTTACGATCCTCTATTGCAGCGGTGCACAACTCATATTTAAGAAGGGCCAAATTAAATAAAATCTTATAATTGTTGGGCCGGAACACTGTAAGTACGAAAAATCGTTAGGGTACTACATACTCAAATGACTAAATTTTATCGAAAATAAAAAACTAAAAATCTGTAATTTTACAACATATAATTAATTCTACATTATAACAAATTAAACTTAATGTGAAATATTCACCCTCTTCTGTTCGGTCAGCTTACTGTAATCGGAAGAAAATTTTGTTGTTGCGGTTCTTAATATGTCACCCAAGTGTTCGTCGGTCAGCGAGGATCTTTGTTTATTTTATTTAAATTCACTATGGAAAAAGTCTGCTCACAAATGTAGGTACTGCCAAAAGTGATAGAATTTCTATTGCTGTTTCAATTAGTTGTGGGAATTTTGTCTTATCCAGAGTTTTATGAAATTCTGTTAAACTTACTTCCTTGTATTTGGTTTTGTATGATTCAGAACACTGCAAATCTATTAACTCAAGTTGCAGTTCAAAAGGTACTTCCTGGGGATCCATTGAGAATGGGCGTTCAACAAGATTAAATAGTATTTTATCGTCACTAGAAATGACGAATTTATTTTCAAATTCATCCTTCAGTTTATTCATACTTTTGGAAAACTTGTTGCCGAACGTAATTCGGTTTTTTACGGGTATTTTGTCCTGACACACTGGAAAATGCGAAAATCCCCGTTAAGTAACTGAGAGCAGAAAAGAGTTGCTTTCTGAGAAAATGATTTTACAACACTGTACATTTCAAACACCGGAATATTTTTTCCTTGGAGTCTTGTATTTAGGTCATTAAGGTGCTTCATCAGATCCGCAAGAAAATACAAATCCGATTTCCATCCATCGTCATGAATTTCTTTGAATACCTTGCCATCGTTCTCCAGAAATTGAGCTATTTCGTTTTCAAGAGCGACAAATCGTTGAAGTACCTTACCGCGACTTAACCAGCGTACTTCAGAATGGTAAAGCAAATCACCATATTCCGTATCTACTTCTTCCAGGAATGCTTGAAAACTTCGGTGTTTTAAACCTTTTGATCGAATATGATTCACTATCTGTGTAACAGTAGATAATATGTGTCCGTAATTCAAAACCTTGGAACAAAGTACTTGCTGATGTATAATGCAATGGTACTTTCGGATTTTTTTTTAGATGCACTTTCAACAAGCGCTGCGGCTCCAGACTTCTTTCCTATCATTGAAGGTGCTCCGTCAGTGCAGATACCTGCAAGCTTGTCCCAGGAAAGATTCAACCCTTCAACTGCACTAATAATTTCTTTTGAAATTTCCTCCCCTGTAGTGCGACCTTTCATGGGGCACAATTTTAAAAATTCTTCAATTACCTCAAATTCTTCTGTAATACCACGTATAAATACCAAAAGCTGGGCAGTATCCTTAATATCGGTACTTTCATCTACTGCCAACGAAAAATATTTACAGCGCGATGCCTTGTGTTGTAATTGTTCAAAAATATCAGCTGATATATCAGCAATACGCCGCTGCACAGTCATACGGGAAAGACTAACATTTTCAAACAGTTTTTTCTTCTCAGGGCAAAGACTTTGAATCGCTATTAACATGCACGTTTTTACAAAATCCCCATCGGTAAATGGACGACCAGTAGCAGCAATTTGCTGAGATATTTTGAAACTAATTTCTGTGGCGGTATCTGCTTCTGCACTAAGCTTTTTAAAACATTTTGTTGTTTGCTTAGATTTTTTGAAGTTCAGCAGCTTTAATTACTTTTTCATTCTCATCCAATGTCGTTAACGGTTGATGTTTCGTTTCAAAATGTCTTCGCACATTATATTCTTTGGCTACTGCAATAGATTCACGACACACAAGGCACAAATATTTGTTATTAAATTCGACAAAAGAAATACTTGTTTGTCCACTCCGAGTTAACACCCGTTTTTCTATATCAATTTTCCTTTTACGAGATGCCATATTTAACAAATTTAAACCTCGAAAAAACACATACGCCACACCGAACTGAACACTGAAATGCGAACTACAAGTTGCAACCAGATAGGTATCGCTGATTGGTAGATCTGGATCACGTGATTGCGTTTAATCTTTGCGTTATGTCCGGCTAGACTCCTAAGAGAAACAATACTTCTATAAAGTGGTAACGGGCCAGAATTGTAATAAAGAGCGAAATTACACGCGGGCCGTAAAAATTTTCTTAACGGGCCGGATGCGGCCCGCGGGCCGTATGTTGCGCAGGACAGCTCTATTGTATTCCCAGGTAAGCTTCTTAACAATTACAACGGCTTATTTAAACTGTTTACTTCAGTAAATTTTTAAAGATTATCAAAATAAGCATTTAAATTAGTGGAATTGAAAAGGTAAATGATACATTAATTACGAAATATTTAATTTAATAGGTACGCAATGCACATAATCAAGAATTAATTCTATATTTTGAAATATTTAGGTGAAAATGGTTACAACATTTACATTAAATTATTTTCCGGTTAGTTTCTTCAAAGGAACTATTGGATAATAAATTTTTAAATTAAAAATTGGATGAAATGCGCAAATTCTATGTTAGATTTATTTGATAAAGTAAACTTAAAATTTGCTAAATTCATCCAATTTTTGATCAAAACATTTTTTTCAAATAGTTGCTTCGAAGCAATCGGCTGGAAAATAATTTAATGTAAATGTTGTAACCATTTTACCTAAAAATTTCAACATATATTTTTTTCCAACATAATTTTATACTACGAACTAAAAAATAATACAATAGGAATATGTAAAATTTTGTCTCATTTGTTTAATATTTAGTATAGTATCCATTAGAATTGATACATTCTTCTAAACGCCTTCTCATACTGTTTACAAGATTGTCACAAATTTGGGAATTTCTGAATGATTCCCACGATGCCGTCACATGATCGGTTAGTTCTTGTAAGCTTCTCTCTCTTACGCCATTGAAGCCAACGTCGTTCCAACTTTTCACCATGGCAGCCCACAGATTTTCTATCGGATTTAGGTCGGGCGATTTAGCTGGCCATGGTAGCAATTGTATTTCAGGGTGTTCGTTAAACCATTCATCCACAATTCGAGCGGTGTGGATACTACAATTATCCTGTACCAAAACAATATTTTCCATTTCTGCTTCCGGAAATATTGCTCTTACGGACGGTAATAATACATCCTCTAATACGCGTATGTATTCTATTGAATTAAATCTAGGTGGAACAATTTGAGTAATTTCCCCTGGACTATTTTTACTCATCCAACCCCAAAACCCTGCAATAATTCGACCACTCGTTTTGTTAGGAAGGACGTTTTCTACGTCATAGCGCGTTCCATTTGCTCGCCATAATTGCACGGGGTTTCCTGTGATGTCGAAAATGATTTTTCGTCGGTAAATATAACATTTGACCAGTCTCTGTCAATATTTTGCTGGCAGAATGCTAATCGTGCAGCAGCATGGTCAGGAGTTAAAATAATTTTTCGGGCTGGTCGCCGATTATGCATGCCACCCTCATGTAGCCGACGTCTGATGGTTCTAACGCTACAGCCCAGTCCTAGATTTTCTTGTATTTGGACTGACGATACAAATCTTAGTTCATTCGCATTTTGACGAATGGCATCATCTTCGGCTTCAGTCGTTACACGAGCTCTTCCAGGACGAACAGTACGTAACTCTCCGAGTTCACTTCGAGCAATCCAACGTCTAACCGTATGTCTCTACGAGAATTTAATAAAATAATATATAAAGAGAATGTGTAAATACGTAATAATAAATAACTTATGACGTTGAATTTTCGATAACCAGCAGATCCCTACTAATTTTTCTAGTCGTGACAATCACTATACTTTTAACAATTTTATTAAATAAAATCGATTTCTAAATGAGTAATGTAATAAGTAAGAAATAAATAGCATCTTCATATACAGAGTGAATCAATCAAAGTGTGCGCACTTAGGGCAGATATTTTGCTTTTGATTTTTAATACAAATGTCGATCACAAGGATATTCATTATAATTTTAACAAACTTTTGGCACATAAAACTATTATTGCACTTAATTTTGATAATTGTGCAACCATACTATTCTTATCTTCCGAAGGCCACTTTTAAAGACTGCAAATATTACAAAATAAACCAATGAGGATCATATTACGGTGTAGTAAAGTGAAACCAGTATGGCAATGCTAAATGCATTACTGTGGCTAAATTATTTTAAAACGTTGATATTTGATATGGAATTTTTTAAAACTTTGAACAGTAATACGTCTTTTAAAAATTACACCCCTTTGACGCATTTTTCAAAAGAAAATATACTGCTGAAGCTTCTTAACTAACTTACAGAAAGATCAACATCTTCAGAAATTCTTCTTGTGGACCAACCAGCAACAGCTAGAGCAGCTATTCGGGATCGAATAATCAACGAAGAATCCGCTTGATTTGGTCTTCTTGGCATTTTCCAATTTATAATAAAAATTCGACACAGAACGCAGTAAATACTAAAATATCACAGTAACCTCTTGGCAGGTAAACCACTACTAAAGTGTAATTAACAGCAAAAAAATCGCGTTTTCTAAATTCAAGGATTTTTCATTACTTAAGCCCTCTTTGTTAGTCATTAACAAAAACGTCTATTGTCTACTAATTGAATCTATTATCTTAGTATTTTCAATTTCCTGTACTTTCACCCCCACAGTATCGTATTATATTAAAATTGTCTCATGTTTAGATGTGAGGTAAATCTGCCAAGTGGATTTATTATTTGTGGTCATTTTTAGCAAAAATATATTTAAACTAAAATACGTTTAGCCCGTAAAGTAATTAGGTAATGACAAAACCCTTAACTTAGTAAAAGTTTTATTTAATTTTCGTAATCATTATTGAAATGATAATTAAATTAGATATCATTACAAGAAGTAATTATTTGATGTTATGAGCTAACATTGATATAAACAGTTTAAATACTTCAAAGGTTTGAGTCTTACTTCGGAATATAAAAGATCACAAAACCTGCAAGAATGAATAAGGTGCAAGCATTGTGTTTAGACTGTAACTGCTATGGCGGATTGCGACCCAAAACTGATCATTTTCATAGACCGTGTTTGTACGTGAGCTTCATACGCATGAATAGTGAATAGGTTTCTTAAACATTAAAACTTAGCTGTATTCTGTAGTATGCAGCTCCGAGAAGGAAGGTTTTTGCTAGCGACAGTATTTGACAGCTTCCGAAGATAGGTAGCCCCAGGATTTCCTTCAGGGGAAGTATACAGCAAAAAACCAAAGGCAAATATGTTTCTTCGAATCAGCAAGTATGCAGTTTGAACGACCCCTCAGCCTGTAGAGTTCATTGGCTGTTGGCAGTTTAAATGTATGCAAAACCGTGGTAGTCGTTAAGTTATGTAGCAAAGGGTTCTTAAATAGCCATTCCAGCACCCCCAGGAATTATCAGATTGTAATACACGATTAAAATATGAGGTCAACGCACGTGCTAAAGCATACGTCGTAATTAGAATTAACACAACCAAGAAACAAAAAGGAAAAGAAGTACATACAGTGAATGCGGTCGAGTTTAACACCAATTTAACTTAGACTTATTGAAGCACACATTAATAATTTATGTGTAAAATTTTAACTTTACGAGCACGCCGAAAACACCCAAGTAGAAAGGAAGTAGAAAATGTCCACTCATCCTCTTCGACACTTTTGAGAATTAAACATTTCCACCAATGGGAAATTAGCAATATGCGCGGCAAATTCAACTTTCGTCGTAAAGTGCTACACACGACACACGTCTCTAAAAAGGCTCCCGATATATGTTTTACTTTTGTAAATAAACCCGTAACAATGTCAATTCCGTTATTGTTTTTGGTTGTAATTATTTTGTTTGTGTTTTTTTTTTCTCGTTTTGTAGACGCGGCATCATAGAAGAAGGAGTGGACAGCCAAGACAGACTAAACTTCTATGGTTTGGAAACGAAAACAACAAAACCCTTTGTACAGATTACAACGAATTAGAGTTTTTGATTATAATTATTGTTTTCTTATTTTCATACTTTTGTTTTATGTTTTCTTAACAGAATAAAGTAAAAGCGCATCTTCATTTACAGCAAAAAACGCGTTTTATCTTTCACCACTCATAAAACAACAGATACTCCTTTTCGTAATTATTTTGTGACTTATCATTAAATTTGTATCTATGAGATCAGTTTCATCCAGAATATATTGAGGTACATATTTCATTTACATTTATTTTAAATTAACAATAATAATAAACTTTACTTGTTCTTTAAAATAAACAAAATATTTGGTTACATACTACCCATTAAAAATTAACTTAAATTACATTTCTCCCCTCAATATTTTTCTCCTCTCTAGCACTTCCCACAGTACTTTTTTATTATCCATGATAGACAAAAAGTTTATTTAGAAAAGTTTTACAAGTATACAAGATGAGTATTTTTCAAACTTTGCACAAAATGGTTGACTTTCGGTTTAAGCGGAAATGACATCAACCATATTTTTTTAAATGAACCATGTAGTATTTTTTAATCTAAAGTGATTCTTTGATAAATTTTCTTTTAGGACTATAGTACAAGTATAGCGCTAAAGTTACTAATAAATTAGTTATTTATTATTCAAAACCTAAAAAATACTTTCGATTGGTACAATCAATCTTAGGAGGATGTGAAAAATAATGTGCACAACGTTCAGAATACGATTGTTAGTAGTCTTTAAAAAACTATAAAACAGGTATAGCGTTTAAAGTCACGAATCATGAAATCAAATTTTAAAAGCAGTCGATCATCAAATTAATATTCTGCAGCTTATGAAAACAGAAAAGAGCTAATATAAAAAACAACTTATAAATATCTCTAACCAAACTACAACAAAAAACTAGTTTATCAAATGTTCAAAATGCCCCCCATTTTGTTGTATACGTATTATTACCGTTATGCACATTAGTTTTCACAGCCTCCTAAGATTAATTGGACCAATCAAAAGCATCTCTCTAGACTTTAAATAATAAATAAATAATAAATTAGTAAACCGGAAGTCAGCCATTTTGTGCAAAATTTGGAAAATACATTACTTGTATATGTGTTAAACTTTTCTTAATAAACTTTTTGTCTATTATGGATAATAAAACTAAATTTACAATCAACCTGTATATATCATTACAGTTCTTACAAGTTTATCGATAAGCCAACTTTTTTTGTCCATATTCTATCCAAATATTTTTTCTCCCAACCCCATCCTTGTCCCAATATTTCATTTTATTTCTGAGTTCGTTCCATTATGTGTCCTTCATCTTTATTATCGTACCTTATTCTATAACCCAAATATTTCCACTCATCCACACTTTCTATTTCCTCATCTCCCCACCGCCACGTCTCCTTTTTCCATCCACCTTTTCTTTTTTGAAACCTCATTATTTTTGTTTTGACACATTGGCCCTTAGCTTTTTTTTCTAGGTATACTTTTACTACTCTCATTACTTATTTCATTTATTTTTCATTTTTACCATCAGCAGTACATCATCTGTATATGCCAGTAACCATATCTTTATTTTACTCACCAACACTCCGCCTCTTTGATTCCTTTTTAACTCATCTTCCAAATCACAAATGTATATTGAAAATAGACTCGGGCCCAGCATCCTTTTACTCTTATTCTGCTCTTCGTTTCCTGATATATCTCTTTAATTGCATTCACCAAATCTTCACTTATATTCTTTACCTTCAACATCTCCCACATGATTTGTTTGTCTACATAGTCAAAAGCTGCCATTATATCTAGAAAAAGCGCATATATTTTCCCTCTTCCTGTATTTCTTTGTTTATTATCTGGTTTAAAATGTAAATCTTATCCACCTTTCTTCTTCCTTTTCTAAAGCTGCTTGCCAGTCTGCCAACACATTTTTTTCTTTCATCTCTTTTTCTAAAGTTTTTATCCCCATAAATTTTATAACCTGCGTTTGTTATGTTTACCCTCTTATAACTTGCTATTCCTTTTTTCCCTTCTTTGTATTTTAGACATATAATCGCTTCCTTCCATTTTTCTGGAAAACCTTTCTTTGCATATTTTATTAAATACATTTTTACCTTTTCCTTTATTTTTGTCCTATATACTTTTACTGAACCCCTTGAGTACAATTTGTACCTTCCGCTTTTCCTTTTTTGACTTACTCCATCATTTCTTCTTCTCGAATTTTTTTTCTGCACATCTTTAATGCTTTATTTACTTGTTTTTCCTTTCTTCCTTCTGAAAGTTTTATACAATATTCTCTCATTTCTCTTAATCTATCTGTGTTCTTCCAGTTCTTCCTTTTTCTCCCTTTATTTATAAATATCTATGCTTGTCCTTCATTTTTTATTTCTTGTATTTTTCCTGTCTATCTTGGTTTTCTCCAATGGTTCATGTTCCCATTGCTCTTTATCCCCTATTCTAAACCTTTCTATGTCTCTTTTTGTGTAACGATCATGCGTTTAGTGACGTAGTTGTGATAAGTAAGTTATCATAACGTCATTCATCCCTGTAACTTATCCCAGTATGTTCCCCACTTCCAATCTCCCCTAGAACTCCAGATAAGAATTGAGTATAAATTCACCTGTGTTCTTTAGTTTTTCTTAAAAATTCTGAATTATCCCGACCTGTTAAAATACTATTTCTCACCAAAACTAGTAGTCTACAGCAATTAAATTTGTTGCGGGCAAAAGTTCTGAACTTTGCTCTATGTTACGTCGATTGCATCTAGGAGTCCGGTAATTTGATTTACTGCGTTCTGGATACACAAGCGTAACTCATCAACTAACTCGCTCTGTCTGACATCAACCGATTTGCATTCGGCCGTTGTGTGAACGCCTACTTTCAATTTACATTATTTTATCCTACCATAATCTTGAGAACAACATACCTAGCATCATTGACAAACCAGCAGGAGCATTAAAGGCTCCCCAGGGTACACTGTCTTTGTTACAGAACCGCGCACACGCAGGACGTCAGACATTGTAGTTGCGCAATCTACAAAATGGAAACAACAAACCTTTGTTTAAATTCATCCGGAAGAACCAGGTCTACCAACCGAATAATATATACACCAGAGAGAATCCGCCCCGGAGTTAAAAACTATGGCATACCGAATAGCAAGTCTAGGGTATCGCTTAATTATAAACAACACGAACATCCTTCTGCCAATAAAGCCGCCTATAAATTATACGTTTACTTGTGTACTGTCGCCTGGCTAAAGTGATACTCCTCTTTATTTTCACAAAAGAATAAAACCGCTGGTTTGTCCTCACCTGTTTCCAGGATTCGACGTCTAAGCCGTATTCCTGGTTGTGTCTCCAACACCGTTCCGCTATACGTTAGGCCTACCGTTGGTACAGAAGAACTACGCCGCTTCGTATATAAAATTTATTCAGAAATATTGATTTGTTATAATAATTGATTGTCACTTGTATATAATTATTATTTTCATCATATTTATTTGTGTTCAAGTCCACATACGTCTTCAAAATCGACTCATCTTCGCTGTGGTTACTCGAGGCAAAATAAAATTTTGTAAACCGCGTACTTTTAAAAGTCTTAAGAAATTAACGCTTTTTCAGGCCGAGGTTTTACAACTGATTCACCTCTTTCTCCAAAATAGGTTATTCTTCTCTCCCTCTCCTTCCTCGATGTTTCCATTTAATATTATCCACCCTTTCTCTTCAATGATTTTCTCTCTTGCCCATCCATTTTGAGTTAATAACCTAATGAAACAAACAAAATTAATTCGGATTTTTCGTTTTTTACTTCATTCTGCATCAAATCTTGCTACTTTACGACCCTGTTTCAGTCCAGGAGAACGGAAAAAACAGACTTGTCCTGTAAAGTGAATCACAAAATTAATCAATTAAACAACAACAATAATAATTGAGAAAATGTCGTTGCTAATCATGTTTCGCAATTGCACCAATGCTTTTAAATTTTGTTTTTATATTTGGCAGAACGATGTAAAATACATAACGACATTCGACCATGAACCCTTTTTTAGTACTCATTTCGAGATTCCGAACTCGGTTACCGCCTCGTCCTTGAACGTCTCGTTCGTACTGTTAAATATGAGTTCCCGGACTTGTTACGTTCATTACTAGAACGTCACAGCTAAAGTAGTTCAACGACGAATGTCGTTATGTTTTTTACTTCGATCTACCAATTATAAAAACAAAATTTTAAAATATTGAATCAAAAAGTTTCATAATTTTTACAAATACTTTAAATGTAGGAACATTTGCAAAACATAATTAGCAACGGTAGTTTCTCCGTTTAGATAAATGCCAGCCTTAAGTACCAAAATTCGGTCCAGAATGAAGTAAATTACTATACCCATGGCTATAACGATGTCGTCGCTATATAGAATTTTGGTAACCACTTCATTTTTTCGAATTCTTCATTCGAAATATGCATTCATTTTTATTATTTCACCACAAATTCTATTCATTTGAAACTTTTCTTTCTTTAAAACTAAACATTTTATACATTATATACATTTTAGAATAAGTAAATATCCGTAGTTGTGTTTTATAAAAAAAATGAGATTGAATTTTAACCAGATCGTAAACTTTAATCAGTATTTGTCAAAGTGATAAATTCATGGTGATAAATGCTTCAGTTATTAACCGTAACTATTGTTTGTATGTTGATCAAAGCGTTACAAATAATGAATAAAGAACTATATTTGTGCATTGTGTTTAGTTTTTGTTATTTTGCAGACTGTGACGTTAACGAATCTTCTTTAAAACTAGTGCACGTGGTATGCGTATTTTCTTACAATGTGAAATGTTTAAAAATTGAACTCCTTGTTTAGTTTTTTCGACATGGAACCAGAATTCCGGACGAACACGAACTGTATCCTAACGACCCTTACATAAATTTATTTCTAAATAAATTTGGTCAATTAACTAACGTATGTTTACCAATTAATTCATTAATGATTATTCACAAAAATTAATTTCTAGAAAGGAAAACAGGAATCATATCAACTAGGTAAAATCCTAAGAAATCGTTATAATGACTTTCTAGGTCAACAGTTTCATCCAAATCATGTTATGGCGAAGTCGACGGATACGGATAGAACAAAAATGACGGCTTCATTGGTATTGGCTGGATTATTTCCCCCCTATGGTGCTGATAAATGGTCCGATGAGTTGAATTGGAATCCGATACCTGTTGCTTACAAAAACTCAGACTATGTCAGTTCTTATTTTAAACTAACGAAATAATGTACACTTTGTTTAGGAATTGGCAAGACCAAATGATTATTGCCCTGCATATCAACTTGAATTAATTCGTATATTGAATTCTAACGATGTTTTAAATCTCTTAAGTAAATATAATAATACGTTAGAAGCATTGTCACGTAATTCGGGAAACAGTTACAAAACATTAAGAGACGTTTTTCTATTCCATCAACTGCTAACTTCAGAACAAGATATGAATTTAGTACTGCCAAAGTGGGTAACCGATGAATACCAATCGGTAAAATATCTGGCTACTATGCAGTGCTATTACGAAAATAGTAACACAATCCTTAAGAAACTAAATGGAGGTATGTTTTTATGCATTTTTACAGAGTACTTATTTATTGTTCATAGGAAGAATGTTATCAAAAATTATTAAAAACATGAAAGACAAAATTTCAAATACTTTAAAACCATTAGAGAGAAAATATTTCTGTATTCCGGACATGATAACAACATTGTAAACATTTTATCAGCTTTACAATTATATAACTTTCATTTTCCTAAATTCAATGCTGCTGTTTTAATTGAACTACATGAGTATAAAAATTTTAGAGATCATTATGTTAAGGTAAAATATGTATTAAGTAATAACAAAATTTCATCCGAAGATATTTTAGGTATTTTATTTAGAAGATGTGCAGAGTCAACCGAAAGCTCAGTTTTTAAAAGATTGTGGTTATTGGTGTACTTTTGACAAGTTTATTGAGTTAATGTCACCACATCTTCCTTTAAATTATACAAAAGAATGTAGATCTAACGTTTTGTTAGACTAAAGTAAATATCTAAGTTTGTATTTATATTGTAGAGAAATTGTAGCGACAGTAAGTAAAAAATATGAATGAATGTACATTATTTTGTAATTATTTTGCATGTAAATGCTTGTTCAAAAGTAATTTATAATAGTTATACAGGGTGATGTTTTGAAAACAAGTCATAGGTTAATGGTTTTGGTAACAAAATGAAGCTAAAATTAGTACGTATAGGTGTTGCTATTATGAGTCAGCTGAATTTCACGTTGTTTTCAAAAATTTGTATTAGGTTGCCTAAACAATCAACATCTCAAATTTCCAGACAAACCTTTCTATTGTCGAAATCGATGGTATAGTATAGGCCAACGTGTATATCTTCACATAGTGCAGAATATGTTCGACAGTTATTTAACATTGAAGATATCTTGCTTATATTTATATGTGGGGCACACACAAAATTCGTCTGATTTTGATTTCCAATACCAAAATTTTCTTTTCGTAAGCCATATTGTTCAGTTTATAAAAGTAAGGACTCAAGATAAATGCATAGTAGATTGAAAGTATGGAAATAATCGATCCGTTTAATATGGAAAGAACAATGATGCTTCAATTTTCTTCATAACGTGTTATAAGATCGAATGCAAAATGTTGCCCAGACCACCTTCTAATAAAAGTAGCTGTTGGGATGTAGTAGAGCATCTTTAAAGTAGAAATGTTAAAAGGCATTATTCTGAATCTCTATCGCGTGGAAGAAAAGCTTTTAGAATTGATGAATCAAATTCCCCCCAAAACATTACCCTGAAAGAAAGAAAAACTTTAGCAATATAATAATTGAACGAGAAGTTTTTTTAATTTGAAATATTTCAATGGCATACCATTTTTACTTTAAAAAAATTGAAATCATTACTCTCATATGCGCGTTAATGATCCCGATGAATATAAAATTTTTATATCAGAAAATACGCACCAAATTTCATTTTCATATCTCCACCGGCTTCAGAGCAATAAATAGTCGGTTTTAAGAAAACAGTAACACCCCATAGCTCTGAAAACAAATCATTTGCGGACATAGGCAAAATAACCTGCTAAAGTTTGTCGCAAGTGAGTCAAACTTTACCCTCATTGCAGGGGCTGCAAAAACATTGTTTTAAAAATGATGCCCTTTATATCAATAACATAAACTGTTGTATAAAAATTCTGAAGTGGTCTGGTGTAAATAACCAATTTTCATAAACTTTTATTTTTGTTTTTATTTCCTGTCTCAGTGGAAGATATTATCTTTACGGTTGTTTAAAAAATACTGTTTCTTGTGTGTTTGAAAGTACAAATATCGTTTCTCGTTTACCTGCAAAGTAATGGATTTTATTAAGATGGGTTGAAAATCAAATATTTTGTAGTTAGTTTTTTTGTTTCAATTTACGTTCATCCTCTAAAGATCAATTTCAAAAGACAATATAATGTCCATGTGGTTGTAAGGATAACCTCTACGATTGCCATAAGAGGTCACTGGGAACAAACTAAGCGCCATCATTTCTACTGTCCATATATAAGATACCAACATTTTAAATTTCTATTTCAAGAATGTTTAAGATTAGTATTATTTACTAAAACTTTTGTCCCATTCAACTACATTTGTATCTCTTATGCTATAAATTTTTTTTGTTGTTGGAAAAAATATATATAGCGTGTCCATTTAGTGTGTAATTGTTTGATTATGGGCCCCTAGACTGCTTGTCTGAAAAAGTGTAAGCAGGCTTTCCAAATAAATTAAAAGTTGCACATTTTTTTATATAATATTTTCATATACAGGGTGTTTCATTAGGAAATAGGCATACATTAGTTGCAGGTAGGGGGCATTTAGGTGATTCTAAAATACTCCTATATAATTGATATAGCGTTTTTATAACCGAAATACGGGGTGTTTCATGTATTTGGTCTATTTCTTTAATGTCTTTTCTTTCGGTATACCTATCTTTTTAACATTTGAGCTACACATTTTTGATAATATGATCAATCCATTAAGATATTCATAAAAATAGAATCCAGGCCCATTTTTACAAAATATTTACAAATTTGGTAACCCCCAAAACAACTTCGTGTATTATAAAGTTTAAAATGTTTGTTTCCATATTCGAAAAGAGCGAAAATAACTAAATCTAAAGATGTACCTTTGTAGTTTTGCCAAAATAGTTCACTACTTCTATTTAATATTGAAATTGTTTATTTATTAAAATTTTCGGATGTCAAAATGAAAATCATTTTAACCCTGTCGATTATCACGTTTGGGGATATCTGAAATCAAGAGTTTATGCATTAGAGATACACAGCATAGATCAATAGTATAAAAGACTTAAACAAGCATGTAGAAAACATCAAAATAACCCAGATGTTATTAGAAAGTCTGTTAGACATATTATAAAAACAGCGGAGAAATGTAATAAACAATATGGATTAAATAAAGACGCATAATAGTAGTTTCCGTATTCCAAACATAATTTTTAATTAATGCAAAATTAAGTAATTCTTATTTATTGTATTGTTGTTTGCAACTTCTGCTTTTACTTGACCCCATATCAATACAATTGGATTGAATTTGCAGTTTCAAGGAGGCAATTGCAAAACTGTAAAACCCTTTCCCTTAGTTATTTCATCAACTACATATTTTGGTGTGACTGCAGAATCTATAACAAGATGCAATAGTTCAGCTTTTACCATGTCTGGAAGGTACACAATTGATTGATTTTCTAACCAAGCTTGTGTATCTACCTTTTTGTGCAAGAAATCTTCTTGGTTTTTCTACTGTGATAAGAAGCATTGTCCATCACAATCACAGAATTTGCAACTAAGCCGGCTGAATTTTTGAAAACCAGTTTTCGAAAACTTCCCCAGTCATCTCTTCATTATAATCTCCAGTTTTCTTCGATTTAAAACGGCAAACTATTTTCAACAAATCCATCCTCAGATCCTATGTGCAGTATTACAAGACGACTTCCCTTGTCCAAAGGGTCTTTTAATCTCGTTGAACCCTTCGATAAAAACTTGCTTTGTGCCGACGATTAATGTCTTTCCATACTTTACTTATGGTATGGCCAGCGTTCGGCCAAGTTTTATCTACGAAGTTCTTCCCATATTCTCTGTATTTTCAAATTTCTCTCAAAAAACGTCGCCTCCAGGCAATTATCTCGGTTTCTTTACTCACCGAAAACCTATTTTCTAGAACAATTTACTCAAAGTAGTTCGTTTAAATTACGGTAAATCTTCATTTTTTTAATGCTGCCAACATTTTGTTCAGAGTTGGTGGCTCGTTTCTCTGAAAAAATTAATAATTAAACGTCGAAGAGCAGTTTTGGTTCTATCATCGATGTTATCTAAAATTGTTCTTGGTCTACGGTAAAATTTTGGTGCCTGAAATTCGTGTTTTTCCTGGTATTCGTGGAGAATTTTCAAACCTTGTAAATTACCTGCTGCTTTTGCAGTAAACCCAACAACTTGTGTCTTAGAGTTATCGGGGTGCTCTTCACTGCTAACCTTAAAGATATTCACAATGCGTTCCTTGTCGTCAACTGAAAAATGATGGGCTGTTTGTTTCTTCGGTGGAGAAAGGGCCGCAGCTTGATTTATAATTAAATGAAATTAATTACAGGTAACCTAAAAATAAAATTTTTGTTTATTTAATCAATAATGAATGGTTTCTCTACGTAGCTGAATATAAACACAAATATACAGCAAAGTATTCAAAAATACTGTCTGTAAATGAAATAGAAACAAACGCAAACTACTGATATGAACCAAAACCAATGTGAAAAACAAAATGTCAAAAAAAAGCGCAGGAATGTAGTGTAAGTTGTAATACTTACTACTTAAACCAATAAAATAATTTTATTTAAATTTAGCGCGGATTTGTAGGGAGTGGTTTAACTCCATGTGGTCGCTGAACGTATTATCACAGAATAAATAATACGCTACGCTCAGAAGCAAAACTCCTCGGCGGCTTTTTGATATTTTGAGGTAAAATTTGAGTACTACTTGCAGTAGTATAAATTCAAACATTTACAATATTAAATTTTACACAGACTTTTTAAAATAGTCTTTTTTAACATACCGGGTTCTTCTTTCTCAATTACACATTCTATGTTCTATGTGTAATTATAAAAGAAAAAATGTCAAAGAATTGTAAAATTAAAATAAAAAAAAATTAAGTATGCAAAGGTCAATATTACAATCATTTTATGTCAACTTGTTTTTTACTATTGAGTTTTTATTAATTAATTACTAGTGAAATACATAATGAACAGGTATAATAATGAAGAAAAGTGCTTATGTGGTACCAACAAAATCGTAGCTAGAGAAACGTTCGGGACATGTTTTCAGTCCACTACCCTGAAAGGTCTATACTTTGTGCAAAAACCATTTTTAATATTTTTAACAAATTGAAAAGAGATGGTTGTGGTTAAACTGGTCATAGAAAAAGAAGCAAATCCAATCATATTCTAACCGAAGAAATGAAAATAAATATCCTCTGTTATGTTAAGGAGCGGCCTACAGGATCACATTTAGATGTGGCTAAACATTTTAAAATTTTGTATAGCTCGGTATACAGAACCCTAAAAGAATTAAGTATAAACTCTATAAAATTTTAAATCATCAACAACTTACCGAGGAAGATAAAATAAGGCGTACGAATTTTTGTGAAACAATGTTTAAATCGTTGAATGAAAATGAAGAAATGTTACTATAAATGGGGAGGTCAACTCTCAGAATTTCCTGTTTGTACTAATCCTTTATTTTTCCATAAAAAAATCACAAATGTCCCTTCTATTAATCCAAATACTGGTCCTGTACCAATCCTCATATCCAAAACTTAACTCAAACACAGTACCCCCCAAAAGGTACGATTTGGTTAGGATGCGTAAATAACAGCTGTAGAGTTTTTAGATTTATTGCGAAAGTACATATTCCAGGAATAGAAAGCTTAATATTATTGAACCCTGGTGGCAAATCGATGGTGCTCCGGTACATTTGATGAATATTATTAAATACTTTTTAAACGACACTTTTGAAAGACGCTGGATTGGAAGATTTGGTCCTATTTTGTGGTCACCTCAATGAGCATACTTGGCTCTTAATGCTTTTTTTTATGGGGTAACTTAAAAAGCAAAGTTTATAATAATGTACCCGTTTAAAACAAAATTAAAAGATCGTATACGCACTGCATGTAATGAAATGAATCCACAATTTGTTCAAAATTCTTTACGTTGCTCTTAAGACCGCTTAGCTTATTGTCTCAAAAGGCAAGGTGGACATTTTGAGTATTTATTAGGTCATTAAAGCAATGAATACTTATTAAATATTGTTAAAGTTCATTAATAAAATGTTAATTTACTAACCTTGTTTTCATTAGTTATTTGTTTGCGTTAATAAATTATTGTTTGTTGGTGATTTGCGTTAATGATTTATAAAAATTAGTTCTGGATAAAAAAACAAATAATTCTAACCCAACTTGTGCAGATTTGTGCAAGTATAACGTGGTGGTATAACAGGTTGCCTATATGGCACCAATGATTTGATTTTTTTTTATTTAAAAGTACACATAGGGTAAATGTGTAACTAAGAAAAAAGAACCCGGTATAAGTTATACAGTTTAACGTAAGGTTGACAAGTTAAACATTAAGCAATGGCTACTATAGCATTTTTGATCAAGCGGATAAGTTATATTCGTCAGAGCGCGGCGGCAAAAAATGTCAATGAAAAGTTTATTTTCTGTTTAGATTGACAAATAATAATAATTGTTGTTTCTTAAAAATTTTAATGTATTCATCAAATTCTTCTCTTTACTTGTTGGCTGACACTTTAAAAAAAAAATCTAAAACAAAAGTTATTTTTTCTATATTTCCAACAAAAACTAAAATCAAAAATATGTCTCGTAGGTGTGAATTCTAATGCTGTTTGAATATTGTAGAGTTAAAAAAATAAAATAATAAGTTGTCATTTGATTAAAAACTGATTACTTTTTTGATATATTTGTCTCTGTTGCACACTGTGCTATAAAATCCCGTCCTCTTTCACGTTAAACAATTTAACGAAGTGTTCTGGGCAGCGAATTTACTATTCTTTGTTTTGCTTATCTATTGCTCCTTGTACTTTACTACTGTTATCATATGTATTGACCTAGTTTTTGAATATTTATCTTTATTAATTTTAAGAAATTCCAAACATAGTGTATTTCGGAAAATTAAGTTCCGTTATCAAGTGGAATTATACCCTTCGCACATTAGGCGACTAAAATGAAACTAAACTAATTACAAGAAATATGTATATTTAATAAATACCTGTAAGATTAAACTCTCTCTCAAAAGTATTTTAAGTTTTTTCCGCGCAGTCAAACATAAATTACGATCGGAGATTGCTCGTAGATCGTCCAAAACACTCAGTCGAAAATGCTATAATATTCAAAAGTTGTGGTGTCATTTTATAAAATCACCTAGAAATGAAAATTACCTAGTGACCAGACGTTGAGTCGCTACTGATCTTTTTTTTTTTTTTTTTTGGTTGTGTTTGGGGGGGATTTAGGGGTGTTTTGTTTTTTTATTTGGTTTTTGAAGAAGAGGTGGGAGAAGGGGGGTAAAGGAGGGGAAGAAGGGGGGGGGGGAGGAGGGGGGAGGGGGGGGGGGAGCCCCGAGAAAAGAGGAGGGGGAAGGGGCGAAGGGTGGGGGGGGGGAGGGGGGGGGGGGGGGCTTTTTGTTTTGGTGGTGTTGGGGGGGGGAGAGTTTGGGGGGGGGGGGGAGGTTGGGTTGTATTTTAAGAAGAGAGGGGGGGGGAGAGGGGGTTGGGAGGGGGAGAGGGGTTGGTTTTTTTTTTAGAAATTTGGAGGGGGGGAGAGGAGAGGGGAGGGAGAGGATTTGGGGGGGGGTTTGGTGGTTATATTACCGACACGTTACAAACTGGTTGTTAATTAATTGCGCATGGTGCGATAGTTCATTGAAACGCATGGGTGCAAGTTTCAGAACATTTGCACACGGTGCAAACTAAACTCGGTGCCACAAAGAAGAAACTTGCGTCATTATCTTTGATGTAAGAAATAACGTACCGTTCATTGTATGAGTAAGACATACGTATGTGTAAAATAAAGAGGAAATATTTACTATCAGCGTTATGAATAAAGTCACTCAATTTACTTCAATTTAAGTTGACGTTCTGTCAATTTTAATTATCCGTAGTTGTCATTTTCGCTTCGTTGTCATCGTGTATCTTTTTTTTTTTTTTTTTTTTTTAAATTTTTTATAAATAAATTTAAATTTAATTCCATTGATGTGTGTTCAAAAGAGGTAACTTAAAAATAAAGTGTTACCTTTATCACAATAACTATATTTACAGATAGTTGCAACGACATTAGGTATAAGCATAGCTTCCGTTAAACGATAAAAATCCTGAGCACCATTCAAATCCGACCTTATCAAGTCCAGGAAAGAAGAGACCACAAACGAAATCAAAAATCGAAGACTTGCCAGAAGCTTCAAAAATGTGTATAAGAAACATATTGTATACACTGTATACAAAAAGTAAGTTTTAAGTAAAACATATTTTACAAACTTTCTAACCATAACTTTTTGTAGAACATCATGTGACAGTCGACTTCTTAAACAATGAACTTAAACACTAAATAACATACACAACTCGATACACAATTAGTTAAATTCAGATTTGTTATTAATTATGAAGTTGTTCTGACAAGGTTAATGTAGATGTATGTTCTTAGATAATAAAATTTACAACATTATTTCTGCATTTTTATTTATCAACTATGATGTAAAAAAATCATTCCAAGCAAAGTTTCAACTGATACATTGAAATAGATTTTTATATGTTGAAAAGATTTTCCTTCCGTAAAATTAGCCAAAAATATTCCAGGACCGTATTAAGGACGACTGGACCCTTTAAGGAAGGTAGAATGTAAAAGAACCAACACACTTGTTACTGGTGGAGGAGACGTTTCGCACTCTAATGTGGGTGCTTTTTCTAAGCCAGTGCCAGATTAAATGGGTGTTGTAATGAAAGTTGTAAGTTTAAAACACATTCTTTTATTATAATTTAGTTTCATCACTCATTAAATTAAACACAACAAGCAAACACACCGTACAATTTGGAAACGAAAAACGACAATAGAAGTTTATAAAACTATATTGAATAATATTCCACACTTAAGCAGGAAACGTTGTATTCTTAATCACTGAAACATGCTAGAAATCATTTTACATCAGAAGCGCAGCTCTCTGGTAAATTTGGTAGCAGTTATTTATTTTCCAATTGCATAAAATTAACGTGGTTTATATCAGAATTGTGTACTTGAAACTTGTGCTTCCTATGATTAAGTAAACGTTATCAAAGTATATAAAAAGAATAATTACAAGTTATTACCGTATTTAAACATAATGTTCCATTTTTAATGAATCCTCTGCGATTCACCAACATATATATATATATATATATATAACTTGTCAATTTTTGCCAATCTGTATAGAATACCAAATGTTGTTGCTTATATTGTGTATGTCTTTGAAGCCCTTTGAAATTTAAGTATCAAATGATTCTATAACAATCTTCTTTTTATCTTTGGTGTGTCACCAACGACTAACAATAAAACACATAAACGTTTAAAATTAGTAACTGTTAGGGGTTAGTTTTACATCTGCTTGAAAAAGTTAACTATGGTTTAATTCCTAAGAATACAATTGTGACAACTATTATTGCCTAGGAAATTAAAACCAAAGTTAACTTTAAGCGGAGATTGTAGAACTGGACCTTAAGGTCATTAGACTCACCGGAAACCTAGTTCTTTATATTATTAATAAAGATTTTTGGGACTAGAATATTTATTTTTTCTTCCCCACAATATTGTAGATTCTGAATTCATGAGCATTATGTTGTGTCGAAAGTGCAATTGTAAGGTTACGTTACGTTGAAAACAAACTCGCATTACCAACTCTCTTTAGTGATTTCTTAGTTCCAACTAGTAAAATGAACGTAATTTTACTAGTGTGGTTAATCTTGTTTCATACAAATATAATGATGACGCAGGGATCTTCTTTCTTGGCACCAACTATATCTAAAAGTATGTACATTACAACAAGTAATTCCAGATATCATTTTTGAAACTTTTGATAGTTGATTTATAAATAAAATAGCATAATGCGAACCAAGTAACCATAGTAATCATTGTAAACCTAAGATAAAAAATAAATTATTTTTGATAGTGGTACATCCTTAGTACGAATGAATATTTACTGGCCTGTTAAGCATAAGTTTCTCTGCCTACTGTACACAGTTTACGTGTTTATGCTATCTCAGTCGGTGGTAGCGCTATATCACCTCTTTTTCTGCGTAGAGTACAATAATTATTGCAATAAATTTTGTCAAGCTGTACCTACACAATAATTATTACAGAAACCACAAATCCGCTTATAATAATCACATAAATATACGGGAGGTTCACGAAACAAATAATCCGTTCGTTTGAAGTAGTAAATAATCATGTATTTAATTTGTTCAAATTTTAATTTTTTATTCTTAACGTTTTCAGGTGAAACCTATTTTAAATAACTATTTATTAGTTTTCTGACAAACATTCCGTTTTCAAGAATAAGCTTTGAAAAAACCCTTTTTGGTCGAAGCAAGTTTTTATTCAAAAGATCTGTAGTTTCGTATTCACCTCCACTTGTAAGGAGTTTCAATACAAATTGACATGTGTGTCTTAACGATATCTCGTATATGATGAAATTAAGACTACAAACAAGTCACTGTACAGGTAAAAAAAAACGTCAAAACGTACGTCAATTTTCTTTAGAATTGTGTGTGTGTGTGTGTGTTTTAAGGGTTTTTGGTGCAAATATAAAAATATGGAAGGTGTTGTTCTTGAGAATCACCACTTTGGGTTCCGGACCTGATCATCAAGACCCTCCCGGATAAATAGGAAAAAATGTACAACACAATTTCACAAAACACAATCACATTACACACTTAATTAATATTATTACATGTGAATACTAGGGTAGGTAAGGGTTGGCATGTTTAGGTTTTAGTGGTTTACCTAAACCTTGACGTAAATGCTTTGCCAAGGCAAACCAATCCACAATTGCACACGGTTTCGTCACCACACTGTACAGGTTAATACTGATCTTCTGGGGGCACCATACATAACACTTACATCATAATACAATATTTAAAATGTACCATACGATTAAATAAATAAATAACTGTGCAGGTTAATTGATTATAAAATAGCAATATTGTCAACAGATTGTTAACTTCAAATACCAATACAATCGACCTGAATTTCAAAGCAATCGTTTAGTATCATACACACAAAAGAACACCTGATGCATTCATTTCGCTCTTATTCTCCCTTACACACTATTGGATTTAAAAACTTCTTGTAGATACTTAGCTCTTGGTACTCCAATATCCCACTGTGTAATATTATCATACAGTTATTTACGTGACATGTGCGTAAACCGATTCTTTCGAGAATGAGTGCACAAATTCTCAAATACAAGACGGCGGTTGGTCTTTTAAGCTTTTGTGGAGCAATGACACACGTGTCCCTGTTATACACAAGATGTCGTAAGTATACACCTCTGATGAGCTTATAATAAGAGCGAAATGCTGCATCAGGTGTTCTTTCGTTGCGTGTGTGCTTCTTTACAAGTTAATCTTGGCTTTATCGACACACGTGTGTTTTAAGCATTAAAGCTATCGCTTTGATAGCGCTTTGCCCTTTAACACACACAAGTCGTTACAGTTAACTGTTGGCATTTTTCGTAATTCTTTATGTTATCAAGTTGCATTTTTTATTCTACCGTAATATTTAAGTGTTAGTTTGTTAACAATATTTTTTAGAATAACTACAAGGAGACGTGAAAAGTGGATGACAGTTCCAAACCGAGACCCTAACGACAAGGTTTATAAGAACGCATGTATTTGTTCAAGATACTTCCTTGAAGAAGATTTCATTATTATTGTTATGTATGTAGGGTGTGAATTAATACTAATTGTACTTTTAAACTTATATTTTTGTAATAATTCAGAGAAACGCATTGAACGAACAATCTGCTTTATTGCAACCAAAACGCAAGAGAGAGCTAGAGAGAGATGAAAGTACCAACTTAAAATTTCTAACACATACAACATCTCCTCCTTTACTGAAATATTGAAATATTTGGATTAACCGTCCCTTTGTAACCACCACACGATCTTACTTCCCCGTTTGCTTTTATTACAGGTACTACAGCAGTAGCTGACTCTGAGTGGCTAACATTTTATAACATGCCTTGTTCTACCAAATTATCTATTTCTGTTCTAATTTATAAAAGTTACAGGGCTCCCGTTATCTACTTCAAACATTATCATTTTATCATGCACTTGTACATCAACAAAAAAATTATCTCTTAAATCAGCATTACTTGCAGTTGTATTTGTAAAATTTCCTCAATTTCGTTCATTGTGTGGCTGGATTCACCTTGCTGCTCCAGCTTCTTTAGCCTTTGTTGAAACCTTCTGCAAATGTCCTGGTAGTCTACAAAATTGCAATACAAATAGCGCATATTACATCTTTTGCTAGATGCTCATTAGATCTACAACTGTGTAGTTGGTGGGCATCTTTTTTATTTAACTCCATACCCGTTGCTACCTTCACGGCCTTATCTAGGTCGATATCTCTTGTTTCTAATAACCTACTTTGTATTTGTCTTCAGACAATCCCCAAAATTGCGATTTATCGCCAGCTTCTGTAACTGGTACAAATATTCTTGTGTAGATTTACCCTCCTGCTGCTTTCTCGAGTAAAATCGGAACGTTTCAGCATTACTAACGTTGTTGGGGTATAGTATTTGTCCATTAGGTTTAGAACGTCATTGTAATCCATGTCTTCTGGTGACTTCGGTGCCACTTTGTTGCAAAGTATATCGTATGAGTCGCTATCCATGCAATGTAACAGGTACAAGAAATATTGGGCTCTATTTTATAATCCGTTAAAAAACTGACAATTTGATTTAAAATTATTAAAATTTTATGTTTTCTAGATAAAAAAGATTCTCTTCTTGAAAGTCGTTTTGTCCAACGATTTTCGAGAAACTTGATCATAAAGAAATTAAGTACATAATCTTTTAAATACCTAATTGTCTCGTGAAGGTGTTGATTAGGATATTTCCTAGTACGCCCCTGGAATGTACGTTTCTGGTTGTAATTTTTACCATGTTTTATAATCAGCTGATAGCTCGTAATAGTAATGTGAAATGTGCCAAAATTTGTTGAAGTAGATTTAGTAGTTTCGAAGAAATGCAGGTTTGATCAGTTTTGGATGTCATCTTTAAACCGTGATAACTCCGGCAGTTGACCTTTTATGACAAAAATTTTATAAGAAGTTTTTAAAATATTTTAGAGCAGGAAATACACCTTTAAAAAGTTTAAACCTAATTATGTCTTGCCCTGTACATGTTTCCTTTGTATTCGTCATTTTTGTACTTGTAAATTGTAGGTATTTTACTTGTAAGTTGTATTTCTCGAATTTTGTAGCATTTGTATAACCTCACTTTCCTTGTAATCGTCTTTGAGTTCGTATATACAAAAATGTTATATTTCAATCTCGTCGTCACTTACTTGTTATGTATGCAGGGTGTGTATTAATCGTAATTGTAGTTTTAAATTTATTTGCTCATTTTTGAGGAGGGGCACCAAAACACCACTAAGTCGTTTTTTCAGGCACTGAAGAACTGTAATGAAATAGACTGCTGACTAACAAAAGCCACCAACAGGAGTTCAACAGGTTTTATTAAATGTCTAATACGCTAAAACGAACAAAAATCAGAGAGACAAATAGACAATTCAATATATCAAATAAAACTTAAAGTACACTCATGAAATTTAAAACTTGGACACCACAATTTCTGTAAACAAAAGTTTGCACATTGTGAAGCGGGCTTAAGGGTATTATTTACAACAACAGGTAGTCTCAGCACAGGTTATCTTATAGAAGGACTGTAGAATGAATCATTACACTAAGCACGTTTTAGAAAATAGGTAATTTACGTTGCTTACTTAATTTTTTTCTTTAAAGAATATATTTGAAGGTATCGCTAATTAAACACCATAGCTCGATTAATTATCGAATCAAAATTTTGTTTAGGAAATGTTTACAAAATAAAATTAGAAATAATTTTGATTTAAAAACGTCTACAAGCAATAACTTTTAAATTAAATCAAAAACTAAACATGGTTATTTGGGTTGACTGATTATTACTTATTTTTAAATAAATCTAACCTACTAATTATTGTAAGTTATTAAAAAAATCATTAAATCTCTATTCATAATATTTAGTCCTTACAAAATGTATATTTTATGACGTTTAACTTTTTTTCTGTAGTTAATATAAAAGTGAAAATAAAAACTAAGGCAATTCTTATTGTCAACGTATATATTTAGTTTTTTGACAAGAATTTATTACATAATTATAATTAAGATACCAAGTTATAGTTTAAAATTAAATGAAAACGTTTTTTTTTTAACCCTTAATTAGTCGCGTCGGTGTACTCAGTAACCGAACGCACGGTCTGCGTGTAATTGTCAGGAGTTTTCTATACTCGGCATTGTGTTTAGGTATCCCTTAAGCTAGTTGTGCTTCAACAGTTGTCTGAGTTAGAAGTGTCTTCGATAACAGTTACACGAATTTTGATTGCTGTAATCGTGTTCAAGTGTAGTGCGTACACGTAGCGACTAAATGTAGCATTGTTTTTCTACGTTTTACTACGAGGGAATGAAATTAACGTTAAGAATAATTGTTTTATTGTTTTTTTACTTTTAGGTATCAATACCCATTAGAGATCCTAATCGGCTTTCCAAGCAGAACTGGCAGATGGCAAAGCAATTATGGAGGAATAGCAGAAGAGGATGAAGTGGGGAAGCAGAAGAGATGCTTCAGAGGAAGAAATAATCGAAAGCGAGCATAATACTGATTCCGAAGAAGAAGGCGAGGAAACTAAAGAAGATGAAGAAAGGCAAGAATTTGATAGTGCAGAAGTTGAAACAATCGAAGATGCACACAAATACTTATGTTTCATTGGTAAGAATAAAAACTATCTGGAAAAAGCATCCAATTTTGTTCCAAATATAAGAAAACGAGTCAGAGAAATATCGTAAAAATTTTTTCCTCGATCTTTACTAAAAAGGAAGATGTTGCAGATGGAAATGATGGCGTTTTCTCGGTTCATAACAACACAAATGGTGGATGAAATTACTAACTGTACAAATATTTCTATACGTACAAAGCAAGATGCCTATTCAAGAGGTAGGGATTGTAAGGAAACAACGCGAGAAGAAATCCTTGCATTTTTTGGTCTTCTTTACATGGCAGGCTTAAAAAACAGAGCCACACTAATTTTAATGAATTATGGTGTAAAGATGGGACTGGCTCTGAAATTTTCCGAGCTTGTATGAGCGCTAGAAGATTTTTATTCTTATTGGTAGCCATAAGATTTGACAATATAAATGACCGACCCATTAGAAGAGCCACAGACAAAATGGCTCCTATTAGAAATTTTTTCGAAGGATTTGTTGGTAACTGTAGAACAAATTATTCTATTGGTGAGTTTATGACCATAGATGAGACGTTAATACCATTCAGGGGACGTTGTAGCTTTATCAGTATCTTCCAAATAAGCCAGCAAAATATGGGCTAAAGTTTATGGTTTTGCGATTCAAAAACTTTTTATGTTGGTAATATGGAATTGTATTGCGGAAAACAACCTGACGGCCCCTACCAATATTCTAATTCTCCAGCTGAAGTTGTCCAAAGGTTAGTAGAGCCTTATAAAGGCAAAAATAGAAACTTAACTTGCGATAATTGGTATACTAGCTACCCTTTAGCCAAAAATCTACTAAAAGATAAGATTACATTGGTTGGTACACTTAAAAAATAAAGCCGAAATACCGGTGAACTTCTTCCAAACAAATCGCGGCCAGTTCCATCATCTATTTTTGCATTCCAAAAGACATAACCCTTGTATCTTACAGCAAGAAAAAGAATAAAGGAGTTTTCTTATTGTCAACAATGCATGAAGACGATAAAGTAGATGCTGATTCTCAAAAGCCTGAGATAGTATTATTTTATAATTCTACTAAAGGTGGCATCGATGCTGTGGATCAAATGTGCGGCAATTATACCGTACAAAGAAGAACAAGAAGGTGGCCATTAGTTATCTTTTTCAAATTTTAAACGTAGCAGGTATAAATGCTAATATTGTATTTAATCATTCTTCTCATAACGTGAAGCCAAGAAGAATTTTTTGAAGGAATTATCACTTTCGCTGATGAAACCTTATCTAGAGCAGAGAGCAGATATAAAAACCTTACCTGTCGACATAAAACTATTTTTGAAAAAGAACTATTTACGAAACAAAAGAAAGTAATGAAAATGTACAATTACCAAACAAAATAAGAGGAAAATGTCAAATATGCGAGTGGAAAAAAAATAGAGTGACTACAATACAATGTCAAATCTGTAAAGTACTTGCTTGTTAAGGAACATTGTGTAATGGTATGTATTAACTGCCAAAACAGTGACGAAACTACCGATGAAAGTTCCTAAACAAATACTATTTTGTGTTAAAATCTACCAATACTTCTAGTAAAGTAGTTAAAATAGATAGCTATTTATAAATTATATTTTGGTTTTTTAATTACTAAGGTTATGTG
Source organism: Abscondita cerata (assembly GCA_030710515.1). Lineage (NCBI taxonomy): Eukaryota > Metazoa > Arthropoda > Insecta > Coleoptera > Lampyridae > Abscondita > Abscondita cerata. The sequence continues at coordinate 66,575 of JALBCR010000846.1, forward strand.
ATTAAACTACCTTCGTTTTTTTTGTATATTGTACTTACGCTTACTGTTTATATATTGTTCACTAAATAACTATAATGTTTTATAATAAACTTTTTTTAACTATTTAATACAACTAGTTATTATTTATAGACACTAAATTATAAAAAAATACTCTTATATCTTTGTTTATTCCATTCAGTGTACAAAATACACTGCGCGACTAGTTATGATATGAATGGCAACGCGACTAGTTAAGGGTTAAATAAAGGTATTACTATATAAATAAATATAAGAAATCAATAATGGGTGTGACCTCCATTATTATTGATACATTCTTGGAGGCGTCTGCTCATTGACGCTATCAAGGTATCAATGTAATTAATATTAATCGTTTCCAATGCGGTATCAATGGCTGCATTACGATTTACTGGTACAAAATTTGGCCCTTGTAGTCTTCGGATAACAGCAAGTATTCGAGCCCAAACATTTTCGATAATGTTAAAATCTGGGCTTTTGCTGGCCAGGGTAACAGCTCCAAGTTATTTGCTTGTATCCAGTTGCGCACAACCTGCGAAGTATAGGGTCATCATATCCCGATAGTTAATTATCGAATGTTCCAAGAAAATATGTGTAAATAGTAAATGGAATCTACTAACGTAACGTTAAGTCGTTAATTATAGTTACATAACTCTCCTTTCATAAGATATAGTTCATATTAATATGCTTATTGTAAAGCTTCGTACACACCTGAACAACAAACCGAGGAACAAACAGAACAACGAACCGAACGGCAATCGGAACATTAATTTGGACGGTGCTACGTACGAATTTTAGAACAGATTCGCAAGTCCTGATTGTTCCACGAACGGTTTGCGGCGTTCCCGCAACTTGTCGGTTTTTTCTCCGACATCAAAGAAAATGCGCGCGAATGCGTTTGCAGGTTGGACGAATCTAAACAAAACGGCGAACAAACTTATGCGGGAGAATTAAATTATTTATTTTTGTCCTCCTTTTGTGGGTTTGTTGTGTTTTAGGTAATATTATGGAGTTGACAGAAAAAAAATGTTTTAAATTAATCAGTGTTTAAGAATGCAAGAAAAAATTGATGTCCCTATTAGCATCATTTGGGCGGGAAATTTCCAAAATAAAAAAAGCGAAGTAAATTATAATTTTTACTCTTCTTTGTGCGTAAAAATTTGGTTGGCACTATCTTCTTGTTTTCCGCAATTTTCTCTTCTCAATAATAAATATATATGAACTGAAAACTACTGAAAATAATTATGGAACAGCACAAACGTTCCGTTTGTTGTTCGGATTGTGGAAATCATAAAAGATCGTTTGTCGTTCTGTTTGACTTTCGGTTCGTTGTTATGTTTGTTGCTCGGTTTGTTGTTCAGGTGTGTACGAAGCTTTACAACTTAAGCAACAATTTTTGGCGAATAAAGATTAGTTTGTGATGTAATATTAGAAACACAAATTTATATCATATCAAATTTATGACAACTTAAAACCAAGAACGTGTATGTTATTGCTAAGAAATTATTAAGGAAAAGCGCAATTGCAGTGTAAATATTTATAATTAGATATTTTCGAAAGTTTATAAGTCCTCTATTGTAATCTTAATACTTAAAAGAAAATCCTGTCCATTAGCATTATAAGGAAATGGCTTTTACTTTATGAATAAGTTTCAATAACAATAGAATATCCTTGCTTGTTTAATTTACTTCCTTTGAGTCATATTGCTCTAAGGGTTGTTACATTGGTCATTAGAAGTATGTAATAAATAAACAATTACCTACTGTTTGAGAAGGGGTAGTGTGAACCAATAAATAAAGTAAGAAATGTAAATTCCATTTTAGTTTAAAATTTCAAGTGTTGTGAAAATGCCACCTCATCTCGGTGCTGATTTGAAAGCGCGGATTGTTTCGGAATTAGCGGCGGGCCGTAGCGTGCGTGAAATTTCACGTATGTTAGATATACCAAAAAGCACCGTAGGGCATTACCGAGTAAAATGGAATCTTGAACACACTTTGGAAAGAGCCATCGGAAGTGGTAGACCTAAAGTATCTACACGTGCTCAAGATCTCGAGTTGTTTCATTACGTAACAGAACAACCATTTGCTACATACTCCAGGGCTATAGCAGATACACATTTTCCCGGATGCCGTATAACTGCACAAAAAAGATTAAAGGAAATGGGAATAAGAAGTATAATGTATAGCGCGCGGGGTCCAGGAGTTTGTTGGGCTATCGATGGACGTCTTGATTCTGCTGCGTATTTAGATATTTTGGAAACTATTATGAAACCTTCAGTCGAAGTGTTTTATCCAGACGAAGATTATATTTTCCAACAAGTAAGTATTCTTATTTCACTATACTTTCTCCAAAAAATAGTTCGGGATCTGTTGAATTAACATTTTCATAATGTATTTTTGTTGTTAAAGGACAACGCCCCTATTCATACTTCGCGGGTTGTGCGCAATTGGATACGAGAAAATAACTTGGAGCTGTTACCCTGGCCAGCAAAAGCCCAGATTTTAACATTATCGAAAATGTTTGGGCTCGAATACTTGCTGTTATCCGAAGACAACAAGGGCCAAATTTTATACCAGTAAACCGTAATGCACTAATTGCAGCCATTGATACCGCATGGGAAACGATTAATATTAATTATATTGATACCTTGATAGCGTCAATGAGCAGACGCCTCCAAGAATGTATCAATAATAATGGAGGTCACACCCATTATTGATTTCTTATATTTATTTATATAGTAATACCTTTATTTAAAAAAAAGTTTTCATTTAATTTTAAACTATAACTTGGTATCTTAATTATAATTATGTAATAAATTCTTGTCAAAAACTAAATATATACGTTGACAATAAGAATTGCCTTAGTTTTTATTTTCACTTTTTATATTAACTACAGAAAAAATGAAACGTCATAAAATATACATTTTGTAAGGACTAAATATTATGAATAGAGAGTTTAATGATTTTTTTAATAACTTACAATAATTAGTAGGTTAGATTTATTTAAAAATAAGTAATAATCAGTCAACCCAAATAACCATGTTTAGTTTTTGATTTAATTTAAAAGTTATTGCTTGTAGACGTTTTTTAAATCAAAATTATTTCTAATTTTATTTTGTAAACATTTCCTAAACAAAATTTTGATTCGATAATTAATCGAGCTATGGTGTTTGATTAGCGATACCTTCAAATATATTCTTTAAAGAAAAAAATTAAGTAAGCAACGTAAATTACCTATTTTCTAAAACGTGCTTAGTGTAATGATTCATTCTACAGTCCTTCTATAAGATAACCCCTGCTGAGACTACCTGCTGTTAGAATTGTAAATGATACCCTTAAGCCCGCTTCACAATGTGCAAACTTTTGTTTACAGAAATTGTGGTGTCCAAGTTTTAAATTTCATGAGTGTACTCGATTGAATCAAAATGTTTGGGAATAATTATTGACAACAAACTATCTTTCGAAAATCACATTAATTACATCATACGTAAAGTAGGTCAAAAAATAGGGTTCTTTGGAAGAATAAGTTCGAAATTGTGTGTTTGGTCCCGAATTCTGGTGTATAAACCTATAATTGCACCTCATTTTGATTATTGTGCAACCATATTATTCTTGTCTTCCGAAGGCGACTTTTAAAGATTTCAAAAATTACAAAATAAAGCAATGCGGATCATATTACGGTGTAGTAAAATGACACGAATATCGTCAATGCTATATGCATTACAATGGTTAAGTGTTAAACAACGAGTTTATTTTAAAACGTTGATATTTATTTATAAGATAATTAATAATATGTTACCTAGCTACATGCAGAAATTTATTTTTTTAATAAGGATATACATCAATATAACACTAGAGATTTAAATAGTTTTAGGCTCCCTTTAGTTAAGAAAATTTTTTCACAAAACAATTTATATTATAAGGGCTTAAGAATATATAATGAGCTGCCTGAGGAAATTAAGAAAAGACAGACTTTAATGAATTTTAAAAAAGCATGCTTAGAGCATGTGAGAGAGGTGATTCTAGTACGATTAGAGATTAGGTGATATTTGTAAACATTTTATTATTAGATGAATAAACTTATTTACTTACTTTAATTAGATTGACAATTTTAACAGTTACTTTTAATTGGGATTTACAAAAAATGATTATGTTGGCGAAATTATGCCATATGCTTTGCCTGTACAGACAGCCTATTTTGTTTTTTTCTATTTTTTTTATAAAAAATTAGTTAAATTCTTGTAGAAAACACGCAATCAAATAAAATTTATGTACAAATATAACATGAAATTGTCGCACTCAGATAAATTATTATTATTATCCATACACTGGGTAGTTTAGCATAAGTCATTAAGCCGTAAATCCCAATTTCCTAGTATTTTCAAGTTTCTCAAGTTTGCAAAGTAAAAGCGTTGCTCAAAACAAACCTTATGGAAACTTGAAAATAATTGAAAATTGGGATTTATACGACCTAATGACTTATGTTAATTTTTAATATGTTTTGATAACAGAAAAAGTGGTAACCATAGCAAATAAATACGGACCAACCTGACTAGTGACAATGGTAATAGTAATCAAGAAACAACTTGTATAATGTCGGCAACGTCACATATGTCTGTGTAATGTGCGTTATACAACTTTCAATTCCAAGGATGCCCCTCTTAAATTATACAGTTTGTATACGCCCAGTACGTATGTTGTTGTATACCAATTTCAAATCAATTTCGTCAATTGTAGAAAATACAAATCCATTACAACATTATTTGATAACTAAAGTGATTAAAATAAGTAAATAATAAAATGAGATTAAATTTTTCAACTGCTTGTGTAGTGTTTTTCTTTCTATTTATTGCGTAAACTCTGACTTACAATTGGTGCACATAGTAAATATTGTCAATCTAGTGAAAAATATTCTAAATATTTGCTATAGTTTTTTAGGCATGGAAGTCGTGCACCTAGTAGTAACGAGTTGTATCCAAACAATCCCCACGTTGACTTTTGGAGAAAAGTTGGTTTTGGAAAATTAACAAATGTAAGTGTAATATGTTTATTATGTTTAAAATATAAATTTCGAAAAACTGACAAACCCGTTCGTTTCGGTTTTACAATACGATTAGAACGGTTTATTTCATTTTTAATTTTACTCCAATAAATTAATTGTAGGTTATGACATCTCTTACGATTAGTACTGGTTTAATTTAGTTTAATTAATTGATAAAATTGATGTACCGGATGGCCAACTAAGAATGGACACCGGCTATATCTCGGGAATTATAAATCTGACAATATTGAAAAAAATATTTAATAAGTAAATCGACTACGTGAAATCGCGCGAAATTATTTTCAAGTTTGTAAGATGGTCGCTAGGGGCGAAACTGTTATGGGCGATCATAAAATTGACTCTTTCTCCAAAAATATAAAAATATAAATATATTTTAAATATTGCCGTAGTAAAGACTGCAAAATAAATTTCTGATTTTTTTGTTTATGGTATTTTACTCTGTCTTAGAAAATGTAGTGGTGGGGAACGTCAAACATGTTTTTATTTAAATGCAAATAACTCCGGTATAAGTTAACGGAATTGAACAAACTAGGTATAGTTTAAAAGAGCTCTCATTACTTAATAATATGCAGTATAAATATAGTCCAAATAAATTTTGACGTGATAGCTAGAGGGCGCTGTTTAACATTACAACAATTATTGCGCATTATCATGAGATTTTTAAATAGCACCCATATGTATCTTTTTACACAATTAAATAGAGGACAAAATTCCTAAACAGTCAGCGCAATCTGCAACTTCCTATCTTTTTTCAAACCGAAGATATCAATAAAACAAATGTTTGACCGCTGACTATGCAACATCTATTACATATTTTACGTAGAAAATGAATTTAAATTAATTGAAACCATTTAATTAATGCGGCCCTAAATGTTCAAACGGTCGTTCATCGTTTTCGATGCACTTAAGCATCTAAAACCGACAATGTATGCAAAAGAAGAGAATAAAATGGTAAATAATAATCAGTTCTTAGCGAAGGCACCCATCATAAAATTAGTAGGCTTTGAAACAAAATTGGAAGCAATACGTTAAAATATTGGAACAATTGAATTTCATGTCAATATCATTTAGTTGCTATTTTTCAATTGATTTCTCTGGCATCTTATTACTCCAATTTTCCCAATCCTTTTCTTCCAACCATGTCTCTACTAGTTCTACTATTTTGAAACCCTTTATGTATCTCTAGAAATCTTCTCCTTTATTTTTTAATCCCGCAATATTCCAATACAGTATTTTGTTCCTTTCTTTTTTACCTCCCTCCCCGTTATTCCTCTTTCTTTCCCTTCCCTACCCTCTTCCCATAACTTTAGTTTTTTGCTACCCTCTATCCAAACCTTCTTTTTCCTCTACCCATTTCCTTCCCACCCTTCTACCCATAACTTCCCATATCCCACTTTCACTCTCTTCCCATCTCCTTTTAATTTTCTAGCTTCATTCCTTAAATTCTCCTGTATTTCTCTTTTTTTTCGTCAAATCATTATCAATATAAATATCTGTACATCTCAATTTCATTTTTTCTTTCATTATTTTCTTTTCTCTTTCCAACTTTACACTACCGCACTCTTTCCTACTTCGTTCCCTATTGCGTATGTTTCTGTTATTTTTACTTCTACTCCTATTTCTTCTCTTAACATTTTCTTCACCCTTCTCTACTTGGTTGTTCTATCTTTATTGGTACCTTTATGGTGATGTTGTTCCTCCTGCTTTCTTTTCTTGCCTTTCTATCCTTTTTCTATTTCTCTCATTTTTTATCCATCTCATCTGTCTGTTTATCCAATTTTACCTTTCTATCACCCATAATTCTTTTTTTCCATTTTCTCCTTCATCCTTCTGTTATCCTTACATTCTTTAAATCCCTCTATCATATCTTTTCTCTTCTCCAATATGAACATTTTTATCTGTTCCATTGTGTTATCTTCGTGTTCCATATATCTCTTTCTTTTTGTTCTGGTGTCCTTGGTGTTTTTGTGTTTCTTCTTTTTATCTCATCATCCAATTTCTCTTTCCCACTTGTTTCTCTCTTCCTTTTCAAGAATTCTTCTATATTTCTCAAACTTCCCAATTTTTCTCGAATCTCTTTTTTCTTTCATTTAAAATTTCACCAAGCAATAAACTTAATAAACTCTGATGTAAAACATAATAAATCAAAACTTTTTTTCCAAAATGTTTTAAATTGATTACCAGAATTGAATACATGTAATTGATCAATCACGTAACTGATTACGATACAATAAGGACAAAAATTAAAGACGACAACAAATAAAATGCAGTTCAGTATCGCTTACTGTTTATATACATAATTCTCTATCACTATTTGTCACTCTTATCAAACACGTTGTTCTCTGTTTCACTATCGTAATTTACATATGTTTCTAGTACATTAAAACTAAACTAAACCGTCTATTATTTAATTATAATTATTTAAAGTAAATTTAACACTATTAACTTCAGAGCAAATTAAAAACACGTCCTATCTTACTAAGCATATACAACCGAGTCCTATTTATGTATGCTTCCTCCGGTATCGGTTTTACGTATAATATTTTTTCTTCTTCGAATGTTAATTTAATAATATTTAATAACACTTTTTGACTGACAAGTAATCAGAATATCATACAATTATCAGAATTTTTGAAATCACAATTTTTTTTACTTATTAAAATTATTTGTAAAATTGTACATTAAACTTATCGGTATAGTAAACAAAATTTAGATGTTGTCAAAAAATATTTTTAAAGCAGACTTAATCTATTAAAAAAAATTTAAGTTTTCGTAGTAATAAATCTACATAAACCTTATACAGGGTGTATCATAACTAGATTCCATTAAAAGTTTATGGAGAAGTAGATGGTCGTTCCTCTGGACTCGGGTAGGTGCAGTGAGGAAACGGTACTCCGAATAAACAAATAAAAACTTAAAATTCTTTATTTTTAAGCAACTTTGGTAAAAAAAACGATAAAGTTAATACACGGAAACAAGAGCCAAACTAGCTCCTCTAGCCTACTACCCCAAAGCTCTACTAGCCAAGCCACAAGCGGTTGCGGGCAAAGGCGGTAGGAACGGACGGGATTGTTCGGTGGACAACGTAGAGGAAGAGTTTGCATAACAGTAAGTCGGGTTGATTCATGTGCGACATGGAATACCAATTCCTAACGTACTTATCCCAAACATAGTTTAAAAAGCTTAATAAGTGCTGCCAAACAGAGGAAACGATGTACCATCACACAGTTTAAAAAGCTTAACAAGTGCTGCTAAAACAGGAGTGGTTAATATGACTTACATAAATAAAAGCAACTAGCCAAGGAATTCAGTACCAGTACGGTACCAGAATCTATGGTAGTGGCAGTTACAACTAACGTTGAATGATATTTATTTTACATTTAGTCGCGTATTTAATCAATTTAATTTGTATATTAAACCTTTTCAACATTTAAAGGCTAGTAAGAATTATTTAGTCCTATTCCCTAACTTGAAATCGTAGATGTTAAGTAAATCAAATAGAAATCAAGCGATCGAATAGAAGTTGTTCGTAATTGGTATTCTCTAACCAAACATCGTAACGCGATAAAAGCATGTCATTCCGATTTACTGAAATTCCAATGATTTATCAAATTTTATTCGATGTTATAAAAATTTGGGAATATGGCTGAATGTTGTGTAATGGTGAAAGCTTTTTGAAATATAAATCACTAAAATAACGTCAAAACGTAACGTACGTCAATATCCGTTAGAATTTTTTTTTGTGTGTTTTTAGGCGTTTTCAATACAAATATAAAATATGAAAGGTGATCAGTACTTTACAGTCAACATAGCTAAACATGTTGTTCCCGAGACACAACACTTTGGTTTCCGGAACCTCTCGGACAATTAGGAAAAAATGTACAACACAATTTCACAAAACACAATCACACACTAATATATGGCACACAACAAATTACTATACAAATAAATAAATAAACTTACATACATTATGAACTATGTCAATGTACTGTTAACTATTAATATAATTGTATACAAGCTTGCTTGCGAGCTATCTTAAAGAATTTAACTATTAAAGTGCTTGAGAAGTTTGTGTAGATTTTTGTGCTTAATTCTTTAAACAGCTTACAATAACTGCACATCAACTACTATTTTTATGATAATTGTAATTAAAATCATTCACGTAAACAAGGAATTAATTTATTTTAAGTTTTTCATATTATATTTCTTTTTACTTTTTTTCTTGGTAAGTTAGATGTATTTGTTCGGAATACCTATAGTTTTGTTTTGTACTACTAAACAATTAAACAATTTATTATTGACCTAGGTTAATAACAAATATATATCGTTAGATGCTTCCGTAGGAAGTACAGAATAGTATGTTATACACGAAGGTTTTGAAGTCCATTATTGCCTTAGCACCCTTACCGCCCCTCGAGAAATAAACTGGTGCTAAGGCAATAATGGACTTCACAACCATGGTGTATATACTTTTTTCCACTATTATCCAAATTTAACGCAAAAATTCAAATAAAAATTTTTTTGTAAAAATCAAGTACCTAGCAGAGGAATGCAAATTTGCCTTTTTACTAATAAAACAGAAATCACGAACTCTGATGAAGATTGACATTTCTACTAGTAAAATTTATTTTCAAGCAACGTTTGCAATAAATTATCGTGTTTTTAATATGGATATGTTGGAAATTAATTGTATACCTCCGAAATACGGGAAGCTGCAGAGCATTTAAATGACGAACTACTACCCGAAAAATCTAAAAGTGTTTATTTAAAAACTTACCAAATTGTTAAACATTGATGTATAAGTAAAAGGTGCTGCTGTAATTAATGAGATCGTACTTCTAGCGTATTTCAATGAATCTGCGAATGATAAGAAAGCATCTACTCTATAGGCGCACTATTCCATTCTGAAAGCTACCGTCAAGCTCAAAGAAAACATTGACATTTCAAAATTTTTTAAATTAATCAGCTATCTAAAAAGACAAAATAAGAATTATACACCACAAAAGTCCTCTGTGTTTTTAAAAGAAGACATTACAAAATTTTTAACGCATGAAGTTGACCGCCTTTACAATGCGATTAAAGTAAGTACACGTTTACACATATTATTAATTGATATTAATACATAAATATTCTTAATCACAGGCAGTTCTTGTAATAGGTGTTGCGGAGGGATACCGTGGAAATGAACTGTGCAATTTGCTAGTGACGCAGATGTAAACAAAGATGCTATAGTTGTTATAAATATTCGTGAGAGTAAAACTGGACCTTCACGAAAATTTACTGTCACCGATGCTCTGTGGATTTAAATTATAAAGAAATATATAATTATTTACTGCTTTAAGTAATCAATATTAGTTATTTATTTATTATTTATTGACTATAGATTCAACTAAAAATTATTGTGAGTCATCTTCAGAATACAAAATATTTTTTTATACAAACGTTAAATATAACATTTGGTTTTCATAGAAATTTAGAAAAACATAAATTGGTTTGTAATATAAAAGCTGTTTTTTTAAAAATATAAACTAGGTATGTAAAATGTTTGAATCTGGAGTAATTAAATTAATATTAAGGACATAAAAATTCTGTTTGATAATTTAATGTAAGATCATCAAAATTTGTTTGATCATTGATTATTAATATTAATTTAATTAACTCCAGATTCAGAACATTTACATACCTAGGTTTATATTCAAAAAAACCCTTTTATTACAAACCAATTTATGTTTTTCTAAATTTCCATGAAATCCAAATGTAATATTTAACGTTTGTGTAAAAAAAAATATTTTTGTATTCTGAAGATGACGCACAATAATTTTGAAGTTGAGTTGAAACTATAGTCAATAAATAATAAATAAATAACTAATATTGGATTACTTAAAGCGTAAATAATTTATATATATATACAATATGTCCCCTAAGTTGGAATCATATGAAAAACTTTTTATTATTAATTTTAGGAAAAAAAGTTATTTTTCATAAAAAGTTCTGCATGTTCTAAAATCTAAAACACAGTCATCAAATATCAATTTTTTCAGTCGTATACGAGGTTTGTCAAAAAATTTGAATAGTAAAGTACCTTTAAATTTAACAATATCGGAAAATGTTATCAAAAAAGTTGATCAGAAATAAAAACTACGTTTAAATATGCAATTACATCCATTTACATTAAAAATTAAGGTTATTTTATTTTTTAATAATATTTCTATTGTGAACGAACATTTATCTTTGTGATTACGAAACACATGATAACCATTTTTGTATGTTGTGCAACTTGATAATTTGACTAAAATATTATAATATACTTTTAAGATGCTGTGAGTCATTTATTTCTACAGGGTGTTGAACTTTTATTTTTCAAAAATGTTATCTTTGCTGGTCATAGTTTTCGAAGAACTTCTGCTACTATTTTAGCGGCTACTGGTGGTAACACACTACAACTGAAACAACATGAGGATTGGAAATTGACGACGGTAGCAGAAGGTTATATTGAGGAGTCACTGGTACTCAAAAGGTCAATCGCAAATATGTTCCAAGAGCCTTTAACTTCTGCATCTGTATCAATTGAGTCACAGCGTTCACCCACATCGGTTGGATTTCCGTTAACTCCATCATCAGCGCTAGGAGTTCCATCTCATAACATTAATGAAATACTCTACATAATACGGTTATCAATTTACCAACCACACTTGGAACAAACACATCGTGTGCAACAATCAATATACTCAGTGTAAAGAATTTATTTTAAATAACTATTTAATATTACATAGTGTAAATTTTACCCACCGTTTTTTAATAATCATAATTAAAGACAATAACAATATGCATTATTTATGTAAAGGATGGCGTAATTACACTACCCGAAATCATGAATGTAGATCTTAACAGTAATGTGAAAGCCTTTTGCATACCCTGTTAGTACAATATCGATAACAGTTAATTATTTTTCCACTACTAATAATTTGAAATGTTTCTGTTGCAACTCCTTGTCTTGATTTAAGCACAGATTGAAATTTCGACATAACCTAATTTTCAAAATAAATACGAAGATAGGTATATGTAGTACGTGCTCATTCTAAAAGTGGCGGAACATGTTTACTATGTTCACTTTTTAAAAGAGCGGTTCGGTCAGGCTTTTTGGTCTCACTGTATTTATGAATTGTTACTACAGTTACTCATTACAAAAAATAATATACCTAACTTTTTCAAGAAGAAATTTCCGGCATTCGGACTCCCAACGATCGTACGGCAAACAAAGTGCTCATGCGGGAAATTTATCTTCCTAAACTCGTTAGGTAGATAACTATTATTGCTTCGCCAATATACCTTGCCTCATTTGAATATTGGGTTTCAGAAATTGACACTTGTAATTCATATAGGAATGACAATGTGGCAGTAGAATAACTAGGGCCTAGCATACTTTTTTGGGTACCATTCTGTTAACCATTCAAAACACCTACAACAAAATGTTTCAAATTTACTTAAAATTCTTCATGTAACTTAACTCGCCTGGTTATTTCTCTTTTGGAAAACCTGATAAAATTGATTCTAATAAATTTAGGTTACGTATTTGCGGTTATCTTAGCGGTTTGAGTTGTTGTAGATACGGGATGGGGGCCGAATTTTAAACTAATGGCATTTTTATTCAAATAATTTTATCGTGTTAGGTAATTTTAAGCAGCAAATACGTTCAAAATAATCTCCTGAAATACAAAATTATGTTGCACTTGTTTTTGTTAAACAACTATATTGGATTTTCAAAAAATTTGAATTTGTCTCTTATTAACATAGGTCAACAATAGAAAAAATTATTAACAATTAATAGAAAAATTCAACTTCTCAGTTAACTAGAAGACGCAATAATTGTCCACTTCACAGCTAGTAGTGGAAAATAGTATATTAGACACTATGGTATAGTTCATTCATTTTATTTATGCCTATTGATCGATGAATCAAGCACACACTTGTGTATGGCGGTTGCTTTTTATATATTGAATACAACAAATACATTATTATCTAACGTATTATTTCGTGTCGTTTTGTATGTCTCTTATTAACTCAAGTAACTAACAACGATAACATGAACAACACATTTCATTTCCTTGTACGAACAGTTTTAATACCAACTTAAAGTAAATGTCAAATGACGGCATGTCAATGTCATTTGCAAATAAAACACCAAAATAAACGTACGTAATCTCAAACAACAAATAAGTAAAAAATAAATGGTTTGTAGCAATGGTCATATTTATGTTTTAAATTACAGACGACGGTCATTTCGTGCATACACGACGTCATCGGGATAACTCAAACGAATGGACTTTAGAGAAGAGTGCTGTTATTGACCGATTGCAGAGTCAGGAGGTCAATAATACCCTTCTCTACAGTGGTGTATATACAATTTTTTCCATTACTAACAAATTACCAAAATATGTTTTAGTTATTAATCAATTTATGTATATAATTCCGTTTTTTAAAGATCAACGTACCTATGCTTTAATTGTCTTAAAGTTTGTAAAAACAATTGAGTTACCTTGTTTCTTTACGATTGTAATATTTGTTACTTTATTGTTACTTTAAAATACAAAATTAATTAAGATAAACCAAGAAAATATTGCAAATGAACAATGTATTCCTCCAGAAATGAGAGAGGTAGCCGAAAAAGTTAGTGAACAGTTGTTACCAGAAAAATCTAAAAGTTTGTACTTAAAAACTTACGAGGATGTATTGATATCTAGTTAGCCTAGACTAGTTCCTTGCATAAACAAAATTTTTTACCATAGAAAGAAATTAGAAGTGTCAGTGTAAAGTTTGACGTCAAAAAAGTAAACCAGAGTCACGCAATAAATTAAATGAAAAAGATGTCCACCAAAATTGTGAAAATCGAAAAATTGGAGTATTGAGCCATCATCAAGTACCTGTATTTAAAAGGGTAAAGAGGTAAGCAGATTTACGAAGATATGCTTAATACCCTTGGTGATCAATGTCCTTCGTATGCGACCGTCAAAAATTGGAATGCAAGCTTCAAAAGAGGTAAATTTTCCATTGAAGATGATGACCGATGGAAGGCCAGTTTCTGTGTCAGTCCCCAAAAATATCGATGCAGTTCATGACATGATTTTATCAGACCGTCGAATTGGGCTAAAACGGATATCTGAAGCACTGAATATTTCATACGAACGCGTTCATCATATGGTTCACGTCAATTTGGACATGAGAAAATTGCTGCAAAATGGATCCCCAAATGTTTGAATGTTGACCAAAAGCGTGCAAGGGTAGAAGCATCGCGTTCGATCTGTGCTCGATTTGAAAACGATGTAGACCTTAAACCGAATTGTTACTATGGATGAGACTTGGGTACATTTCTACGATCCAGAAACAAAGCAACAATCGATGGAATGGCGACACTCTGGTTCTCCAAGACCTAAGTTTCGTGTCCAAAAATCTGCTGGAAAAGTTCTTGCTTCAGTTTTTGGGATTGCCATGGAGTAATCATGATTGATTTTTGGATAAGGGTAGAACAATAACTGGAGATTACTATTCGACATTACTGACCACTCTACGGGAAAATATTAAAGAGAAAAGACGCGGAAAGCTATCCAAAGGTGTTTTGTTTTTGCAGGACAACGCCCCTGCACACAAATCTCATGTTGCCATGCAAAAATTCGTGATTTAGGGTTTGAATTACTAGAACACCCCCTTATTCACCCGATTTGGCTCCGTCCGACTATCACCTCTTTCCTCAACTGAAAAAAAGTTTAAAAGGTCGTACATTTTCTTCCAACAAGGAGGTAATAGAAGCTGTGGAGGTCTGGTTTGCAGAGCAAGAAGAAACATTTTTTAAAGGTCTAGAGACGTTGCAGGTTCGCTGTAATAAATGTATCCAATTAAGAGGAGAATATGTTGAGTAATAAAATATTTTGACATTGAAATTTTGTTTGGTTCTATAGTAGGCTAAGAATTTTCAATATATCCTCGTATGTAGCCATCAAAGACTTGTGTACAGCCAAGAAAATTGCAAACACAAAATATTTTATTAGCGTATTTTCAACAACAAGCACAAAAGAAGAAGCAAAATTATATACTAAAGAAATCGTTTGTATTTACGAAACCAGAAATTGAAAAATTCTTAACTGACGCATCAGAGGAGACGTTTTTTCTACAAAGGTAATTTACAATTAATTAGAATTGAGTTGTTAAATTTACTATTCATTACCACAAGCCGGGTTAGTAATTGCTGTAGCTGGAGCTGGCAGAACTGATGAATTATGTAATATGCGGGTGAAAGATTTTCATTTTCGTGATGATATTATAATTATCAATATTCCAACCAGTAAAAATGGTGACGCTAGAAAATTTGTTATGTTAGAATCACATTGGGTTGATGTTGTCAAAAAATATGTTAAAAACAGACCTACTCCAGATATAGAAAAATGTTGCATTAGTTTTCGTGGTAATAAACCTACATATTGGTAATAATACGATTAGTAAAATGTCAGAACTTATTGAACAATTTCTAAAATTATCTGATGTAAACAAATATACCGAACATTCATTCAAGCACACTTTAGTTACGATTTTAGCAGAAATTGTACAACCCTACCAGGTACCTGTCAACATGAGTATCTCGGACCATCCAACAGGTCAGTTGCTACAATTCCGACACAAATTGTTCTCGATTTACCAATTCCTGACGCACTTATCCCAAACAGAGAAATCCATATTCCTCATACGAATACTGTTTCAATGCCTCAGTTCCATGTTCCGGGACCATCCTTCAGTTTAGTTTTTGTGGTCCCAACCAATGTTATTCCTGATGCACTAATTTAGAATAGGTGCTGCTACAACAGGAGTCGTTAATGTGACTTATAATAACTGCACAATTAATTGATATTTTAAAGATAAATGTAATTAAAATCGTAGAGGTACATACACATGGAATTAATTTAGGTTAGGCTTTTGTGTTATACATTATACAAATATTGTATTGTGATGTAAGTGTTATGTACGGTGCCCCAGAAAATCAGTATATTTGTATAGTGTGGTGACAAAACCTGTGCAATCGTGCATTCATCGCTCTGGCAAAGCGTTTAGTTGGTTTAGAAAACCACTGAAACCAAAAAACATACTCAACCCTTAGACACCTTGGTATTTATGTGTGACAATAATTATTAAGTGTTTAAACACGCCTTAGAAGGTAAAATAAAAACATAAAGTAGATAACAGCACAACCATCGCATGACGACCGGTCCAAGGGCCAGTCACGATTTTGACGAAGAAAAATAGCAGGTTAAAGAAATAGCAAAACAAAAATATTGGAAACGCATAACCAGGACAGAAAATACAAAATATTGTTAAACTTCAGATTAGTAAGCCGTAATATAGATTCGTCCGTTAAATTATAAATATTTACCAGTTGAGAACAATAAAAATAAAATTTGAATATGCTTTTTGTCACACTATACAGGTCTATACCGATTCTCTGTGGCACCATACATAACACTTACATCAGAATACAATATTTGTATAATGTACCATACGAATAAATCAATTAAGCACTAGATGAAGGCAAATTTGAATTTCACGTAACACGACGTGATAGTAGCTGTTACAAGGCGGAAATTGAAGATCAGCCGAAAATGTATTGGCCAATAATTAGGACAACGCGGAAGTTGAATTCTGGGAATTAAATTCCCAAAAATTTTCGTTAAGGAGCGAACACGGAGAAATGCCGTCGCTTACACCTCGACTCCGTGTATTGTGTGTTGCCTAACTCACAGTGACCGTTACAAAATAAATTAATATTTATACATTGATAGCAAAGGAAAAGTCATTATTTCTAACAGTAGTAGAAGCGCTTCTTGTTTTGTTTAAAATTTTAATTGATGGCGACAAAATAGTTGAAGCAATTGAATTAATGTTTTCATTCTTACGGAAATTATATATTTAATTAAGTGTTTCATTTTTTTGCTTATTTGAGTTTTCAATATAATTTTCTATGAGTTTTCAGCTATCCTTCCAATTACCGTGACGTATATTGTCAGTAATATCGACCCTAAAACCAAATATGGTAGTAGTAAAAGACCTTCTAAAAAAGGAGAGATAGTATGCATTTTTACATCAGACGTTCTCAAAAATTTAGTTATAATACTCAGATTTTTTTCAATTTTGTGAATGCCAATAAGATAATTCAGGCATTTTCTTAAAAAATCTCATTTGTCACATTCACATGACATAGAGTACAATATTTTCATACAGTTGAATTACAATAACCTGATGGTTATTTGTCCATTCTCAAATAATTGCCCCAATCGTCTGCTTGTGGACCCAATTTCTCCAGGAAATTAGTTTGTGAATATTGCGATCGTTTTAGGAGCCAATCTTTTGTCCACTTTGTTTTTATTTTTGTTGCGTTTTCAAATTATTTTTTCTTTTTAACTAAAGCAGCGTACACTGCCAACAAAACAAAATCATGTTCACTACACCTAGTGTTGTTTGACAAGCATGTTTGAAAGTCTGTAGACGAACCATCGCATTCATACATGCATGTCACACACGTCTGACATACATTGTTGCCAAACATGGACGCTAGTCAATGAGTATCACAACTGAATCCAAGCCATCAATATTATTTGTTCGACTTTAAAAAAACCTTTGCAACAATAACAGCAACCACAGGTCTTCTGTTAAGAGGGGCATTTACCTAACGCTTCATCGAGAATTGGAAGTTATACAACACACATAACGTAAGAGGGGTTAGACGAAAACGGTAAGGTAGTTGTATGGCACGTGTTAAAACTTAACAATTTGGGTTCCTTAAAAAATACATTTTTTTTTAAATTAAACAAGTAAATCTCTATTAACGGACAGCTACCGACGAAATTTTGTCGTTGCTAGATCACAGTGCAAACGAATGACGTGGGGATAGACGATCGCCTGAACGTCATAAAATACTTACAAAATTTTGCGAAAATGCTCTTGCCGTTTTGGATATTTTGGATTTAATTATTACTCTATCTCAATGTAACTTTGCAACCTGTTTTATAAAACATGCAGCTACACCTTCACATTCGTATTTTTTTTATATGTTGCAATAGTGATGAAAATGGTATTTAAATTTAAGCATTTATTTTGAGAGCTAATAACTATTTAAAAATAATAAGTTAAGAAAAAGTCAAACTCCACCTTCTAGATTTAACTTTCTTATGCAATATTACAAAATTTCAAGTTCAAAAGTTGTTAGATGGCTTTCCAAGATTTAAAACGGCAAAGGTCTAAAAGTGTACTTTTTTGTATAGGTAAACGCCACTCTTAAGTTAGAATTACATCAAAATGCTGTTTTCAAATGTTTAAGTTTGTAACAATGACTTTCCTTCATTTCAAGCTTTACACTAGTTTTTGTATAGTTCTTCGTAGTTCTATAATTAATTTTTGCCCTTATTGGATGTAAAACAACCAGATAAGTACGTCACTGCACCTACTAAAACGTCCGAATTGCATACATGTGTAGCAACAACAGTGGGTTAATACAGTTTTTTTCTACAAAATTATTTGCACAAGCACACATTTCATTTCCGAAAAATCACTTTATTATTATATCAGAAAATCCTTGAGAATCATAAAAATTGGTAATTAAAAACTGAAATCACGAACGACAGCTGTCACTCCTAGACAGGTCTAGTTTATAACATTTATCATTCCTTAAAGCGGGTTGTCCTAGGTAGTTTAAAAGAAGCAATGATAAAATTAGTATTTCATTATAAAATTCGAACAAAAAATATGATACGTTTTTGTGCGTTAACAAGATTCACAAATTCGAGACGAAATCCTTGCCCACTAATGTGTAATACCGTCAATAGTCTGTAGAAAGTTTGTTAGCACACTTATAAGGTAAATAACTACTATTAGTTAAATCAGTATCACGATAACACACTGAACATCAATAATTGAAAAATTAAATGAAATTTGAGAACAAATGTTGCTTGAGTTTTAATGATACCATTTGTTAAACCTACAATTCTAGATATTCCCAAACAATGGGATCTTCTTTGCAGTAGTAGTACTAGTGAGGTATGATTAAAACACTATGTATAGTCTTTTGACGACGTTTTTGCTAGCATTGGCCAGTCTTCACCAAGACTCCGAGAATAACTTTCGATAAAGACTAGCTAACGCTAGTCGAAACATGGTGTTTTAATCATCCCTCACGAGTACTACTCCTAAAAAGACGGTCTCACTGTTTGGCAATATCTACAATTAATATAATATACAAAGAGCTAGAATCTACATTTCATTATTATTTTTTAACCTGATTTATTTATTAGCTTGGAAGACAACAATCCGTAAAACTGGGGCAAATATTAAAAAATCGGTATCAGTCATTTCTTTCAAAAGATTACAGCCCCGATGAAGTTTACACATTATCAACTGCCTACAATAGAACTAGAGAAACCGCACAATTGGTATTAAATGGTCTATATTCTAAAAACACTACTGTACCATACATCATTAATTGGAAAAAGCGTTGTGAAGATTACGTAGGTACAAAATTACGTTAAACGTGTAACCATTTTCAATTTTAGGAATTAAGACATCCAATTGAGTACTGTGCAACATTCGCAAATGATATTAAGAGTTTGAAAAATTCGAGTTTTTACAAACTTCAAAAATTAAAATACGAAAACTTATTTAAAATAATTACTGAAAAAACTGGAAAAACTTACAATGAAATACTTGACGCTTTTTTTCTTTTTCAAGCGCTTTATTCAGAAAAATATCTTAATTTAACACATGAAAATTGGGTTTCTGATGAGTATGAAACTTTAAAAGAATTAGCCGATTTTCAACTGCACAGTGAATGTTCCACTTCAAAACAAAAGAAATTAAATGGAGGTAATTTTCGAAAATAACAATAAAAGTCATGACTCAAAATCATTAACAATTTTTAATTTTCAAGATTTTAGGTATAAATCTTAAAAAAGTTATTAAAAACATGAGAAGAAAAATTACAAACGATTTAATTCCTAACAATCGAAAAATGTTCTTGTATTCCGCACATGATGTTAATGTAGTAAACATCTTTGCAATCATGAACGTATTTGACGCACATTTTCCCAACTACAATGCGGCAACCATAGTCGAGCTTCACTACAATAGCAAGTCAAAAAAATATTACATAAAAGTAAGTACGAAGTTTAATGACTCCTTCAATTAATCGTTTTATATTTTCTTGTAGTTATTTTACATAAAACACGTAAACGAAGAAGCAACGGAAATGTTTGTTCGAGATTGCGAAAATCCTTGTGAGTTTAATAAATTTGAAGAATTAATGTTACCATATGTACCTCAAAATTATACCCAAGAGTGCGAGTCTAAAATATTACTCGAAAATGATCAAGATCAGAAATTTTTTTATAATAAAGTAGGTTAAGTAGTTTTTTAAAATAAATCAAATTTTAGGCATAGATTTTTTTCCTTGTGCCACCGTTTGCAATTGTAGATTGGTTCGTCTTGGCAAAACATTTGGTTGGAAAACCAACAAAAACTTAAGCATACCAAGTCTAATCCAACATTGTAATGTAACTATATTATGAAGGTGTTACAGTTAAAGATAATAAATTTACCTCCTGGAACTTTATGGTAAAATCTACGTTTCTCGTTTAAAAGCCGTTTTAAAGAGGAAACGATAAATTGTGGGTTAGCCTGGCGATTTTTCGGTATGTCATAAATTGAGGAGATATAAGCTTTTAAAGTTAGGGGTAGATTTTTTTCGGTTTTCTAGGTGTAACTATTGTCCCCGTCAGCCGTTGCATTTCAAAAAAATTCACCGTATTCGTCTTTTTGATCTCTATCGAACGTCAAAATTTTTTTTCAAACAACGAACAATTAGTTTCTTCGATTTTTTAAAAGACCCTGTAGCTCTAGAAGGCGTTTGATTCAAACGCGTTTTTTTTTTAATTCTTGCGTAAAACGATGAAATCTACAAAGGACCGCAATAAAATTTGAATTGTTTTTGAATCAGAATCCGTAAAATACAAAAAACCGAAACTAAAATTGAAATTTTCTGTTTTTTGCGTTTCAACCGCTTTTGATGCCGTTTTTCGTCGGAAATTTAAAAAAAATCAACGTCGTCGGATAACCGCTTCTTATAGCTTACGTAAGGCGTCTTCCAACGCTACAACGTCACGTTCGATATCGCCAGGTGTTCTCCCAAGAGACGACGTCGCTTGCTATGAGTGAAAGGAGACGCGATAGTGCGCGTCTGAGCAAGAGGAGACGGTAGTGTTTTAGTATATGTCGATAGAAATGAAAAGTAATGATAAGTACGGACTTGGAATTTGAACAAAATACTCCGCCTGAATAGATGTTTCCAAGATTTCAAAATCACTATTTTTTGCAATTTTTAGATTATTTTTCAAAATATTATTTAAAATTAGAAATAGTTGTGAACTTTATTTCTAGTATTTTACCCCCGTTTCTTAGCCAATGAGTAAGTAATAACAAAATTGTGTCTAGTAGCGACGATGCCATATATTCTAACATGCTCCTAACCTATTACTGATTGTTGATTGATTTGATTTGAATCTATGCTTATAATTTACCGGCACAGATTTATAAGGCCCTAACTTCTAATAACACAATATGACCTGTGATATGACACTTACGAAATGTCACTTTACTAAGTTTTGCAACGCACAGGGAAAAACAAATGTAACAGCGACAACAATGCCGATATACGTGTTTGATTGTTGCCAGATTTAAGAGTAATAGTAATAATTATTTACATTTTCGTTTGCGTTGAGAATATAATTCTTATACTGCATATATCATAGTTAAGTTTTTCAAATATTACATTTCAGATAAATATATTTATTTACTTTTGATGTGACACAAGATTGCTATGTCGCAGAACGTATTGCGCATGTCAAATCTGCTATTTATGGCATCAATAAGTAGAATATTTAAATTAAGCTGTATAACTCGACCGCTTGAGCAAATAAAAGAATGGAAACATGACCATTAGAACATCGCAAACAGCAACATTGGATCTCTTAGTTGCTAAAATGACATGACAAAAAATACAGTGTTTTCATGCATTGGACAAAACAACCATAAAGTTAAAACAATTAAACGTACAACATCCGTTTCGTTATCTGGTTTTCATACAAACTTATATTCAAATTCTTTCATTGCTTGATATTAACACTTTAAACTCCCAAAGAATATTTCTAGATTCATTCATTTCATAAGATATTTAATGGAATTCGAAATTTACGTTTCTTTTACAACAAATAACTCTAAATGTCCAGGTAAAAATTTACGAAAGAACAATCAATTCTTTTTAAATGTTAGTAAAACTAAGTTTCGTCAGAATTCTCCCATTTTAAGGTTAGTGAAGACGGCTTTTTTGATAATGAATCTAAATTTAAAATATACTTCAAAAGAGACATATAAAATTTAGATGCATCGTTTTATGAAAACTATTATTAATTAATTTTACATGATTATTTTTTATTATTAATCTGTATCTTAGTTGTTCAGTCTTGATATTTACTATTTCATTGATATTAATAGTTTGAAGCAAAAAGCTCAGGTTAAACAAAAACTTGTAACGGTTTATTGGTAAACAAACTCAAACTTTAGGAGCAGTGTTGAAAACCTATTCAGCAGTACTAATAGTTGTAGAGTGGTCGTGGGCGTACTTACGAATAATCAGAACAAAGGCTTCCACACTCCCAAGACAAATAGTATGGGGCACCACTTAGTCGAACGTGCAGTGGATCTTCCAGAGCACTAGAAACCCATACACACAGAAAACAAGCCGTAGGATAGTAGAAATATAATTATTATCAAATGACTAGGCCTCAATTACAACAACAATCAAATACAAGCACAAATAGATAATATGATATACAGGCAAGTAAGTCATAATTGATTTTAAAGTTTTTAAAGGTGTATTTTCTGACCCAAAATATTAAAAAAAAAATCTTATAAAATTTTGTCAAAAAAGCTCAATTGTCGGAGTTATAACCGTTTAAAGATGGCGTTTAAAAACTGATCAAACCTGTATTTATTCACAGAAACACCAATAGACGCTGCAGTTGGTGTTCCTTTCCTCTGTATTTCTTCTATTAGCCACGTTTGTTTCTTAGAAATTTTGCTCAAAAGTACTCCCAAAAATATCGTAATCAACACTTTCAACAGTTGCTGGGCAATGAACTAGTTACTAGATGACAGTATTATCTTCTGTGGTGTCCTTGAAAACAAAAGAGGCTACAATGTAGGTTTAAATTCCCACGTTGGTGACCTTCACTAATGATTTCAGATCAAACTTCGTTATGTTAAAGTAATTTTTGGATTATTATCCATATGCCAGTATAACCATAATTAACCCATTAATTAATTATCTCATAGGAGAAAGCAAGCGCACGCAACAAACCAACAAGAAAAAAAAGGTGTCTGCATTTTTTTTTATAAATCTGTTGGTAGTTTTAAAAATGACCGATTTGTTGGTGGATATGCAGAAGTAAAAGCTAATAAGTATTACATGCAAAGTGCTTGGTTTATAGTAACTGTTCAAAATGTTGTCCATTTAGTGCTAAACAGTGCCCCAATTGGTCATTGGTATACTGATTAGAAGAATTCCAATTTGTGAGAAAATGCGATTATCAAAAACCGGTAATAGTTTCGTTGCACATTTGCAATCATATTTGCTAGCATATTGAAGTAAATTTCCACAATTTGATCATTTAAAGACTCTATTGTGCCGTGGGGTCTGTCGGTGTAAATCTTCGAAAATATATTAGGCCATAAAAGAAGTCGTTGGAGGTCAAGTCTGGTGATCTTGGTCGTCAAGTAACTTCCTCACCTGTCTTCATTTAAAAGTAGTTTTATTCGATTTGCATTATGTGCTGGACACCCATCATGCTGATACCACACAACTACATCTTCTTCAGTTACTTGATCTAATGCGGGTAAAATTTGCTGCATCAATAAATCTCTATACTTATGCACAGTAAGTGTCCCTTCAATCAAAAATGAGCCTATTAAGGTATTAGAGAATATTCCATCTCAAACATTTACTTTTTAGGGATATTGTGTGTGCGCTGGTACAAATAAATGAGGGTTTTGAGTGCTCCAATAACGAAAGTTTTGGTTGTTTGGTGCTCCATTGAGATTGAACGAACATTCATCGGTGAAGTAAATATTCTTAACAAAATTCATATTATTATTGCATATCTCCATTAATGTTTCACAAAATTCTTGCCTTATGTCAGCATCTGTTCTAAATATTTGCTGGTGATGTGGGTAATGATAATGATATGACATACATTTATGCTTTTTTAAAATTTTATGAACTCGACACCTATTTACACCACAGTCGATACTTAATTGTCGAATGCTAATGTTAGGGTTGAGTTGCACCGCAGTGAATACATCGATTTCTTCATCGTTGGCATTGTCTATGTTCTGGTTTTGTTGAACTTGCTTTGGACGCTTGTGTACACTGCCAGTTTCTTCAAATAGTCACACTACTCTCATCACTGTACTGCTATTTGGAATTGGCCGATCCCGAAAAAGTGCAGCAAACAAAGCAGAAGTGTTTCTATAGCTTTCACCACTGTATACCCACTTAACCATTTGAACTTATTGCAGGAATTGTATACACACTCATTTTCAAAAATTAAGTTAGAGAATATTACAATAAGGAACACGCAATAACAATTAACTGTAACGTATACGTCAATACGAAAATTTCATAGCCTTAGTGAATCAATTCAATTTTTTTCTATAGTGAAACTCCTATCTTGCGTTGTAACGACGCGTTTTTAGTTTTAAGTTTTGCACCGTCACTAAATTAATTAGAGTAATTAATTTTTTAGTATAAGACCGAGTTTGTATTCAAATGTTGTTATTAATTTGTTACGTATTATAAATTTGTGAACCCGAAGCAAAGCATAGCGCCCCACTAAGCCTTCGTGCGCACGCAGTCCCCTCCCGTAAGCCAGTTGCCCTACTTAAGCTAAGCCCTATAAAAGCGTGAGTTTTAGCGTTAAACAGGCAGTTGGTGCCGAAATACCTGTTCCGCCTGGTCCTGCCGTAAAAACTGAGTAAGTCTGCTTTCTTTTAATTTAAACCACCAAAGATACCGCTTTGGCTATTCCGACCCCGATCCGCATGTTGCAGAGATACCGCTTTATGTTCCCTTAACTGTTCTTTTCCTATCCGTGTGTTGTATTTGGGGTGACGCATTTTCGCGCTTTAGTACACCACTCAAACAATTGTCCAGGTTAGCATAGCGCATTTTCTTCGTGTGTCAACTTGGCCATTTCGCTTCATTATTCCTATCCGTGTGTTGTATTTGGGGTAACGCATATTCGCGCCTTGAATCCACCACTCAAGAAATTGCCCGGGTCGATATAGCGAATTTTTGTGTGTCGACCGGTCACTCACACTACCCACAGTATCACCTGTAACAGACCGCCGCTCTGCTACATTACCGAAACCCTCACCCCTATAACCGTCAAATCCGCTGACTGCTTTTAGGTTGCATGATTTGTGCTTGTACTTTGATACATGTTGTTTTCTTGTTTCGTATTAAATAAAGAAGTTTTTGAGTTTTAGTGTGTTCTCTTTATTTCTCCGAACTGCTTCCCGAAGACGATCAGGACCTCTGGTATTTTTAACCGTCACTGTAGTTGCCCGACGAGCACACGGAGAGTAAACTTCGTCATCAAATCTGGCGCCCAAGATCCGTCCGCTTTTATTATTTACAGGAACTAAACCGAATTGGGAAGCAAGCGTCACAAATGGCGCCCGAGCAGGGCCCGATCGTCTAAATCCCAAATCTACAAATCCGTAATCTTGTTTTCAGCTTACCAGTGACTCCCGTTTGACAAGTTCCGGAAATACCCAAACTTACCCAAAGATACCCGAAGTTGAACCGAAGCCCTTAAAAGGAAACGAGGTGTTTTTGTCGACTAAATCAACATTAAGGAAGCAGGTCCAATCATTTCCGAGTTGATCCGACAACCATCGAACCGTCTATACCGTCCGATAACCGTTTTCGCTGTGAATACCGCCCTTCTTGAAGCGTCTAGACGAAGCTTGCGAGCAACATGATCTAACTCCAAACCTACTCCTACCAGCACTCCCAGAAATTCAACGCTCTCCTATGGTACCGAAACAACAAAAATAATTGGAGTTGCTGGCAAGATTTTAACCGGGATTTTTAGACTACCAGATCAACTTAGAAGCCGAAATTAGTCGCCGAACACAACGAACAGGCGAATCCGGTATGAGCTACCTGATTAATCTGCAAACGTTAATGCGACGACATGGCAGCCACCGAAGAACAAGAAATATACTGGTTGCACCGCAATTTATTGCCCGAATACCGATTATACATTCGGCGCAATAATTATTGTAAAGGTGACCGATTTAATGAGGCTGGTCAAAAAATATGAAATCCAAACCGCCGATCCACCATTACCCCGCACCGATAGGCCCACTACCACCCGAACACCTGCACCGTCTTTCGAAACTCGAAGAACCCTCAACGTTCAGCGTTTGGCCTCGTTGCCACCCAGGACCGCGATTGTTGAACACTAGCCGACGGTACCTGTCCCCGTTGACAACCCTAACTTTTGTTGGAGGTGCGGCCAGACCGGACATTGTAAGAACCGTAAATACTATTCTGCTCCAGATGCGGAAAACGGAATACATTGACTAAGGATTGTCACTGTCAGACACCGTGAAACACACAAGAAGCGCAGGAGCAAGGATATCTGCGCCGCTCCGACCAATTTAAAACCTCCCACCGCCGGGATAACCCCCCACATATCCACATCCAGATAGATGACCAGCCGTTGGTAGCTCTAGTGGACACGGGAGCAGTTACCTCCTTTCTCGGCGACAAAGCGATACAGATTTATAATCATTTAGGGATTAAGATGACTCCAACCGTCGGTCGTTCCGTTAGAGTCTTGGATGGTAGAGAGGTCCCCATTCCCAGGGTCATCACTGCCACCGTGGGTATCCTCGATCACCGAGTCGTCCACACTTTCAATGTGTTGTCGGGAATGTCATATAACTGTCTACTAGGAATGGATTTTCTAAATCGAGTAAAGTTGCATATGAACTTTTACTCTGGCCAGGTTTTCTTTGAAAATCGGTGCGTCTCAGTGAACTCAGGGAAACCGAACCTCCCTCAGAAGACGTCCGTGGTACAGGATGAAAACTTGCTCATTAATCAACGATTGAACTCCTTCTTGGACAAAGAACTCCCCGAGCTGGAAAAGGAAAAGCAACGACACCGACCTTTAAATCCGAGATTGCGAGACTTGGTTAATACGGAAGCCACCGACACTGAGAACACCAAAAATTGCGCATGGTATTCCGGCAAATTAAATGCAGTAAGCGAAAGGCCACAGTCTCTTCCAGACTATGCTGTCCGTGGAGGGCAATTGTACTGCCGCATAATATATAAGAAGACCACGATCAACGATAAACTTAAGGATCCATGGAAATACCGTGTTCCCAAACCTTGCCGCCACCAACTTTTAGAAGAAAACCATGACTCACTGACTGCGGGACATGGAGCCGTGGCAAAAACCACAGCTAGAATAACTGATCGGTATTATTGGCCAGCAATGTATAGAGACATCAGCAAATACTTTCGACCATGTACAACCTGTCAGCGGTATAAGGTAATGACTCAAGCCCCGGCCGGATTGATGCAACCTGCCCGAAACCGTAAACCTTGGGAAACCGTCAGTATTGACCTTATAGGGCCTCTGCCTCGTTCGAAGAAAGCAATTCAGCATCCATTAAGCTTCCTGCCGGAACAACCCCGCATCCTGCAAGAGGTAGCCAGAAGTGCCGCAATTAATGAACGTACGACAGACCATACATCCGGTCACATTAACGACCGCCCAGTTACGCCCCAACCTCTCGTCCGCACCGAAGCACCGCCAGCCACTTTATTTGAGGCGGAGTCCACACCGGGTGATGACCCCTAACCGAGTATTTCCGACCCTCTATTTTGGCAATGTGGTCAGACTGGCCATTGGAGATCGCGTGCCGCAACCTCCCAAACTGTTTTGCTCCCGATGTTGAGACCGGAAGTTATGTCTAGGAATTACCGGTGCCCTGAAGAAACCGAGACGCGGAATAGGAGGTCAACGCCCGTCTCGACAGGGAATCCATCAGCTGGCGCCCTTTGCACTAGAAGTTTTTTTTGTGTGTTGCTTGTACTTTGATACATGTTGTTTTCTTGTTCCGTATTAAATAAAGAAGTTTTTGAGTTTTAGTGTGTTTTCTTTATTTCTCCGAACTGCTTTTCGAAGACAATTAGACCTCTGGAATTTTTAACCTTCACTGTAGCTGCCCGACGAGCACACGGAGAGTAAACTTCGTCATCAAATCTGAAGCCCGAGATCCGTCCGCTTTTATTATTTACAGGAACTAAACCGAATTGGGAAGCAAGCGTCACAGCGTCTTGCTAGATACACACGGTATGTTTACTAATGTAGATGGAGATACTGTAAGTAATATTGTTAAGTTCCATATTGACAAAATGGTTTCAAATTCTACTGGTTTGTTTCGAATTCTACTAAACAAAGTTGACCTTTTATTATTATATTTGCAAATAAATAATTTAAAAATGTTGTAACCTTTGAAGAAAAAATACTGTGTACTACTTAGAATAGAAGGCTAACGTCTCAGTAGCAAGCTTATAAGCTCAACACAAAATAACCGCATTCTACTATTATCACTACTGCTATTTAACATAAAACAAAAACTACATATAAATTCCGTTAATTTTTGTGACAATTAAATTGGGACCAATGGACCAGTTAGATGGTCAGCGCGCTTTCCTGACTAAACTCCTCTTGTTCTCTTTTTTTGGTATATATCAAGAATGATCTCTACAAACTGGAGAATAATAACCTGAATAAATCAAGGCAAAATGTTTAGGATTGCATAGATTCAGTATCGAATATCTATATTAAAATGCAATGAATAGTATGCTAAAGAGGTGCAATTTGTGTTTGGCCAAAAACGGAGAACAATTTAAAAAAATTTTGCGGTTTCACTGTAATTAGAATTTTTAGTTTTTAGACGATTTCATGTTAAAAACAGAATTATTTATCAAAAGATATTTAAATTTTTTGTTTCCCAAATCGATTACAGTTTCTTGTAATTGTTAAATTATTTGATAGTTTTGTTTTTTAGTCTAATAGAAGACAAAGCATGGAAATTAGTAATCAAAGATAACTAGATTAGGGCTTTAATTGAAAAAAAAATGCTTATTGAAATTTCTTATTTAAATAATGAAAAATATCTCCAATAAACCACAATATATTTGAAAAGGGAAAAATTTACTCTTTATCACCTCTTTTATTGCCTAGTATGAGTTACATATAAAAATATAATTTTTTCCACTACTAGCTGTGAAGTGGACAATTATTTGTGTCTGCTAGCCAACTGAGAAGTTGAATTTTCTATTAGTGGTTAATAATTTTTTCTATTGTTGACCTAGGTTAATAATGGACAATTTAAATTTTTGGAGAATCTAAGAATAGTTGTTTAACAAAAACGAGTGAAACATAATTTTGTATATTCAGGAGATAATATGATGGTAGAATCAGTTTTTCAGGTTTCCCAAAGGAGATTTAACCAGGCGAGTTAAGTTACATCAAGAATTTTAAGTAAATTAGCAAACATTTGGTTGTAGGTGTTTTGAATGGTTAACAGAATCTGGAAGGGCCGATCTGTTGCATGAAAATGTCTACTCTAATAACTTAACGAGTATGAGGCGAACACTTGCCATTCCTAAATGAATTACAAGTGTCAATTTCTGAAACCCAATTATCAAATGATGCAAGGTATATTGGCAATGCAATAAATGTCCGTTAATATTTCTAGCTATACTAAACTACTCAAGCTTGCAGCTCAAATACTCTTAGGTAAAGAAAATTACGGAGGAACATTCTTAAATTGCAACGTGAAAAAGAAAGCACTTCAATTGAAGTTAACATCTCCCAACGATTACTTGAAAGCAGAGCACAAATTGTGACAGCCCAAGTGGACTACTAAGAAGCAGGAGATAAATGGAGGAATACAAACATTTTTCACTAAAATTATATTTTACGAGCCCCAAAACGTTAATTTTAAAGTAGGTTTTAAATTTTTGCCAGCTCAAACTGCTACGTGATCATGGTTAGAGTTATATATAAAAAGTTAAACAACCCTTGTGCTACATCTTTACAAAATGATATGCAAAGGTGACAAATTGAAGTCAATAGTATTAAACTACTACAATGCGGTGCCAATGATAGAGCAGTAGTAAAATTTTCGAAACCTAATTAAAAGAATAGATGTATCACCGCAAAACTATACCTTCTCGTAAACGATAAGAAAATCTATTATTTCTTTGATGTCCCCTATTTATTGAAGTCGGTGCAAAATAACTTGATTAAATACGATATAATCTTTAATAACAAAAAATCTTAGAAAGACATTAAAAATTTCCTACATGTCAGGACAAATCTAAACCGTTGCGATTGGCTCCTAAATCAACTAATTTACATATTACTTCGAATAATTTTCAGAAAATGAAGGTGAAAATATACCACACAAGTGTTTAGTGAATCCTTTGCAGTTGTTTTATCAACGTATGTAGCTTTTAATGCTTTCTGATTTATTTGCATTCCTGTGCTACTTGATTTTTACAAGAAAAAGGTTTATTTTTCATTTTTGGCTTAAATTTGGCTAGTAGTGGAAAAATAGTATATACATCATGGTTGTAAAGCTCCATTAATGCCTAGCACCTGGTGCTAAGGCAATAATGAAGACTTGACAACTTTGGTATAATATATTATTATGCTACAAGCGAGAAATTAATCTTCTAAAACAAATTCAAAAATTTCTCCAAATTCTATTGTTCTTGGTTGTTTAATGTTTCAAACTCAGTAAAAGTGGACTAATCGAGTATCACAAAGATGAAAAAGTATCTACTAAAGAAAAGAAAAACTACACCTATCTCAGAAGATATATCCAGACACTTTACTGTAGAAGAGCTAAAACATGCATTAAAAAAGACCAAATCAAAGAAAGCTGCTGGGTTTGATGGAATACATCCAGAATTTTTGAAAAATTTGAAGTGGCTACTTATGTTTTTCAATAATATTTATAATGCAGGTAAATTACCAACAGATTTAAAGAAATGTAAAGTCGTGGCAATTTTAAAGAAAAATAAATGTCCTACAGACCCAACTTCTTATCGTCCAATAAGTTTGTTAAGTGTAATTTATAAAGTTTTGAAAAGATTGATTTTTCAAAGAATTTATCCGTTAATAGAAGAGAAATTACCAATTGAACAAGCAGGATTTCGATCCGGTAGAAGTTGTTGTGATGAAGTATTGGCATTAACAACACATATCGAAGCTGGATTTAAAAAAAACTTAAAACTGAGTTGCCTTTTTAGATTTAACTGCTGCATACGATACCGTGTGGAAAAAGGTTTACTTTTTAAATTGTTTAACGTCATTCCTTGTTCCAAAATTATTTCTTTTATTGAAAATATGTTGTCTAATCGGAAGTTTAGAGTTTTGTTGGAGATAAAAGCAGTAAATTTAGATTTTTAAATAATGGTCTTCCACAGGGATCGGTTCTTGCACCTATTCTTTTAATGTATATATTTCTGATCTTCCTTCTTTACAATGTCGAAAATTTGTCTACGCCGATGATATGGCAATTTCATTTCAACATTCAGATTTTTCGAAATTGAAAATAAACTATCTGATGATTTGCGTATTATGGAAAATTATTTCAAAAAATGGCGATTATGCCCCAATCTTAAAAAGACAGAGGTTTCTTGTTTTCATTTAAGTAATAGAGAAAAAAGTAGAAAACTTAATGTTATCTTTAATAATACAAAGTTAAACCATAATTTTAACCCAGTTTATCTGGGAGTAACTTTAGATACGTTTTTAATTTACAAAGATCATTTAGAAAAGTCAAACAAAAATGAAAACAAGAAATAATGTCATTCAAAAATTAGCTGGAACAACTTGGGGAGCAGATGCAAAGACACTTCGTACAGCTGCATTGGCATTAGTTTATTCTACAGCAGAATATTGTGCTCCTGTCTGGTTGAATAGTTATCATACAAAAAAATAGATGCCCAGTTGAATTGCACTATGCGTATAATTAGTGGAACCATTAAATCTACTCCTCTCGATTGGCTTCCTGTTCTTTGTAATATTACTCCATCGAACATTCGACGAAAAGCTGCGTTAAAACGAGAATGGGATAAATGCCAACTTAACAAAAGTTACCAATTTGGAATGACATTGACAACCCTCCTGCTAAAAGACTTAAATCTCGAAGTCCTATATGGTTGCAAGACTACTTAAGTACGGCTTTTTCTGAAGTTGAAGAGTGGAAAAATTATGGTCTGGAGTTGATGTTTTCAATAAACATCTCATTGATGATCCAACAATAGAAGTCCCGGCTTTGATCAAAAAGAAAATTTGGTCAAAAGTAAATCGCATAAGAACAGGCCATTCAAAATGCAACTCTATGTTGTTCAAATGGGGTGCGATTTCTAATCCAAATTGTGACTGTGGAAACGAACCAGAGACCGTTACACATATTGTAGAGGATTGTCAATTAACGAAGTTTAAAGGAGGGTTTCCAAACATTCATAATTTAACGGATGAAGCAATATTATGGCTTACGAATCTGAAGGACATCTGAAGTTCAGCAATATTTTGTATTC
Source organism: Abscondita cerata (assembly GCA_030710515.1). Taxonomy (NCBI): domain Eukaryota; kingdom Metazoa; phylum Arthropoda; class Insecta; order Coleoptera; family Lampyridae; genus Abscondita; species Abscondita cerata. Next base: position 99,441 of record JALBCR010000846.1, read on the forward strand.
TTGTCTTGATTATCTGTTTTTCCATTATTTTGTTTTGCTATTTCTTTAACCTACTATTTTTTCGTCATTGTCGTGACTGGCGCTTGGACCGGTCCATTATATGTCGTCATGCAATGGCTGTGCTGTTATATTTTATGTTCTTATTTACCTTCTATAATGTTTACACACTTAATTAATATTATTACATGTGAATACTAGGGTGGGTAAGGGTTGGCATGTTTAGGTTTTAGTGGTTTTCCTAAACCTTGAAGTAAATGCTTTGCCAAGACGAACCAATCCACTATTGCACACGGTTTCGTCACCACACTATACAGGTTTATACTGATCTTCTGGGGCACCATACATAACACTTACATCACAATACAATATTTGTATAATGTACCATACGAATAAATAAATAAATGTTGTCTAGACAACCACTAAAAAAATTAATTATTACTACAACACAATAAAATTTTTTTTATTTTTTTTTTTTTTTTTCAAAAAATGAATAACAAAAAAAATTTTTTTTTTGTTTTTTTTTTTTTTTTTACTTTTTTTTTATTTTAAAAAATAAAAAAAAAAAACAAAAAAAAAAAAAGAAAAAAGTTGTGAATATTTTTTATAAAAAAAAAAAAAAAAAAAATTAATAAATAATTTATATTTTTTTTTTTTTTTATTTTTTTTTTTTATTAATAAAAAAAAAAGAAAAATAAATATAAAGAAAAAAAAGTTTTACCAAACAAAAAAAAAAATTTTTTTTTAAAACAAAAAAAAAAAACCAACATTTTTTTTTTTTGTTTTTTTTTTTTTTTTTTTAATTTTAATTTTTTTTTTTTTTATTAACATATTATAATTTTATTATAATTAAAAAAAAATAATATTTAATTTTTAAACACTAACAAAAAAAAAAAAAAAAAAAAAAAAAAAAATATTTAAATTTTTTTTTTATAAAAAAATAATTTTTTTTTTTTAAAATATTTATTAAATAAAAAAAAAAAAAATTTTTTTTTTTTTTTTATATTTTTTTTTTTTTTTTTTTTTTTTTTTTTATTTTTTTTTTTTTTTTTTTTTTTTTTTTATTTTTTTTTTTTTTTTTTTTTTTTTTTTTTTTTTTTTTTTTTTTTTTTTTTTTTTTTTTTTAAAAATAATTTAAATTTTTTTATTTTTTTATAAAAATAAAAAATATTATTTTATGTATTTTATTAAAAGATTAAAATAAATTATTTTTATTTTTTTGTAATAAACAAAAAAAATAAAATAAAAAAAAAAAAAAAAATGAATGAATTTACAATTTTATTTCAAGAAAAAATGTGTAAAATAAACATTATTTTGTAAATATACCAATGACAAGAAAATCTGTGTAGGTTAGGGCTTTTGTGGCTCAACGGATTATGCCCTAAATCTAATTAGATCTCTGATAATATAAATAACACCTACATGCCAAGTTGCATAAAAATCGAATCAGTGGTTTTTAAGATATCACGTTTACATACGGACAGCAGGTCTTAAGACAAAATATTTTTTGTTTCATTATAACAAAATAAATTCGGTGGAAAAAAATCGGTTTATTTTTAAGATGTAAAGTAATAAAGAAACCCAAACAAAAAATTTTATTACTTCTATAGCATTAAAGAAAACTGTTGAATTCTACAAATCAAAGCGTTTTAGATCAACTAAGTGTATTTTGCATTTATTAGGTGACATTTTTTGCAAAAATTGTTAAATTAAGGTTTGTGTGTATATAGCCGTTTTTTCGCGTTGCAATAAGTCAAAATTGGTTTAAAATAAGATATTTTGTTGAATTTATGACGTCAAGAACAAATTTATTTAAACTACATTTGTGTTGGTTTAAACTATTGGAGCAGTTACATTCAAAAAATAAGGTGTGGTAGGGGAAACATAACCTCTCTTGTTTATAGGGCAATACCAGAACACGTAACCTAAGATGGAGCATCTGAAATAGAAACTTGAAATTCAGTCTTGCAAGAGAATTTTAGTTTTAGCTAACCGTTTGCTGTCGCTTTTCTTAACAGTTCTGATATTTATTGTCTTGCTATGAAGAAAAATTATTCCATTTTCAAAAATTTATGTTTCGTATAAACAAAAGTATTATAAAATTTGATTTTCTCTATTAAGAGAATAATGTTGTTTAAAAAAGTGAGATCATATAACCGACCTTTTTCCCGATTGCACTAAGTCAATGTCAAAACCCAGAAAGCCGCTAGTTGTTGAGATTGGATTCTGTGAGTAACGTGATTGCAGATTATTCGTTATTCAGATGAACTGAAAAACTCAGAGGAGTTGCTTAATACATTTGCATAAAATAGCACCTTTTACAAATGTATGGTGTATTATCTCATTTATTGGGGAAATACTTCAATTCAAGTGAGTGCTTTATTTAAAATTATTTCAATCACTACTGCTAAACCCATCACTTTCATTGTCTTCATTTAAATTTATGATTAGTGGTGGAACATTTTTTTGTCAAACCCACATTCGCAATTTCACCATTGTTGTATAATCTCCTCACAATGTCTAACTGAATTTGCCCACATCGTTCTAATGATTCTTGTCACATACGACCTGCATTATATCCCACTGATTTCCCTAAATATGCCTACATTTTTTTTGTACCCCAATAGTTTGATAGGGTTCAAATGGGAACGGAGGTAAACGGGAAATCAGCCATTTTTAAATTAAATTAATCACCGATCACTAACGCGAGTATTTAGTGGTATTAATAAATTCAAACAAATGAACCAAATGCTTTGCCAAGATGAACCAATCCACTATTGCACACGGTTTCGTCATCACACTATACAAGTTTATACTGATCTTCTGGGGCACCATACGTAACACTTGCATCACAATACAATATTTGTATAATGTACCATACGAATAAATAAATAATGTATCAGATTATTTGTAAGATACTCTTGAATCTGTGCTTTCTTCCATGTCAATGTCGGAATTATTTTTTTACTTACCTACGGTATCGTGCATTATCCATTATAATAATACTTCGTTGATACATTTCATAAATTACATTTCAAATAGCGATAATTAAAAAATTATTGATCCATATGCGACATTGGCGTTGTTTTTGTCTACAAGGACAAGCTAATTAATCACTACGTTTTACTGCAGCAGATATTTTACATACATTAGATACACTCAACTGTAAAGCTTCACTAACTCGCTAAAATAATTTAATTTAAATTATCAATTATGGTGTATTTAAAAAATAATTACCTCTAAATAACACATTTTAAAAGTAGACGTGTTTCTCCATTATCTCTTTCTCGTTGGTAGTATAAAATAAGTCGACTGACAAATTCTTTTGACTGCTCTTCAAGTGGCTTTGGCATTGTAAAATCACATAAGAAACACAAATAAACAAACTCAAAAAACACAAATAAACTAAAAAAAAAGAACTAATGAGCGAATTAACTAAAGATAACAAAAATAAAGATCACAAATAGAATGATGTTAAAGTGACAGATAATTTAGGGTTAGAGGGTTATGTTATTAGAAACAATCTTGCTATGAATACTTGTTTTATATTATACTAACCTAAATAATACAAAATACCCTATTATACTTATTTTAATAGCAAAAAAACGTATTATTTCCCGTTACATTTATTACTAGCAGGGAAGAGATTTAACGTAGTACCCCAAAGATAGTTAGTCCACCTCTAGGATCGCCACTTGCCTCCCTAGGAACGGACGAACAAACTTTAGCTGACAGTGTTGTCAATTGTATTTAAGTGTAATGAGTTTCGAATTTATTTCATTCACATTATTTTTTGTTTTATTTAATTATAATCTAATAAGAAAATATAGTAATTATTAAATACTGAAATTTGAGGGGATTTTTAAATAAATACTGTTTGCATTGGAATAAATATTTTACTACCAAAATTGTTATCGTTTGTTTGTGTTTTCTTTATTTTTCTTATACGTCATATAAGAACGTGTAAATTGAACAAAATCTTAAAGTGGCTTTTTCAAAGAATTTGTCTAGCTGGTTATAAACAAACATTTTCTAATAAAACAAAATTGAAACACCTTAATATTATATAATTTAATGAGAATTTTAGATAAATGAATTGTTGTTGTTTTAAGTCTCATTTAAAAAAAGTTTATTACATGAATGCAGTTATCTTTTTTGACTGGGACATAAAACAAATATACGTTATTATACTTTATAAAAATATTTTATCTAAATGGAAACTTGTAAATAATAATTAAAAAGAAACATCTAGCAACGTGTCCAATTTTGACAGTTTGAAACCATCATTAACTTGTTATTTGTTTTGTTGTTTGGTTATATAAGACTAACAAACAATCCATAAATGATTTAAAAATCCGTTTTAGAGGAAATACTAATTTAATCTTTATAAAATTAATATAAACTTAAAATAATGTAAATTCAAAAACTTTTATGCTGATTTTGATGAAGATTTTCGTTTTTTTTATATCTGTAATATGTTCATTTATAAGAGATTAATTAATTAGTTTAGGAAACATATTCACGATGATATAATTACATAGTATTTTTCTCGGCTTTTCAGAAATTTACTTATTTAAGAATTTTTTAGGTTAATTGATTAGTAATAATCGTTATTAAAAGATAACTCGGAATAAGCCGTGATTTAATACAGAATATTTTTCTAAACGGCTTATATCCAGTTTCACTAAACTCAGTTAAGTTCAATCTTAGATTAAATAAAATGATATCATTATCTTAAACATAACAACGATTGTTTTTACCCTACTACTCGCCATTAAACTATAGTTATTATATGTGGCATATGTTGCATTAATCAGCCTACTTTTTAAATACAAACGTTATACAGGGTGTTGCTATATTCGACCGAAACGCAAAAAAAAAAAAAAAAAAAAAAAAAAAAAAAAAAAAAAAAAAAAAAAAAAAAAAAAAAAAAAAAAAAAAAAGAAAAAAAAAAAAAAGAAATTAAGTCCTTTTTTATTTTTTTTTTATTATTTTAAATTTTTTTTTTTAACTTTCAAGTCCTTAAAAATTTAAAAAAAAAAAAATAAAAAAAAAACAGTAAAAATTTGAAAAAAAAAAAAAAGAAAGAAACAAAAAAAAAAGAAGAAAAAAAAAAAAAGCGAAAAAAAAAAAAAAAAGAATTTAAAAAAAAATTGTCGAAAATAAAAAAAAAAAAAAAAAAAAATATAAAAAGAAGGGGGAGAAAACGCTCTACCCCAGAGAGGTCTTGTAAATTAGTGAATTTTAATAAAGGAAATCAACTATTAAACGGCTTAGTTGCTGAGATACAGAGTGTTGGAAAGTTTAAAATAAAAATAAAAAATTTGCAATAAATCAAAAATGCCTTTAATATAGTCCATCGAATTAATCGTAAGGATTAAAGCAAAACGCCGACGAGCAAATTTCACTGCACATAATAATTTGGAATATGTCAGTACTGGCAGACTTGTTTCAAAGCAAATATTTTCAAGACCCTTCATTTTAGCACCAAAAAATGTTATTACTTTTTTGACCAAAAATGAATAGAGAATTTAAAAAAAAAACATTTGAAAAAAAAATTTAAAAGCATTTTTGATTTATTGCAAATTTTTTATTTTTATTTTAAACTTTTAACACCCTGTATCTCAGCAGTTTATTCTTTTCAACATGCGTAAAAATACAACATTTGCCATACAATCAACACACATTACCCTGTCACGTTTTTTGCCGTATAGTTACATCTCTTTCCATATCATATACTCTTTGCTAGTAGGTAAACGATTTATATGTATACATATACATTTTGTACACTAAATCAGTATTCATTTCTATATAACATTAAAGGTAGTCTTTGTGCAAGTTGGTTGCAACTTTAAAAATTGTGGCATCAGTGATGACGCAATTATGCATACTTTTGGCAACCCTTATAGGGTTAGATATATGGGAGGTAAAGGACTTTAAAATGTTACGAATATTTACATATATTAAAGAAATTAAATAAATTATGTTTGTGGTACAAATGCATACAAAAATAAAATAATGGAATTCAACAAATTTTTGATTTTTTCAGCGTACAAGTTGTTATTAAACACCCCAAAAGGAAACGAAATAAAAATATTAATATATGTACATTCATCCAAGTTACCATAAATCACTGTGTAACCAATTAACCAAATTAAATAAAAATAAATACCTAAAATTATAACCAAATATTTGTCTACCGTACACCAATTCACTGCAGTGACGGGCCTACCACAACCAGTACTATTTTTTTTAAAGATAAGCGATCTGTCTTAATCTTAATTGTAATCTTAACGTGACAACAAATGTCAACAAATAACATAAACTTAGAATTATGATTATTAATTACATATAAGCGGCAAAGCAGATCGGTGCAATCGGCTCCTCTTAACTCTAAACATATAAAAGTAAAGTCTGAGGGAAAGGAAGAACAAGGGATACAATGATCTATGTAATCGAAGTGTCTGAAGTAATCGGATAAACGACTTAAATTAAATGGGTATGAATCGGAATGATCTAACCTCTGTTTGCCCACTAATACGATGCTTGGTGTTGGATTTCGTGGGTTTAACTAGCTCCTCCTTGAGAGGGTAATCAGTATACCAAGGAGAACGGGGCCTTAAAAGTTCTAGCCTTAAACCAATGGTAAATAAACCAGTATTAGTTCAAATCGTACCCTGTCGCCGATGGTTATTCCGTCTTTGATATGCGACACTCGTCTTATAAACAACAAAATTATAGTTTTAGGTCTCACGACAATGGCTGACGACGATTTAAGGAATAACAGAAAATAAAAGCCGCTAAGACACATAAAATACTAAAGGTTTCAAAATTAGAAAATGGCTTATCCCTCAATGACAATGATAATGACAATCTAATGAATTAGATTTTACCATTAGTTTCGTAATTGCCAATGGGAAAATTAACCCCTTCAGAATAAGTGGTATCTTGTCTCAAGTTGTGTTCACATAAGTATATATACACCTAATAAAATCTTTGTGGGTGTACCAAATATAATTGGTTTAAGATAGTAAGACCCTATATATTTTTTTCCGTCAAATAACTCGTGAAATTTTGCATACATTTGACACCTAATTCATATCCCTAGCTTCACCGATTTTCAAATTATACAGGTATTTGTGATGCCAAAGTTTTAACTAAATTTTTGGACGCCCTATAGAATATTTTTGGCATCAAGAATGGTTCTTATTATGGCCATACTGAGATTTTAACATTTTACAAAATAATTTTTATCTCAACACTAACTTCTTTGATACCGTACATCTATTAAAAATTTTAAAATAATGCCAATAATTTGAAAACCGCCGAAGTTAGGGTATGAATTACGAATTACATGTACGCACAATTTCAAAAGTTATTCGACGGGAAAAAATATACAGGGTGTTTTATTTAAAAAAAAATCAACTTTGGTTAACTACGTTTTTCTGAATCACCTGTATATATAAAAATATTTTTAAAATGTACATCTATTAGTCTAAGCCTGCTTACACTTTTTCTGACAAGTAGTCTGGGTGCACATAATGGGACAATTACACAATAAATGGACACATTGTATAAATTTACTCTTTCCCTCAAACTTTTATGGCCGTTTTAAAAATTTAAAATCTTAAAAATTGTAGATGGTAGCGTTAATAAAAAATTACAAGTTTTAAGCTTGATTTCGTGTGGTATCATTTCTCTTAAGTTCAGTTTATTAATACGGGTCTTAAGTTCAAATCGCAATCGCTACTACTTTTTTGTTTTATTGAAAACATGTAAAACGTAAGGTGTAATAATTTAATAATGTTAACGCCAGGTCATGAACTATTTAACTAACAAACAAACCTTATCTGCTCTAAATTTAAATCAATTATGTGTAAATAAATCACACGATCATATACAAAACCTAAAAGATAGGAAAGGTCAGCACATAGAAAAAAATTGATAAATTAGCATGTGAAGTAAATTTATTTCAGTAAAGGTTTCAAAATTTGGATATTTTTATCTCATATTTGTATTATGTACCACAGCAATACATGTAAATTTGTTTGTCAGATTATGACTTTAATTTATTAAATAGGAAGAATGAAAGATGAATGCAAGGTGAATAATGTAATTGTGTGCTCTTGAACATTGTAACGCATGTAAGATTTAGTTCTGGTTCAGATAAATCAGAATTTTTTTTTTAACGTTTGACGCATTTGAATATATTAACAACAAATCAGTTTACCTTGTACAACACAATAAATTATTAACTTAAGTAATTTTTCTACAAAATCAATTCAAACAGCTTGAACTTTTCGATAAGATATGAAATTGTCTATTAAAACGACTAGTTTACCAAAGATTCATACAAAATGATAGCAAATAGTTTAACTGTTTATCTAGTATTCGCATTAAGTTGTGGCATCGCAAATTCTAAATTGGAATTGTTACACATAGTAAGGCAAATTTATAATGGCTGTGTCTAAAATCTAAAATAAAATCCAAAGTTCTTAAAACTTGCTAAAGTTTTTTAGGCATGGTAGTCGAGCACCTACTGAACGTGAAATGTATCCAAATGATCCGTACGTTGACTACTGGAAAAAAATAGGTTTTGGAGAATTAACAAATGTAAGTAAATCCATTTTGATAATTATATTTTGGGTTTACCGAATTTTGAGGTACCTAGTTGTTGCTGTTTTTTATCGACACTCTAGTCACTCTACCTATCAATATTTTAAAATATTCTGTTTTTTTTATTGAAAAGACAGATAATATGTCATTTGTGGTTATTGGAATTACCAACCTAACTACTTGCAACGTTTAAATTGTTTTAATTTTTCCTTTAACCATTTTTGATGATAAAAATGAATGACCAACGTTTCTGATAATTAGACTTTCCAACAGATTTTGGGCAACTAATTTGAAGCACAAACCTTTTTCGTTTTCATTTTTCATAATATTAAAATTTTTTTTGCACATCTTCTAAAAATCTCATTAATCCCTTAATTCAAATAATGTTATTACTTTGTTGATACCGAATAAAGTCCTTAGAACCCTACTTCTGTTTTTTCTGTATAGGCAAACTACTCAATCCTACTGATCGAAATATCTGTCTTACCCATAATACTAACTGATTGACTTAAAATAATTGTTTAGCTTTAGAATTCTAACATGATTCAAGTATTATGTCTAATAGTTGATACACCGTCCAAACCCCCAAATGCCGTAAGAATAGGTTATACGAAAAATTTTTTTTTACCTCTTCTCATATTATTTTAAAAATAAAAAAAAATTAAAAATTAATTAAAATTTTTTTAAAATAAAAAAAATTAAAAAATTTTTTAAAAATTTAAAAAAAAAAATTTTAATTTTAAAAAAAAAAAAAAATTTTTAATTTTTTTTTTTTTTAATACAAAATAAAATCATAAATTGTATTATAATATTTATATATATTTTATAAAATTTTATTTATTTTTTTTTTTTACTTTTTTTTCTTTTTAATTTTAACTTCTACGTATAGGGTATACAACAATCCCAAATTTTCATAGCAATAGTAGTAGTCAAATAAAATTTTTCTATACTAACAATCCTATGTTGCGTCTTGCCGGAGACACACACGGTATATGAAAATGACTAAAAAATTTGTTAACTAAGCTATTACGTTACTCAATATTATTTTTAAAGTATTTTTAGCAGATCATAAACTAGCTCCTGCAATTCTCCAAAATGAGTTTGACAGTATAAAATTTGCCCTAATTCTTGCAACTGTGGATTTAAGTTTTATCCGTTTTTGGACAAAGTTGAATTACAGGAGGAAACGTTTAACTTAAAGAATCTCAACACTGTTCATTTGGTACTAGATTTTTTTGTTTTGTTTATTTTAACAATATAAACTTAAATAAATTGAATAACGTACAATATTACGGTAATCATGTACATATTTTCATCTTAAATAGTATTCAAAATCTTGTTATATCAAAAAAGGAAATAATTTGCAACCCTAGCTCTTGAACTAAAATAATTTCTGAATAATAATTATCTCTAATTTGTCCAGAAAAGTAGAAAAACAGAGATTTTCAATTTTTTTATGTTAAAATTCTTCATGCAATCTGTATTGGTTTACTAATCACTTGAAGACGGGATTCACTTGACTTACCAGATAGATTTAACAAATATTTACTTTAGTCCTCGCTCAGATAGACACTTGGTTGAAAATCCAAAAGATAGACTGAGTTTCCGTCTAGACTTCAAATTTCATTGCATGCAAAAAAAAAACAATCTACCCTTAAGTACCATTAGTAGATATCAAATATTCATTCGAGCAAAAAAACCCAATCGTGATAAAGCTAATGTTCAAATAAAAATAACACATTTACATCAAGACCTAATTATTTTGATCATTTGTCAATTTTAGTAAAGCTTGTAAAAACTGGGTCCTGCAGTCTCCCATCTAAGTGTCTTAGCAGTTTAACATCTTAGCTCCTACAGTACTTGCACCTAAGTGTTCTGTGTCCTGACCTTTGCAACTAAGCACCTGCATCTTTATGACTGCGTCCCATTGTTTCGTTTATTATTCTATATACTGCAGACAAAGGCTTATATTTCAATAGAAACAGATAATTTGCATCACTGTGTGATAACGGTCCACATATGAACTCTAATAGGTTCTTCCTTAATTGTTATGTGATAGGTATTTGAATTGTCTTATTTCAGTTTATGTTTGTTTTAGTTTAGTTTCAGACTCTTATTAAATTCCTGAATCAGTAATGTATAAGTACGTGGTTTTACATTAACTCTCATATTTAAGAAATGTTGACAGTTGTGTCATAATTGGTGTACATATAAATCACTATTTCCAAATTTAGAACAAATCTGACAAACGTTGCTCTTAGTTATTACATAAATTATTGATATGCAACAGTCTTCTTACCTAAAAACAACTTTTTATAATGTTTTTGCTGATTGTTCGTTAAATTGTTCTACATTTTCTTCTGCAGCAAAATAAAATTTGTAGAATACCCTAAACAACAGATTATCAACACATTACATTTATGTTAGTAGCAAGAAAACGTTTAGGTTTAACGATCCTTAATTTTTTTAAACTAAAAATGACAATGAGATGAATTAAGATCACGTTGACGTGTTTTCAAACGTATGAAAATTAACGTACATAAAACATAGTTTTGGTCACAACGAGTATCTAGGCGATGGCCTTGAAATACAGTAGTTTGGTGAATTAATTGTTGATAGGGTTATGCTCAGGGGTGGTGTCCTGATTTTGGGCGGCGTATTAAAAATTCAGTTCCCGTCAATTTAATATACAAGTCTTTATTCTGTTCTGCCATTCTTATATCGTATATCTGCATACTTATTTGACGAATTTCTTCAGCAACTTCTAGCAATAAGTAATCGAAATTTTATAAAAACAAAAACGTCTTCTGGTATTGCCAACGTTTCGGTACCTACCTATTGAAAAGTGGCAAAACGCTGGCAACTACGGTTTCCAATTCGACGCGGTCCAATACCAAAAACCGTTTTTCTTTTAACAATGACTCTAGCCGTGGAAGTCTCAATTCTCAAAATGGAAATTTTGTAATTACGTTTACCCCAATCAATAGACCAAATACTAACTAAATTTTTGACAAAGATAATAGTAGGATATCGCCTCTGCAATGTAATGTTTTATACCAAAGATGAATTGTCATTATGTTGTTTATTAAGACTTAAATGCAAAAAACGTGTTTTCTTATTTTTTGCAGTTCATTGAAAAGTAATGAACCCACGTTAAATGTTTAAAAAAAAGTTGTGGGGGATAAAAATACTAGTCAAATGAACACTTTATCGGATAATAGTTTTCCGCAAAAAATTGGGAAAAGTGGAATATTTGGGGTTTTCGAAAAAACAATTTTATTGTTAAAATCCTTTTTTTTTCATTATATATTTCTTTTTACTACAAAACGCCTAATATTATTAAAGTTAAATTAAAAAATTACCCACATAGGAAGACCGTCATCTTGTGCAAAGAATTCGTACTTTAATTGGAAATATGAGTTCCTGAGGCAGCATTGTAAAAGTTCCATTATCTCCTCAACCGGTAGCAAAGTTCTATTATGTAATTCATCGTCTTCTAATAACTTTTTCTGAATAATTTCTAAAGATTCTTTGACCAGAACATTATTTGTTGTAGAGGCTTTCTACATCGAATCTGACAAAACGATCTCGTTTTTGTAGTTCCATAGACCCAAGAATCTCTACGAAATGTCTGGAATCCTTGACAATCGATGGGCTGCCGTCTTAAAGTGGTCGTAGAATTGGAAGTAAGAACTTGGCTAGTTGGTATGTGGGTCCATAACAAGAGCTAGTTATTGGTCAAAGCGGCATGTTGTCTTTATGTATCTTTGGTAATCCATATCAATGCGGTAGTTTCCTTGTCGTAGAATCCATGATTGCTGTTGCTTTTCCTTTGTCAGCTGGCAGGATTTTGATGGATTTATTCTTCTGTAGTTCTTTAAGGACCGATATCTTCCGTTTTGTTATGTTGTTTTGTTCTTTCCTTTTCTTCTCCAGTACACTCCGGTCTTTCCACTTGAATTCCTTTGTTTGTATTGGTTCTAACTTTGCGGTCTCTACAGCACTCACAGTGTCCAAAATAGGAACTTTTTGCAAGTTACAGAAAAATTAAATTTTTTTCTAAAAGCGAAGTCTCCGTGACTGATAATGGATGTGAGGAAGTGTTAACGATGGTTCTCTTTGGTACATTTCGAGTATTGGTTGGTTCTTGTTGGTTTCGAGTTAGATTTGACCATTTTTTGTTGTGAGCCAGTTGTTGTGTTCCTTGAATCTTGTCACAGACGGTGTCAATCTTGGAGTATCGGTGCTAAATCTTCTTCCGAGATGATTACTTTTATTTTTTCAAACTTCAGTGTAGCGTCTTGGATTAGTGTAGCCTTCTTCCAACGATGATAGTTGATTTGCGATCTAATCAGAGCCAAGCTAGCTCTTTCAACAATCGTGCGTGCTCTTTCACCCTGGATTGGGGACTTTAAATGGAAGCCCTTAGGTATGATGTGATTGTCTCTGGCCGTCCGTAGAAACATTATGTGCGTCTCTTCCTTCGTAATCTTGATCCTGATTTTCTCGTAGTCTCGAAATTTGTTGCTGATTACGGGTCCATACAGGTCTTCCAACGTACATTTGAATGGTTTAGATAATGTTATGTTTAAAATAATAACACTATTCTGGGCTTCCATTGTCTATATTTTTTAATAGAATAAACACTACGTTTAGATTGCTATTGAATCTGCAATCGTCTGCAGGTGAATACTAACAAACTTAAATCAAGCGTATAAAGTTAATGAAGGGGTCGTTACCGTAGACTAAGTTTAGTCAGGCGTCCAATGAAAGGTTTCCACACATTGTTAATCTCTACGCTGGGTTGACTAAAGACATTCTTGTTGTATTCGATAAACGCTGCTTCTTTAAATTTTTTCTTGTACCAGTGCTCTTCTCGGTGTATAATTCGTGCCTCCGCCTATTTTATTTTGTGATGTTTTTCCCAGGAGTGTTGGGCAATGCCGGATTTCAAAGTCTCTCTTCTCTGCGTATGGGTTTTATGTTTCTTTAACCTGATATTTAAGGGTCTTTTAGTTTCCCCTACCTATGACTCACCGCATTCATATGGGACTTTGTAGATGCAATTCTTGGAGTCACGACTGTTGTCTGGTCTAGTTTTGGAGATCATGCTACCAATAGTTCTTGATGATCTGAATACCGTGTTAATGTCATAATTTCTTCCTATCCGTTTTATTTTCTCAAATAATCCTTTGACATATGGAATGCTAAGTAGTGTTTTGAGTTTCTCTTTGTTCATGGCTGGTTGGTTGTTAGAGAGTTGTAGAACAGTTTCTACTACTTGTTTTGGGTAACCATTTTGTTTAAGGTTTCTTCTGATGTTCTTGATTTCGTCTTGTAGTTTGTATAAAGGGAATAAGTTGTTGAATAGTCCAAAGTTATAACATACACAGAGGGGGGTCGGTTCAGGTACACGTGACGTCATACACTTAAGTCGACTAGGCTACGTGGCATCGACATGCGTTAAAATTCTACAGAAATTGATTGAAGTTAAGTATTAGGTATTAATACTCAAAGTTTACAAGCAAGTTCGTATACAATAATCAATAATAAACTCAAGTGCTGATTTCCAAAATGTTGAGACGAAATTTACGTTTATACATATATAATTAGAGAGAAACTAAATGTGTTAAAAAAAACTAGAATTTCTTGTGGATCAAGTTGATATCAGCTCCTTAACGGTTTATCCTCGATATTTACAATATAACGGAATTTAATTCCTTTTCTGTACGTAGATCATTAATTAAATATATAATTAACTATTAACATATAACGTAGCAAGTGATTATACATACGTAATTGCAATTTTTATTATTTCATATCAACTCAGGAACGTCCGAGGCGGCGACGTCGCTGGCGTTTGTTAATTACCAACTCTTTACATAATAAGCAAATGATAATTAAATGCAATCTCAATTCTAATTACAAACAGTCTCTCTTTGCAATTGGGAACACGGTATCGAGAGGCGGCGGGTAATTACCGTCGAATTGGATAATTAAAACCATGGCAACGGTCATTTAAAAGAGGACTTTGCGCTACATAGCTACAAAAAAACAACGCCGTGGGCGGATTTTGAGATGGCCATCTTGAAAGTACATGTGACGGTGGAAGAGTGGCACACAATTGAAGAACTTACACTCTAAGGACGTGTATACATGTGCAATTGACTCTGTTATTGAATTGGCATATGAGTACTACTATCTTACAAAAGTATAACACTTGATAATACATGAAATATATTACACGAAGATATTTTTTGAACATCTGTTACACCTGATTTGGCAATATATCTCAAAAAAGAAATATTGTTTTTACGTCTTTTCGTAATATACACATAATGTTGGATATATCTCACAAAAAAATTAACACTTTCGAATATATTAAATATATTACACAAAGATATTGTTTAAACATCTTATATCTATTTTTCTAATATTTACGATATGTCTAGTATAAATTGCAATATTTAAATGCCATCAGATATTAGGATAACAACTCTGAAATATAGTATGTATAATTAGTGGTACTAGGAATTCCACTTTTCCGATTTTTCTCGGAAAATTATTATCCGATCGAGTCTAGTTGGTGTTCATATAATTCATATTTTGTCTTCTACAACTTTTCACATCATTAAGTTCATTACTTTTTACTCAACTAAAAAACACGTTTTGTTGCATTTAAATGTTAATAAACAATTCATTTTGGTATAAAACATGACCATAAGATACTATATACTATTTACAATTACATGGTACAGGCGGTATCCAACTATTATTTTTGTCAAAAATGTATCTCTATTAACTGCACTAGTTATATATTGTGTTAGTTCGATAGACTATATATGCATGACAACTGCTGCTTGTAACTAATGAGACAGCAGTGAATTCTGTAGTTTACTTTAGTTTTCTGCAAAAAAAATAATAATCGCAATAAAATAGTTATCAGTTGGAGATAATAATTTCTGAAATGATACATGCGGACTGTTTTTGTACGTACTTGGATAACTTATATTCTTGACGTCTAGTCGATTTTTTCTTGTGTAAAACGTTTGGTAATTTCATTTTTATAGTTCCATGTACAACTCTAGATTTTACGCTCAAAGGTCAATACACATTTTCTTTCTGAAAACTAAAGAAGTCGTCAAAAACCGCACAAAATATTTAGATTTCCTTGACAAAAACCGGCGTAAATCGCCTCAAACGTCGGCATCAATAAACACCACGTTGTTTCACTGACTCCAAGATCATTTTGACACTTCTAATAAGAAGACCTACCCCACGCGCTTGGTAGAAATTTAATGTAAATATAATCAGTAAGTTTTACCCATTACGTAGTTCTACAATAAAATTTTATGTACTACAAACCTAAAATTACAATATTAAGCAAATTATAACAAGTGCATATAAGACAGAATTTATACTTGGATTCAATAAATAACTGATCAATTGTAATTGTATAATTATTGTTAAAACTAACATGTCGGGATTGGACTGTGTTGAAATAGAAACCGAAGTTGCCAACGTTTCGCCATCTATCGTATGGGGTTTTATCAAGGCAAGAAATTTGAATCAAACAAACAAGGGATCAAGATAGACTTTTAGTAGTCTAATTTCTTGTTCCAAAGATTTATAAACATTTTTAAATCGTTTGTTCAAGGTATATAACGATCGCAGTTAATACATATAAGAGAGATATTTCTAAAGAGCGTTTTCATTGAAAATTTTAAAGTAATCTGTGTACCGGATAATAGATGATTTTTTTAGCTTGGAAGACAACAATCCGTAGTACTTGGAAAACTCATAAGGAGAAGATATCAATCATTTCTCTCTCAAGATTATAATTCTGAGGAAGTTTTGACCAAGTCAACTAACTATAATAGAACCCGAGAAACTGCAAAACTAGTATTAGATGGAATATTTGTCAATAGCACTAATAAGCGCTACATAATTCAATTCAAAGAGCTTTCTAAAGATTACGTAAGTACAAAATCTCACAAATTTAATAAACATTTATACTTTCAGCATTTAACAAATCCTTATAATTATTGTGCTGCGTATATAAATGAAGCTAAATATTTAACCAATACAGGAGTTTTTCTAAATAATGAATTAAAATACCAAACTGTATTTAAACTATTATCTCAGAAAAGTGGAGAGCGAATTGAACACATAGTTGACGCATATTTTTTATTTCAAGTACTTTATTCTGAGAAATACGTTAACTTAACAAATTCAGAATGGGACAATAATTTATATAATACATTAGAAGAAATAGCCACTTATCAATTTTACAATGACAATTTTAATTTAAAGTTAAAAAGACTGAACGGAGGTAATCATTTAAAGTAACAAAATGGTTCTATCGAATTGACATTTCTGTATACAGATGTATACCAAATATCTCACCAATTATTTAATAGTGTCAATCTTTAGTTACAAACATTCTTTCAGGCAAAATTGTTAAAAAATTATTATGGATATGAAAAAAAAATCTTCAAATACATTCAATCCAAGTAACAGAAAAATGTTATTGCATTCAGGTCACGATGTTAATCTTGCGAGCGTTTTAACAACAATGAATATATTTACACCACATATACCCAATTATAATGCGGCCATCATTTTTGAACTTCATTATAATAAACAGTCAGAAAATTATTACGTTAAAGTAAGCATCAACATTAATTATATATACTTAACTTAACTTACATTTATGTGCAGGTCTTTTACGTAAAACACGTTGATGAAAAAGCAACTGAATTGTTTATTTCAGATTGCGAAAATCCTTGTGAATTAAATAGATTTGAAGAAATTATGCGTCCCTATTTGCCTGTGAATTATACAAAAGAATGCGAATCTGAAGTATTACTTGACGAAGATGATTATGATGATATGTAATAATTTTATCATTGTATTACATTATTGTTAAGACGAAATAAATAGTTTTAAACATTTACAAGGAATTACATTTATTTTTATTATTTTTTTACAACTAAACTGGAACAATGCGCAATAGAAGGTTGTATTATTTTTTTGTATTTTATTTAATTAATTTGTTGCATATGTTTTTATCATATTGCAGTAGAAATGGCATATTTTAAATAATAAAAAATTGGTTTGTTTAAAATGAAAAATAAGTAAAATTCATAATGGGGTTTCCATTAAAATTGAAAAGTAAAATAAGATTACAAAATTGATTTGAACTTCTAGAAATCGACTTGAATTTATTTATGAAATTAATCAAACGTTTCATTTAGTTACAATAAAATATTTGTACGCATCTAAATTAAGATAGACTTAAAACAGGTGATTGTTTATAAATTGCATTTCCGTGTGAGAAAATAATGTCTAGACAGTACGTGATAATTTATGCAGAGTAGTGTCTATACTTAAAGGCACTAGACAGACGTAAAGAAAATTATCAACACATGTGTGAGACAAAAAGTTCTGCAAATAACAATGAAACGTTTTATTCTGCATTATTTTTAAACAGTGCATATTTGGTGCGAAGCAGTGGTAAGTGAAAATAGTATATTATGCACCAAGGTTGTGAAGTCTGTCATTATTGCCTTAGCAATAGTAAGTGCGTAGGCAATAATGGACTTCACAACCATGGTGTATATACTATTTTTTCCACTACTAGCCAAATTTAAACCAAAAATAAAAAATAAATATTTTTCTTGTAAAGATCAAGTAGCACAGGAATGCAAATAAATCAAAAAGCATTAAAAGCTACAACCTTGATAAACCAACTGCTACTGATTCACTAAACACATGTGTAAATATGTAAATTAGTTGATTTAGGAGCCAATCGCAGCGGTTTAGATTTGTCTGACATGTAGAAATTTTAAACGTCTTTCCAATATGCTTTTTTGTTATTAAAGATTATATCGTATTTAATCAAGTTGTTTTGCACCGACTTTAATAAATAGGGGACATCGAAGAAATAATAGATTTTCTTATCGTTTACGAGAAGGTATGGTTTTCCGGTGATACATCTATTCTTTTAATTAGATTTTGAAAATTTTACTACTGCCCTAACATTGGCACCGCATTGTAGTTGTAGCTATATATATAACTCTAACCATGATCACGTAGCAGTTTGAGCTGGCAAAAAAATTTAAAACCTACTTTAAAAGTAACATTTTGGGGCTCGTAAAAATAATTTTAGTAAACATTGTTTGTATTCCTCTGTGTATCTCCTGCTTCTTTATTTAGTGGTTTATTTTTTAAGTCCACTTGGGGTGTCACAATTTGTGTTTGTTTTCGGGAAGTAATCGTTGGGAGATGTTAACTTCAATTGAAGTGCTTTATTTTCACGTTGCAATTTAAGAATGTTCCTCCGTAATTTTCTTTACCTAAGAGTATTTAAGCTGCAAGTTTGAGTAGTTTTGGTATAGATAGAGATGTTAACGGGCATTTATTTACATTGATTCTGAAAACACTTGTATAAAACATCTAAAAATTTCATTTATTGCTTTGCCAATATACCTTGCATCATTTGAATATTGGGTTTCATAAATTGACACTTGTAATTCATTTAGGAATAGCAAGTGTTCACCACATACCTACTCGTTAAGTTTTTAGAGTCGGCATTTTTATGCTACAGATCGGACCTTCCAGATTCTGTTAACCATTCAAAACACCTACAACAAAATGTTTGTAATTTACTTAAAATTCTTCATGTAACTTAACTCGCCTGGTTAAATCTCCTTTGGGAAACCTGAAAAAACTGATTCTACCATCATATTTAATAAATAAATAAATTCAGGTTATGTATTTGCGGTTATGGGATGGGGCGCGAATTTTAAACTGCCATTTTTTTATTCAAATAATTGTATCGTGTTAGGTAATTTTAAGCAGCAAATAACTTAAAGATATACAAAATTATGTTTCACTCGTTTTTGTTAAACAACTATTCTTGGATTCTCAAAAAATTTGAATTTGTCCATTATTAACCTAGGTCAGCAATAGAAAAAATTATTAACCACTAATAGAAATTCAACTTCTCAGTTGGCTAGGAGACGCGATAATAGTCCACTTCACAGCTAGTAGTGGAAAAACATTTTTTTAAATACAAATGTACTTCCAAAGAAATGTGGGGAAAAACGGTAAGAAAATTGGAGAGTCTGAATTGAACAATAAATCAAGACGGTCATGAATAGTAATTAAAAAAGTGGATGAAGTCGAAAGTAAAGTAAAGACGATGTAAAATAAATACGTGAACAATTAAGTGTACACGAAACATAAACTAAGTGATTAAAATAGTTCAATTAAACCAACGTGCTGAAGTCAGCATCTACGAAATTTTCCACCGTCAACAAAACTCCAAAAAATTGAACTAGTAAAGGTCAGTTCTTTTTGAAATTTGATTTGTAAAATCAAAAGACTGCGTGTAAAAAATGCGTTTTTTTTATCCAAAGCGTAATTTAGATTTAGTTTGTTATTTTTCTTTTGAATTGTTTGTTCATTAAATTTGTGTATTCATAATTTAGTCTTTTGTTATTAGAACCAATCCATCGGCTTGAAAATTTCAGAACATTTTGTATGTAACACGTAACCAAACATAATTGTTGGTAACTTGGGTGATATCTCCTTTCTGGTTCTGCGATTTACACATTTGATTAAAAAAATCATGTGTTGGTTACATAAAAAAGTATTTGATATTCCAGTTAATAATAAATCTCAACTATTTAGAAATATAGTTTTTAATTTTATCATTTTTTTAATGAATGCTTTACATATTTCTGTAATAGAATAGTGCAATACATTTCTTACACTGTGTTGGTTGGTAGATGTGATCGGTGGTGAACGCTATTGGTTGGTAGGTTACAATAGTTCCACAAGCGAATGACCTCGATTTGAGCCCGAGTTATTGACGCAGCCGCACTAAAAAGCGGCGACATGCGATCTCAATGTACTGTAGTTTTTGTTTTCTGGTTCAGCTGCCAAACGATAGATGGATAAAAACAAGTTTGCAAATATTTAGTAACTTTAATTCGTAATTGCATAAGTATTTAAAAGTAACATATTGCAAACTTTAAAGTTGCATCCACTTAGAACAAATGTTAGAATTGAATTATTGAATTTATTAATCCAGATAGATTAATCTGTAATTAGCATCATTTACAATTTCGTAATTGCATTCTTTTAATTTTGATTTTCTATAGTTCCAATTTGAACGGAATCGAAGTAACAAGAAAACTGTTCTAGAAATTAGATTTAATCCCTGCTTTCCTGTACTATTGCCTGGCGATTCTTTCATAAAAACAAAGCCTATACTTAGAACAATGATTTAACAAATAAAATTGCCTTGTGGTGTTATTTACTTCTTTCTTAATAGGTAAGTACATCGTTTTAATATTAGAATTTAATAGAAGATTGAAAAGTGATTAGCATCGTTTAGAATTTTGTAATTCCATTTTTCTGATAATCCGAATTTTCTATAGTTCAAAAATGTAGATAAAGTAGAATCAATACTAAGAAAAATGCCAACAGTTAACTGTAACGGCATGTGTGTGTTAAAGTGCAAAGCGCTATCTAAGCGATAGCTTTAATGCTTGTAACACACGTTGCCGATAAAGCCAAGATAATTTGTACAGAAGTACACACGCAACAAAAGAACACCTGATGCAGCATTTCGCTCTTATTATGAGCTCATCAGAGGTATATACTTAAGTGCGGTATACGACTGTACAAGACGGCGGTTGGTCTTTTAAGCTCTCGTGGAGCAATGAACATAAGTAAAATGTGTGTCTTGCGACATCTCGTGTAAACATTGACAAGTGTGAATAGTATAAACTAAGAAAAATGCCAACAGTTAACTGTATCGGCATGTGTGTGTTAAAGTGCAAAATGTCGAGAAAAATGTATTCTTCATAAAAGTTTTTGCTTTTTTCAAAACCGCGGAACCGGCTCTCTTTGTTTTAATTTTTCTTTTCGTTCTAGAGAAAAATGGAAAAATAGGTTCATTTAGTTTTCATGGCAACCGGTAACAAGATTTTTGACTTTTATTTATTAAATGACAATGTTGTTGAAAGAACAACAAATTGGAGTAATTCAAATAATGGATAATCAATACTTTTATCGAAATATTGTATTTTCTGAAGAAGTGACATTCTTCACCAATGGTACTGTTGTATCTCATCATGTAAGGTACTGGAGCCGTTTACATTTTTTAAATAAAAGATTGAACGATTTACCAATTAACTATCGCGCAAGATTTTATTTCCAACAAGATGGTTGTCCTGTCTATTATGCGCAAATACTGGTAGAATGGCTGACTCTGGAATTTGGGGAAAATGGAATCGGTCGAAATGGTCCTGTTTTTTAGCAACCGAGGAGCCCTGATTTCACTATGGCAGATTTTGAATTATTCAGATTTTATAGTTATCAAGAAGAACCAAAAGTTTCTGTATTATTTACATCTCAAAATATTTTGCACAAAGTCTGTTCAAGAAATTCAAAAACATTTAAACAATTCTAAATAATAACAATAACAATAACAATTTAACCTAATAATAAAAAATAATAATGATAATTTAATCAAAAACAATTTTATTGGATTCATTAACCCCTTTTTAACCCAGGTATGCCTAATGTACTATATGTAGTACGGCTCAAACAAGTCTCAGCCTGTGCAGTGCCGACTGGCTGCAACTTGTTCAGATGCATGAATCCATTCAGTACATACCAGACAACGCAAGTGTCAACATTCAATTGACTTTTCAAATCTCGTTTGTGTCTTGTTCCGCTTCAAAGTTAGCCAACAAATAGAAATGGACGATCATAACATCCGCTTCGAGAGGTAAGTTGATTGCAAATAAATAAAAAACTATAAAAATTTCGTTCAATGGAAAACATAACAACAAATAATCATGTTAACAGTAGGCATTCATATATTCAAGTTATTTTGAGAAATTGTGGTAATTTTTGGGGTGAAAAAGAGGTGTACTAAATATAGTACATTAGGAAAATATGTGTCTACAAATATCATTCAATTACAGGGGTTCTCGCTTCATGAAGCTCTTGCAATGTTAGAGGACAATGAAGAAAATGTTGGCAGTGTCGACAAAATCACGATATTTCCTCCTGACAATGCAACAGATGAAGTAACAGATGAAGATTCTGGAGGTGAAGATGATCTCACCATTGATAATCTACCGGCAAACCAACTGAATGCTCCTGCAGAAATTGTCTTTGAAGCCGATGACCACGACAGCGATTTTTCATCGGATGACAATTTACCCTTATCCCAACTGCGAACAAACGTGCCGATAAACAAACAAAACCACCTGCGAAAAAAAAGAAGGATTACGATTGGGTTGCGGAAGATTTGGCTCCGATTACAACAACCTTTGATAATAATTTTAACGTACCTAATTTAGAGAGTCCTTTGGAAATGTTTTCAAAGTTTTTTGATGAGGAAGTAATAGACACCATTCTATACTGCAGCAATCAATACGCCCAACAAAAGAACCGGAGACCAAACATAGAAAGACATGAAGTCAAGGCTTTCATTGGAGTTCTGATCCTTAGTGGATATGTGCAAGTGCCAAGGCGACGGATTTACTGGGAACGCGACAGAGATGGTCACAATGACATGGTTTCGGAAGCTATTTCAAGAGACAGATTTGACTATTTGTTCTCGAATCTTCATGTTTGTGACAATCAGGAGCTGGAGCCACGAGACAAGTTCACAAAAGTGCGGCCGATTTTCACACTGTTGAATAAAAATTCATGGAGCATTCGCCTCCAGAGGAAATGCACTCAATCGATGAAGCTATGGTCCCATACTATGGACGTCATGGGTGCAAGCAGTATATTCATGGAAAACCTATACCATATGGCTACAAGTTGTGGGTTGGGACTACCAGGTTGGTTATGTGAACTGGTTTGAACCATATCAGGGAGCTTCAACAAACATTAGTGAAACTTATAAAGATTTTGGAGTTGGTGCAGGAGTAGTCTTGGAGTACGCTCAAGCTCTGCGCAAAAATGGCCAGACATGAAGTTTCATCTTTTCTTCGATAATTTCTTCACTTCAATTCCCCTGATAGAAGAGTTGACAGCACTGAATTTTTACGCTACCGGTACGGTGAGAGAAAATCGATTGAGGGAGTCTCGCTGGTGAGTTCAAAGGATATGAAAAAAATAGTCGAGGGAGTTACGATTACGCGAAAATCAGTGATCAGAATTTCATTGCAGTAAAGTGGCACGATAATAGTGTTGTTTGTCTCTGTTCGAACTTCGCGGGAGTTACACCAATCCACATGGTCAAACGTTATTTACAGAAGGAGAAAAAGAATATCCAGGTGGAGCAGCCTCATCTCATCCACATGTACAATGCCAATATGGGAGGGATCGATCGATCTGATCAAAATATCAGTTTGTATCGAATTTCTATTCGGGGAAAAAATGGTATATTCCATTACTGATGCACTCCATTGATATGGCAATCCAGAATGCTTGGCATTTACATCGCCGAAGTGGAGGAGATTTGGACCAGTTGAATTTCAGAAGGAGAATTGCTTGTGCATTACTTGTTCAGAATAAAAAATACCGTCTTATCAAAAAGGACATGCAAGTAGCTCCCGAGACAACGATCTACGTTACGACCATCTGGACCACCTTGTCATTCCTCAAGAAAAACAAACTCGATGTGGTCATTGTCACCAAAGAACCACTACAAGATGTTTAAAGTGCAATATCGGGGTGCATGTTAAGTGTTTTGTGCAGTTTCACACCAAAAATAAATGTTATATTACAAGTGTCGATGTGCCTAATGTACTACATGTAGTACGGCTGAAATTTTGCCTATTTTGGAAAAAAATCCAATTTATATGAGTTTCCATAATTTTGTTATCATTAATAAAATGCAACTTTATTACATTATTATTTTTAATTTTCAACTTAACCTATAGGCATATCTGGGTTAAAAGCAGAGCTCAAGTCTTCGACGCAGTTCATCATAACTTCCTTCGAATTTCATCGAATGATAAAGACGCCGCCGCATCTTTGATTCTCTCCGTTAAATTTTCTGCATCCGGAGGAAGATCGTTTGCATAAACTATTTGTTTCAAGCGGCCCCAAAGATAAAACTCTGCCATAGGCAAATCAGGGCTCTTCGGTGGCTATAAAACAGAACCATTTTGACCGATCCAATTCTCCACAAATTCCTGAGTCAGCCATTCTACCACTATTATCGTATAATGGGCAGGACAACGATCTTGTTGAAAATAACATCTCGCGCGATAGTTAATAGGTAAATCATCCAACCATTCACTTAGAAAATTTTGCAGCATATTTGAATATGTGTGCTGATTAACCGAATGGTCGAATAATGCCATGGTAAGAAATTGCACACCATACGTTTACTTTTGCTAAATATTGCCTATTACGAGCGATTCGGAAATGTGGATTGCGACGGCTCCAGTACCTACATGTTGCGATGCAACAGTACCATTGGTGGAGAATCTGGCTTCATCAGAAAATACAATATTTCGATAAAAGTAATGATTATCTATTATTTGAGTGCCCATCCACAAGCAGAAATCCAATCGTCTTGGACTACCTTCTGGCTCTAAAGCATGATTGAAAATCGGTTTAAAGTGATGAAATATCAACTGCTTTAATGTTCTATGAATATGGGTTTTACTCATCCCTAATTCAAGCGATCTTCGCCGTAAAGATAATTTTGGGTTATTCCGAACCAAATCCACCACAATAAGGGCCGCAGCGTCATCTTTATTCCGAACTATCTTAGTTTTTTTTTATGTCTAATATGGAACCTGTGGTCAAAAATTTCTTGATTAATTTTTGTGCACCACATTTTAATATGAAGACATCCGAGAATTTTTCCTCAATAACTAGACGAATTGCTTTATCATCTATGCCGTAACACTGAATAAGGTAAATTTGTTGTTTTTTTGACAACATTGTCATTTAATACATAAAAGTCAAAAATCTTGTTACCGGTTGCCATGAAAACGAGATCTAATTTTTCGGACTTTTCAACTAAATGAACCAATTTTTCCATTTTTCTCTAGAATGGAAAGAAAAATTAGAACGAAGAAAGCCGGTTCCGCGGTTTTGAAACAAGCAAAAACTTTTATAAAAAATACATTTTTTTCGAAAAATTAAAAATAAAAGTTTTTCCTCTTGGCAACCCCATCCGGGGACATACTGTAAAATCATGTTTTTAATGTACGTTAACATAATTACCGATAGGAGTTGAATTTTATAGCTTACAACTGAAAATGGCTTATTATAAAAATATTATCTTTATGTTTCAGGTAATGCATCTTTAGCTGTATTAGATGAAGACAAGTTGCAAAATCGTTATTTGTGTAATCTGCATTTTAATGAGCCCGACTTGCAAGACCCATTCCGCCTTACAAATGGAGAAGTTCCTAAGAGATACGATGATGATGACTTTACGGTTCTTATACCTACCAAAATATATGCCCGAAATAAAATCTGTCACAATACTCTACAGTTAAATGATTATAATAATGACGAAACTGTAATCACGAGTCCCAAATCAAGTGAGTGGATAAGAAATTTAAATGATTTGCTTGCACATTTACAAAGAACATCCTGTAAACGTGGATTGTCTATAGAATCGGAAGTAGCAAATCATACTAAATTACAGAAAAAAATTAAATTACTATCACAAATTTTAAAATCAAAATCTGCAAAAATTCGTATTATGAATAAAACATTACGTAATAAGAACTGTATGCGATCTAGAACTGAAACGCATTCCTTCAAAACAAATGAAGCTAAAATTTTTGTAAAAAACTCAATAGACCGTTAGTAAAAAAAATTAGCTATATCTTGTTAGTACAATACACCAGAGCTGAGTATAAAATGTTAAAAAAATTATTAGTTCTCCCTTCAACTTCAACTATACAGCATTGATAAGGAAATTTAAATTTAGAACGGGTTGCAATGATTCTTTATTCAAACAAATTTAATTAAAAGCATCAACAATGAATGAAAATGAAGAAAATTGCACAGTTTTTTTGATGAAATGTCTATAAAAAAATTTGAAAAGTATTTCAAATCTATAGATTTTATGGAAGGATATGAATAATGTTGGATCTTTAGGTAGAACAAACAATCTTGCAAAAATGGCTTTAGTTTTTATGGCGCGTGTGATTTATTATTCTTGGAAATTACCGTTGTGTTATTATTTATCTGCAGGTCCTACAATATCCAAGAATTTAATTCCAATTATAAAGAAAGTGTTAAATTTGCTTTTAAGAGTAATTTAGAAGTAAAAATTATAGTTAGCGGCCAGGGAAGCAATAATCGTAGGACATTTTCTACTTTAGGAATAAATACAGAACAACCCTATTTTTTTCATAATGGAAAACAAGTTTTTTGCGTATATGATGTTTCTCATTTGTTTAAAAGTTTACAAAACAACTGGTTAAACGGGCAATATAAATCCAATAACAAAGTGTATTTATTTCAATATGTAATTAAGTCATACAAAATTAATAACAGGGTAGTTCATCAATATCAATGCTAAAATAACACCTAGTCATTTAAATCCCAACTAATTTCAAAAGTTAATCTGCAAATTAACATTACAAATTTTTAGTAAACGAGTGTCTGCACCAATGCGCACTGGCAATTCACACAAATGAATTAAGTACATCTTTTGCAGCTGATACTGCAGAAATCATTTTACAAATAGATAAATTGTTTGACGTTCTGAACACTAAAACTCTCTATGATCGAAATTCTTATAAGTGCGATTTATCACTTCAAAATAAAAAAAGGACTGAAACATTAGAATCATGTCTATCGTTTTTTAAAAATTTACAAAAAATAAGCTACACAGGAATAGTTATTAGACCTCCTTGTCTAGAGGGTATGTGTATGACTATAAACTCAATTTGGTTATTTTTTAGCGAAATAAAAAACGGCAAAAAATATATTTTAACAAATCGATTAGACCAAGACATTCTAGAAAATTTATTTTTTATATAAAACAAAGTAATGGTTTTAAATCATCAGTCGGAGGAGTTTAAAACAAAAATTGAAACCAGTTGTTATTAAGTTTTTAACAGAATTCTATTAATACCTGATGAGATGGCACTTCGACGTCTGGAGATGGGTAACATGCGCAACCACGACATAACTCACAAATTGTATCTAAGCCCCAATCATCCTCTAACATTGGTGTTTGAAACCTATTTACATCGTAAACGTTTATGCGATTGGGCAACTTCGTAACGTCGAGTTTCACAAAAATAATTCACAAAATAATAAGAAAAACTCCTTTTTGACGTATCAATTCATATTTTACGTCGTCCGGGTAGTATTTTTTAATTTCTGCACATTTGTCATTTTTTAAATACGATCTGAGTTTTTTCAATGACGACGCCATAAATCTAAACGAATCGACGAATCGCAACTTCATAAATTGTTTATAGATTTTTTCTTTGAAATCAGTCAAAACATCTACTTTATAAATTGTCTATAGATTTTTTCTTTGGAATCAGTCAAAACATCTACCGACACTTTTTTAAAAACGAAATGTATTTTTCTTTATTTTGAGCAATCACGTCTACTTCTTTCTTATTCAAAACAATTTCTTTTACGAACATGTGACCGTCGTGATTAGAACGGTATCGGTATAAATTTAGGAACTTTGTAATTTAAATTACACACCGAATGCGCGGTACCACGATATAAACCGGTCATATGATCGTGGTCGTACATCTTATCTTTAATTATGATAAATTTTGTACATATGTGACAATAATTAGCTTTACAAAAACTTTTTCTTGAAAATCTGCTAAAAGAATAATATTTTTGACGTTACTTATATTTTTTTATAAATTTGTACAACGTCATTTTCTAACGTATTCATAAATATTTGAGCGGCGTGTTTTCCACAAAACATTTTTAATTTTGACAAACCATCGTCGTAACTACATTTAATGTAATAAGCGAAAGAATAAGGTTCGTGTTTGTAACATAGTACCGTATACGATGAATTGTCCATGTCAGGGTTTCGGTTAAAGTTGTCGTCTTTTGCGATCGCTTTTAGTATAACGAAATCTGCATACACTACAAATGAAATTTTCAAACTCCATCAAGTTTTCTCTTACCTCTTTGATAGATTTACTTTCACTTTGTTGCAATCGTCGTTTTGATGCCGAATAAAATCTGTTTCGATCGACAAATGTACTAAACATCCTTCACATATATATTTTTTATGTTCTTTACGAGACTTTTGGAATGAAATCCAACGAGATAAGTTTTTGATCCAACAATAATGACTATTTCCCGAGTCGCCGGTCACCAGTAGCAAATTTACATGGCTTGATTGTTTTCGTTCACAAACGTACAACGTAATTATAGTGTAAGTCATTTTTTGTAAAACGCTATTAAAATTACTACTTTTGCCATACACATTTACAGATATGTTAAATGTTCAAAAGTCGGTACATAACTTAATTGCACTGGAAATTTTATATTTGAAAAATTGAATCCTACAGTTCAATAATCGGGATACTACATTTTTCTTTTATTTCTTCTAAAAATATTTTGTATATTTCATTCACTGATAATTTAATTTTTGGTATTAAACGATTTTATTTTACTGTCCATTTTAGTCGACAAAAATACAGTCCAAAACATTCCAAATTTACTTTTATCGATTTGTGCAAATCAATGATGTTTTGTACAAGAACTAAAACTTTTTCCCGAATATCATGACCAAACTCGTTAATATCCACATACTGTTTATTACCGCTAACTTTATAACTCACTCTTTTATTACCAAATGCGCCAGCAATTTTTTCGATTCCGTCATCTATTATACAAAGTACA
This sequence comes from Abscondita cerata, assembly GCA_030710515.1. Lineage (NCBI taxonomy): Eukaryota > Metazoa > Arthropoda > Insecta > Coleoptera > Lampyridae > Abscondita > Abscondita cerata. Next base: position 128,907 of record JALBCR010000846.1, read on the forward strand.
ACACGTACAATGCATATACAATTGTTTCCTGCAACCATTAACTATTTACCTCTTAAAGAACCTCCATATGTTAACATCCTCCTAAAACCAAAGTCAAAACGTCCTTTCTTTTATGCATGTACAACTTGAGAAACCCTTACCCATTTGCCGTTTAAAAAACCTGCGTTTATAATTGCCTAGAGAAACCCTTACCCATCTGCCAGTTAAAGAACCGCCGCCTACAATTACTTTGAGGAACTGTCACCCTTTTTAACGAGGAGGTTCCTTTACCGGCAAATACCCGCTACTTACCCATATCAATGCGATTTAAGTTGTAGTGGTATGGTGACAATCTTAACATGGTTTTTCCACTTTTTTTAACCATTTGGTCAAATGATGTGCGGTATTGGATGAGATAGTGAACATTCACGTGCTACTTGTAAAAGTTCCACTTTTAATAAGTCTTCATTGGCTTTCCTTGTACATTTATTGACAAAGGATGGTAGATGCTAGTAGTGCGTTACTAGGCTAAATGACTTCTCAGGCTTTAACGATCCAAATCATTGCATTTTTTAGAATAGGAAAATCTCCTCTATCAGTAGCATCTTAAATCTCACCTGTTAAGGCCTGAGAATTTACACAAAATAACCTCAACGATTATCTATATTTTGCATAGAAAAGTATCAATGCATTTTATGCATGGATTTGTATACAGTGCTATATGTTTTGCATATTGTTGCTGTTAAATGATAATACGTTGTATGTCAAAATAGTATATATAACAAGAATTGTAATTGTAATTGTAAGAAGCACATTACGTAAGACTGCGAAGAGTTGCGCATGAGCATCGTACCGGCGAGTGCGTAATCATAGGAAAACGTAATTGCTTTACAGTTTGAGACTATATTTTATCTACAACCACTTCTTCAATAGTGTTATCCGTTTAAAACTATTATTGAAACATTATTTTTAGTAATATATGCCTAGATGCTTATACTTATTGGAATAATTTATTAATTATCACCGTACAGTTATTTAAAATCAATAACGGGCTACTATTGGATTTATAGCTATTTGTCATACAATTATTTAATTAAATAATTCTACTGTTACTGGCAGTGCAAGTAGCACTACTATTTTTGATTATTGTAAAAGCAATTTTCTTTGAGGTATTTATATGACCGTGGATAGAATCATATAGAACTTTCACACAGTCTACCACGTCACCTGACGACTACCACCCACCATTCTTTTGCTAACAGATCACAACGCCCTAATTTTAAGAAACCTTAAAAAACCCGCATAGGTCAGGCGAAACGTCGGCAAATTAAAACTAGGGTAGTAGTCTTTGGTTTCACCCTATCACCTGAAGAAATCCTTACAAAGATAACTATTTAAAACAAATCACTACCAGAATCTATAAGAATGGTAGGATGTAATGTTTGAAACAATGACCTGTATACTGTCTCGTGTTTGGTAAGCCTAGATCTTTATCAATTTTTGCTGGTGCAATATTGATTTACTATTTTTAAAAATGGTAGACGTTTGGCGTCTGCTCTTTTTTTATAAAAAATATGTAAAACGTTTAGGTAATTCCGTAGCTATTCAGTTACCCAATTAGAACTCTAACTATGCGATTTGTTTAAAATAACGCACAGCGTGCATTTTTATGACATACGTAGCCTACACAGTAGATAAACAATTATACACGATTATTGACATTACAATTGTAAATATCGTCTTTTTAAGGTGGGAAGGTAAGTGTGATAATTATAAAACAAACTTGATACTTGTTACATGAACAATGAACGACGTTATGTAGTTAATATAAATTGTATAATTTTTATATTTTAGATGGTTACTTCGTCTAGATTAAAGTGTCAGAACTGTATTGGAAACATCAACGCCAAACAAAGAACCACAAACTGCGTTTGGGCAATAGTGAGAGGAAGCGAAGGTCGAAGTGGATTATTATTTACATTGGATTGTCTTCTCTGTAACAAATGTTATATGGAAGTAAAAACAAAGTGGCCGGATGTTCCCAACGACTATACGTTAGTAAACAGTGTTAATGCTAATACTGAGTGTGACCCAGTTCCCGCGCAAAACTCAATGGGGAAAGAAGATGTTGGTCATCTGATGCGAGTTGAGAGATTGCCGATATTCTGTTGGAATATCATGAGACAGCTAATGATGAGACTGGAGTGGCAGGGGCAAATTGAGCAAGCCATGAAACCGTTGGAGAATGTAGTTCACAGTGAAGTAAAGGTAAACCAAAAGCACGACAGGAATCAAACAATTTCACCCCAAAGTGTCAGTTAAATTAAATACTATTTATTTAATTTAAGTTAATTAAAAATTGAAACTTCGTATGTTGCACTGACCGAGTTCATACTTAAATCAAAGGTAGTGCATAGTATCATATACTTGCAGCGACTTGATAAACTTCTCTAACTTGAACATTTTAATTGCTAGGTTAATTAAAATTGCCCAGTTATAAATAAATTGTTCACGTTTTAGTGTTTTCCTTTTGTAATCTCAGGCGGAACCGCAACCAGGCTGTTGAAAATGGTTTCAAAATCAAACCGGCTATCGCATCGCCTTGAGAGAAAAAGGGTTGCAAAATATGAAAAAATCTACTATTATCTCAGGTCATGTAAGTTCACTGAGAGTTCAATTCCAGTGGATGGCATAAGTTTTGGGTGTATGTATGTTCCATCACAATCATAATCTAGCATATAGTACATTAACAGAAGAAACCGTGCGTACTCGTCCAAATCCCTTGTAAACTCTTGCCAAGAATGCCTGGTTGAGATGCAAGATAAAGGGCCCAGTTAGGTCTGCTGGGTGACGAGGTGTGCTTGCGGAGAAAGAAAATATTTTTTCAATTCTAAATGCAAGTAGAAATAAAAAAGATGGCGGGAGAAACGAGTTGGTTAGGTGAAAATTAGGTAAACTAAACCGCTTCGAAACACGCAATATTGCGCTCGCAAGGAGTACATTAATATAAATACTTCTTTAATATAGATATCTATTGACATTTCGCACCATTCCGGTTCCTCAGCATCATCATATCAGATGCACGAAGAAGTGCAGGTAGAGTACAGCGAATCTGTGCATGCAGTCTGAAAAAACGACACGTTCCCGACCACTAAGTACCATGAAGACTGTAAACTCTAGCGACCGTATTTACTATGAATACATGTGGTCCATCAGTAGCAGCCATTTTAAATGATGGTTTTGTATGCATGAGAAAAATGCCAAACATCTGCCAGTATGACGCCTTATCCGGAACCAAATAAAGAAGAAATTTAGGTACTCAGTATATAAGCTGACTGTATTAGGATTCCGGATGCAAATAGTGTATTTAACTTAACTCAGGAAATAACTGGTTTACTTTATTGTATGAGAAATTAAGCCATTAAACCCCTAATAAACGTCAACTCCGATAATTTGATTACGACCGTCTTTTTAGAATGAACATGGCACGTTCAACTAACTACTCACGTCTTTACAATCATTCATCAGAGATATCACAATCCGAACAGTTAAGAATGGTCTTGGTATCTTTTTGATGAAACTTCGGATTAGTCTATCACAAAAACTTCTTGGCTTTCTTTTTGGTGCTGAGTAGCGAAGCGTTAGCAAGGCGATACCGTATTAGAAACGTCATTTGTTTCAAAGTTTCTTGGGTTCCGCAGCTTGTCTAGAAAGGAACTACTCGAACTGTGTATACTAGTTTTGTAAAAAATGGTCCGCCCAATAAAGAATGCACTATTTATGAGTGTGCAAGTTTAATTCAAACATTCCGTATACGAAAAACTTGAAAGAATCGGGTTTCAACGGTGAGTTATAAATATAAATTGAAAGCCATGAACCCACGTATCGTAAAAAATAGAGACATTTTACGCCACTTAATTTAGTAACGTTAAACGTTATCTCTTATAGTGGTGCTGCGCAGTAACATAAAATTAACGGAAAACATTAATCAGATCCACTATTAAAAAGATTCCAGAAGCCATTACCTTCTTGGCGAATATAATAAAGTATGGAAAAACAGGAAGTAAGATATAATCGATCCATTATTAATCGTATCAAAATCACACTATCGTATTTCCTTATTACCGTGACATAAACGTCATCGCTTATTAACGTCTTCCGTTAATTTTATTTTACTGCGCTGGTGCAGTATAAAGGTATAATCTCTCTATCATTGTTTCCCGTTAATTTTATGTTACTGCGCAGAAGCAGTTATTAGGGTTACTAAATTAAGTGGTGTAAAATCTCTCTAATAGCCCAATTTGAATTCCTTAAAATTCCATATATTTAATGTAATTTACATAGAAACGGTAGCCCAAAAACGCATTACTAGCATTTATCATCCTTTGTAGATTTACATTAAAAACTATGATCCTTCAAATAAAAATAATCAGTAATTCAAAAATTTTTTTACGTCTATTCTAAATGCATAAAACTGAATGTGTTGAAATTAAATCTGTCAGAATTGACAAATGTACAAGCTAAGCTAAGATACATATATCTTGCTTTGTCTTTCATGGCAAAGTTTGATGAAAAATTTTTTGAATAACGAGTTATAATGCTTAATGTACAACTTCCGGTTATACCGAAAGTGGACATCAACTTCGTTATTTATGCAAAATACCTTATATATTATTTAAATTTTGTGTTTAGGTATAGGGAACCTTTATGAAATTATACCTTATTTTTTACGAGTAATCAGAAAACGCAATAAAATACAAGGTGTTCTATAAAAAAACGTTTATGTTTTATAGATAAGAATTGTGTTTTTTTAGTAGGAAATGTTTTGAATTGCTCAATCAAATTTACAAAAAAAATTTTTTTCAAAATCATCACTAAAGTACAAAAAAATTGGCAGTAAAATAAACAAAATCGGCACTAAAGTAATTCATTATACGACGATTTTTAAATTCACATTTTTGCCAGTATAGAGATGTGTAAAATGTATGTAAATTTTAGAATTGCGCATGCGCTGTGGAAACATGACGTAAAAAAGTAAAAACCTGATTACATTTATATACTACTTAAAGAACGTCATAAAATTGTCAGATTTTGTTCAAATTTTGGGATTCTGGAAAAAATATAATATGTACCGCGGCACTAAAGTTCTTTTTTATGACTCACGTGTTTTATTTGCCTTGCTATCGCCTCTGAAACTAAAACACATTTGTCATGAAAATCAAACTTTAGTGTCTTGATACATAAATAACTATTTTAATTTATTTAGACAAATCAGCATACATATAATAAATTAATAATTAATGTTTAGTCCAAAATAAACCTGTATTATTTAATTTTTTTGCCATATTGCTAGGTTTTTATCTTTATCTTATCCTTCGATTATTTTCTATGCCCTTGTGCAAAATCAGCATCTTTGCATAGGTATGGCGGCTACTTGGCGACACTTAAATGGCACGGCACTTTTAAAATTTTGTACTGTAAGTAATTTTGAACACATTTCACTTAAAAACAACTTGGAACACATAATCCCGGTCCACCTTAAAAAAGTTAAATGTTTTGACAAGTATGGCGGACATTTGGCAACGCCATATCGGTATTGCAAATTGCGATTCCGTACTTTTGCTATCTCCTGATTAATGTAGCGCTAGTATCAGCTTGGAGTCTATGCCCCAAGAACATGTTTTTTTGACATGTTCAAGAAGTCGCCGTAACGGGAAGATGACACCTGACGACCGCTATACTGCATACATGCTTGTTTTCTTGCAAGAAATATTACTAGCTAATTTTCCCCAGAGCCTCAACGTAGGGCAAACCATACGACGATTTTCCTGCTGGTCCCCGGTCTAACAGTAATACCTTTTTAAATGTTTATTTAATCAAAAAAGCAACTAGTGAGTGTATGTACTTATGTTTTAAAAGCAATAGTTGAACAAAATAGGTTCAGAAAAGAACTATTATGTAATAATACAAGAAAATATCGTAGTACACGAGATTAGAAAACAACAGAAACGGAAACAGTTAATATTCGCTAAATTATACTCATATGTATATAGATATACTTTTCTTCACTACTTTCTCTCGTAAAAATACTATAGTTATGCAAACCTAATAAGTTGCAATGAGTTATGAGATAGTGTAATGTTTAACTATTTTTAAATTAAATGACTTCCAAATATCATTTCACTACTTATGTAATTTATAACTGAAATCTCCACATTAAGTTTAATGGTGTAGACTGCTTTACATTAATCACTTTATTGATTCATAATTAACTTGATATACATAAACATACATAAGTTGACGAAAAATTAGTAAGCAAGATCAAAATAAAACTGTTTAAACGTTGTTTTATTTTCAAGTTCTGTGAAATTGTGATTACATACTATAAAAATTTTCTTAAAAATTTATGTTTCACAACTAAATATTGTCTTGAACTTGTTTGTAACTGTCGATATTAAGATTTGTTATTATCTCATTGAAACCAGACGTCTAGACATAAAGAAACGCAAATGTATAATTTATTTTATTATACATTTTAAACAATTATTCTTCAGAGCCGATATGATATTTAAAGGAAATATAACACAGAATAACGTTACCAACATGGATAGAGTTTAAAAACATACATTTAGTATACGATCCAAAAGACATCAAAACATTTTTCTCCAGTCGATGGTAAAACGATTACAACCCGAACCTGTGTCCAGTGTCAATGGATTGTGACATGGTTCCGTCAGAATCAAAATGTATGGTATTAAACAATTTTTCAAGAAGTCGTCATAGACCTTCGCTATTACAAAATGGAATGCAATCCGTTTGTAGAATCTTTAGGAAAACTAAGATGGAATTTTTAAAAAGCTAATTGGACAAACTGTAGATCATCTCTTAATTCTATTTGTAGGTGCTGTTAAATGTGCAGCAAAAAATCAATTTCACGTAGATTTCGAAAGGAATACTCCCATGTTGCTCGACTGAAACAAACCGATTGAACAAATCATATCTAGAAATTGCAAATAAAGAAACTGGGGATGATGTACTGTCATCTCTAAATAATGGAAGAAAAGCGAAAAAGAATTCATTCATTGAAAATACTAATTTCGTACATTTAAGTCGTAAAAACCGGACACTTAAATAAATTAGGTTTTTTTTCGTTAGTGGCGCTTGGACCATTCAATTATATTTCGTCATGCAAATGATGTGCTCTTATACAGGGTGTCCCACCGGGAACGCCATCGATAGATGTAAGGTTGTATATTCAAAAAATTCATGGTATTCAAATATTGGCAATTTCACTTTTTTTTTGTTGCACAAATGCTATTGTATTACTTTTAATATGAATGGTTATTTCTAGTTGGTCATGATGGCGTTAGAAAACAATCAACTGTAAAAGTAAAAATTTTCAATAATCATGCCGGGACGCTTAAATTATACAAACGGAGATTACTTAAATTTATTTATTATTTATGGACAATGTGATAAAGTTATATCAAGAACATGTGTTACATTTGCAGCAAGAGTTTCAAAATTTAACACGTGAAGCAATAAAGAAGGCGACCCATGAAAATTTGCTACTCAGATGCGAAAAATGTCTTAGAATGTTCAAGGACGCCAATTCAAACATTTAATAAAATAATTTTTTTTAAATTTGGTCTAATTAATTTTTCTTTCTTGTAAACCAAATAATAAGGTTATTTGTTCTATGCAGGGTGTCCTGCTCGACACTTTTTAGGTATCTCCGTTATTATTGCAGTTCGAGTTTTGGGTTTTCGCAAACCTGTGTCACTTTTTTGTAAAACAAACGATAGCGCAGAGATTTATTATGACGTCGTTCTGTTCTTGAAATACAGAGTGAAATTGAAAAGTGTGCATTTTCAGGCACCCTCTGTAATTAGGTATCGATAAGTTATCGACTAGGTAAAAACGGAATCTTACCATTTTTTTATGCATCAGTGACGTGCTTAGTTTTAAAGTTGCCCATTTTTTGAGAAAGTCACCAAGTTAGATTTTTTAAATGGACACTTGTATCAATTGTATTTACATTCCATTTCATTAAGATTTCAGAATTGTATATTAAGGCACTTTGTTCCCAATCGAAGAAGTTAGAATCTCCTTTTTTAAAAATAAGCCTAGAAACCAAAAGTCAAACAGATTTATTTTTATTAAACTTATAGTAAAACCAATAACCAATAACGCGTATATATATTTATACGGGTTGTTCAAAATGGTTACCATTTTCCTAATGCAAAATTGGCACTTCTGCGAAATTTTGTTCAAGGCATTTAAAATTATCATTGGTTATTGGTTTTACTATAAGTAAGCCAAATCTGTTTGGCTTTTAGTTTCTAGGCTTATTAAAAAAAAAGGAGATTCTAACCTTCGATTGGGAACAAATTGCCGACTATTATACATTTCTGGAAACCTCTTAATGAGTGGAATGTAAATACAAATTGACATACAGGGTGTCCCATTTAAAAAATCCTAACTTTAGTAACTTTCTAAAAATGGGGACACCTACAAAAACTAAGCACGTCACTGGATTCGGCATAAAAAATGTGTATGATTCCGTTTTTACCTAGTCGATAACTTATCAGATACCTGAATTACAGAGGGTGCCTGAAAATGCACACTTTTCAACTTCATTCTGTATTTCAAAAACTAAGAGAGCGATGATAAATCTGTCTGCGCCATCGTTTGTTTTACAAAAAAGTGACACAGGTTCGCGAAAACCCCAAAACTCGAACTGCAATAATAACGGAGATACTCTGCAAAAGTGTCAAAAAACAGGACACCCGTACATAACCTTCACTAAAATAGGTCCCCTGCTACAAGGAAATCCATTTCAATTAAATAATAAAAGCATTAGTATAGAAAAATTTTATAATTTTGTTTAGACCTGAAATAGTATATTATGTTACTAGAGTAGAACGCATTCTTTTTGTGTTGAGCGAAGGTATTGCGTCCAAAGCGCAGCTGAGGCCGCAAAATACTTTGCGAAACACAAAAGGCGTTCGACTCCGTGTAGCATATACTATTTTTTCTTCAAGCGTAAAAAACCAAATTCTTGAAGTAATTGAGGTGGTTTTAGAATGAATAGGCAACAGCGTTAACTCAACTTTACAACTGTCAAACATGACTGTCAAACAACATTATTTTTGTTGTGTGTATTAACACGGTTTGTAAAAGGAAAATTTTTGTATTAATTTGTAGAGTAAGAAAGAAAGCTATAATTATTTAACAATACAACAATAATAATAATTAACTCTTATTTCAGATGAAAACTTAAAACAAATATTCTTTTGTAGTAATTATATAGTGGAAAAAATACCTATTTCTTATTTATAGTAATATTAAAGGTACAATTTTGTAATGTCGAGTTAATAATATTTAATCCACTACTTGCTGTTTTAGAACTGACATTGACGTCATTATAGTCGTGATGGATTTCATATTCACTTGACTGGGATATGCTCGATGTTGCGGTGGAAGTACTAGGCCTGTTAAGATCACCTGATGTTACGGTAGATGTGTTACCTTCATCGCACCCTAATATTCTATTGGCAATTTCACGTTTGTTTGAAAGGGAGTCTTCGATGTATCCCTCAGCTACATTGTTAGATTTCCATCCACCGTGTCTTTTAGAGTGGTAATGTCTCCACCATTGTCAACTAACAATGTAGCTGAGGTTCGTCGCAGTGTATGACCAGTGTATTCCTCTGCATTAGGTAGTTTTAAAAAGTTGCCACTTGTTTTGGTATACCTGAAATTTTATGTATCCCCATAACGACACGGTGGCATCTACCATTTTGGTATTTTAAAAAGAATCTTGTTATGTTGATGTCATTAGGTCGAAGTGTCATATATTGTCTACATAAATTTAAATAAAAATCTCCAACTATGGTAAATGTCCGTGACTTATTCGTTTTAGTATTAGGAATGTTTACTAGTATTATACGTTCCAGGTCTTTGATATCCTGTATTCTTAAATTGACTAGTTTGTCGCAACGACATGCCCCACTAACTCCGAATATTAATACGATCTAAGAAAAATAGTATCTACTTTAGCGATTGAAAAAGTTATATTTGAAATTACCTTCATGGCCAAATATTCATTGTTTGGCGCATTTTGTAAAAAGTTATTAAAATGTTCTTTTGGAAAAACTTTTGCTTTTTTGGTTGATACCCATCAGCTTGGCGCTTCAAGAAGGAAATTAATTTTGCGTAATTTTTTAAGTTTATGTCATGTTTAATATTTAATTGGCACTTTAGCATGGAATATTGTGCCCATAATGACGAACTTTTCATAGTTTCCGCCAAATGGGAAAAATACGCTAACATAACATTTTCTGTGTAATTGATTATATTATTTTCTTGCGCCCATTTCAAAAATTTATTGTAAGCAAAATCATATATTTTGCGCGATTTGTTGGGATCAAATTTTCAACTAAGGCATCGGCGATTTGTTTTATTTTGGGTGGAGTTCCTTCAATTTGCGACATTTTTTAAAAGTTTAAATTTTAAATGGCGTTTCTGCTTAAAAGTGCTAATACCTCTACCGGCAAACTAAGTTACTAATTGAGCGTAAAATAATAATATTATTGTACACCGTAAAATAATGTAGTCGTTCTATATATTCAATGCGGTATAGTAAAATTCATATTTTAGCACGCTTGAAGAAAAACGTCATTTTTGACATAAAATTTAAATTAAGTTTAAAACAGTCAGACTTAGGTATAGAACATTATACACAAAGTGTGTCTAGAATTTTGTGCAAAATCTAAAAGTAGAATAATATATAGGGTGTTCCGTTTAAAATAAGCAAGTTGGCATCTACTTCCGGTATAACCAAAAGTGCCGACATCTTGAAAATATTTTAGCGGAACTGCCCCCATCGATGTTAGCATACTACCAAATTTTCAAATTTTTCCCATGTACAGTTTTCCTATAATTTATCGATGACGTTCCCAGTGGGACACCCTGTATTTTATGTTCTTATTTATCTTCTATAATGTTTACACACTTAATCAATATTGTTACATATGAATACATGGTAGATAAAAGTTGGCAGGTTTAGGTTTTAGCGGTTTTTCTAAATCTTGAAGCCAAGACGAACCAATCTACAATTGGTTTATATTGATCTTCTGAGACACCATACATAGCATTTACGTCACAATAAAATAATGAAAATGTACCATACTAATAAATAAATAAATAAAATATGATTTCCCGTTAATCCGTTAATACTTTCACGTTCATTGTAGTTTCTAAGCTAATTTCATATTACTTCCTCACCACACATCCCACGTCACGGTTTTTGGTCAAACCACAAAAAATACGTTACCACACGAAATTAACGCATCACTTTGCAATTTTGATATCATTTATAAATAAAAATAAAGCCTAATCATAATTAGTCCAATTTGTGTGTTCTCTAGCAAATGTTAATCTAGCTTGTTGGTGCTGCACGGTCAAAGGGGGGCCGGTAGCTGTAATTCTGCTTTGCAAATCGCCTACAAATCCAAATTTCCAGTTGGATTTGAAAAATTTTTACTGTATGAAACCTCTTAGACAAGGTACGCAGTGGTAAATATAGATTTTGGGTTGGGAGTAGTTTCGATAGTCTTCTTTGCCCTTGTCTTTTTTGATGACTACCTGTTTTCCTGTAGCGCTAAAAAAATTATGGAGATGGTCAAATAACACACACCAAGTCTTTGGGTAATTGTTCAATCACTGCATCCTTCTTTTATTGTCAACTCCTATACCCACCCATTTCGGCTTAAATTATGTGAAAGCAATAATACCAATTGATGGTAACTGTCAAAATAAAGCAAATATTGCAGTTTTGATACAATTTTAGAGCATAAATAAAATCAACACATTTTTTGGTAAGTCATATTTTTATTTATGTTTCTTTTTCTTCAAGAATAAATGCCAAAATAATTAATTGTATATATAAATATAATTGCTCTATGTCTGCTTGAAAATTTCAAGCATCATACAATAGGCCTATTTTAATTACTTGAGAGAGATGACAGATTTGCATTTTGCAAGAATTGAAAAGAAACAAGATTTTTAGACTATGCGTTGTCAACTTTTTGAAAAGTTTTAAGTTTAACAAATTCTCGACAGCATTTGACGGCCAGTTGTAATCACGTTTTGACGTCGTCGATCGTTTAAAACCTACGTTGTCTTGTGTTTGTGTTTCAATCCTATGCGCGCGCACCCCAGGTTATTTGCAACACGTGTATTAAAAGATTGATAATGTATAGGTGGTGCGTTAATTTTGCGAGGAAGTGCAGTAAAAACATGTGAAGATCAAAAGTTAAATGTTTGTATTTCATTTAATGATAAGCTTTCTAAATTAGGTTTATCAAACGACATGGTCTGCGACTAAAGTCAAGACAGATATCCATTGCTACATATTAGTAATAATAGTTTTCTCTATGTTTGTTTAATTTCAATATTTAATAAAATTACTTAAAATACAAAGAGGTTTAGTATAAACATAAGGAAAAATGTCCCATCATGGCCACAGTAACCTTACATTTATGTAAAATCACAAAGTAACTGTTATTCTCACCTCATTGTTGTATTATCAATTTGCATTTATTTACGTTGCTTTAAGATTATTATTTAATTGTTATGGGAACTACTCGTAGTATGAAAAAACTTGGGGTTTTGCTATAGTACTAAATAAACGATAAATTTGACTAAAGCAAGCTACAGTATGATATACCATAATTTTTTTGTTTGTATAGTATTTGTTTCAAGTTGGTATGTTACAAATTCCAAATTAGAATTAGTGCACATGGTAAGACGCACTTTATTTTGCTCAATCATTAGACGTAATGACTATAATAATGTTTGTAATAAGTATTTTAGACATGGCAGTCGAGCACCTGCGGAAAATGAGATATATAGAAATTATCCACATACTAATTTTTGGAAAACAGTAGGTTTTGGACAATTAACAACTGTAAGTACATCATTTTTTACTTATAATTGCATAAGAGATTTGTATTTTGCTGAATTAAATTAAACTGAGATTTGGTACACGTAAATATCCAATTAAGTATACAGTTTATGAAGAGAGTTTGATATTTGCATTAACATTTGTGTTGTCGTTTATGTTAATGCAAATATATCAAAAACGGAGTGGCGAGTAGTAAAATATTAAGTATGATTTTAATTGCAGAATTAAGTGCTGAATCTAAAAAAATATTTCTTCAAAAAAAGTCAAGAGCGTACGTTTTTTTTTCATTTTCGGTGATTAACTTAAAAAATTCTACGCCACTGGATCAACTCAGTTGACTCATTAACTGTACTTTTAGTTAGATATTTACGTGTACCAAATCTCAGTTTAATATCTTTTGTAATTTTTGGGATATCTCAAAAAACTTGTAAACAATTATTTTTTAAACACACTTTATCTCGGATACGAAGCATTTTCGGGAAAACAATGATAACAATTTTTGTCTTTTTTTGGATCATAGAATCTTCAGTTTTCGTTTGACGGTGATTTTAAAATACACCCTGTATAGTACCTACTATCAATATTTCCTCTGTGAAAATGCAACCTTTTCTGTGCAGAGTGCACCGAAAAACTTCATTTGGATTTTTACATTGACAATATAAAAATAAAATGGGGTTTACAAAAATTCCTTCTTGAAAACTTCTTCAAACGACCATATAGGCAGCTAATTATTAATTACGCTCAAGTGTAAATAAATATGTTGTCCGTTATTTAAGTATTTTGAATTAGTAAATTTTTGAATTACACCTTTCAAACAAACTTTCCTTGAAACCTGTATTAAGCAATAACGCAAAACGTCACATGAAGGATTACGATACCTATGATTTGAATATAAAATTCACAACGTATAGAAAAACAAAACAAACAGTATGATGTGTTATTGGTTGCTTTAAAGAGGGTCATTTAATATGACACTGTTTGTACAAGTCATTCTATTTTCAAGCACCTAAGTTTCATCTAAATATACACATTGGTACCCCCTGTTTGATCGAAGAATGACATACTCTTGGATAAAAGGAGCTCGATTAGGATCACCTTCTTTGTACCTTGTCATATCGGGTTTTCCCAAAGCTTCGATGCTCGATCGATTACACGTATGGGGAAAATGAGAGTTCAATGTTTTAGTTTCATTTTGAGAATGCTACAATAAACACGTATATTAAAATACCTTGTCTTAGTTTTCTTTCCGTGAACAATACAAAAACGCAATGTTTAATCATGTCATATATGGTACTTCGAATAGCAATTTTATTGAAGTTATCAATATCGGTGAAAGGTTTGACGTGCCTGATTTCTTAGAATTTTGTAAAGGTTCTTCAGGCTTGAGAAATAGTACTTACTGTGCTGATACTAATGTTTGAAGCTTCTACTACGGTCTATAAAAATAAATTGTTTCTAAAAAATTTATTTTATAAAAATTAAAACAATTGTTACGCCATGAAAGTCCAAACTTAATAATACAACGCAACAAATGTCGAGCTAATTCATCGGCGAGGGGTAGGTTTACGAAATGTTTCTCACTTACCTTTACGGAAGACTAAACGTCCTTAATACGAGTCACAGACGGGGTTGTCAGGCGCCACCCTACTCTTTTAAATATACAACAAACGCTCACTACTAACGAATAGGGAAAAACGTAAACACTTGAAGGACACGTTGCAAAAAAATAAAAACATGATTTACGTCCGGTTTTTATTGAATTGAAATTCAAAATATCAAACTATACACCGTTGTAAAGTTAGCCATAACTATCAGTCCTACATTTAGAAAACTTTAAATTTTATTAAAAAATAAATGTTTCCCATACGAATTTAGATGTTCGTCAATTTTTTATTGAAACGTGTAAAGGATATTAAACTAATAATTTAAACAAAAAATTGCATAACTGCTGGGTAAAAAAATTTAAGTAGAAATATACTTATTTCTCATGCGCGTCTTAATTTGTAGATTTGCATATTCGGCAAACTTGTACAGCTTATTTTTTCAGTTTTTTTATTGAAACGTGTTAAGAGATGATTAAACTAATAATTTAAAAAAAATTAGGAACATACGTCCTGTTTTCAAAAAAAAAATTAAGAAGTATACTCATGCGGGTCTATAATTTGTAGATGGCAAATTCGACAAACTTGTAAGGTTTATTTTCTATTTTTTTTATTGAATAGTGTTAAGGAAAAATTAAACTAATAATTTAAATCACATAATTTGTATTAGTTAGCCATGGATTGCTATGTAATTTGACAATTGCTCAATTATTCACTGTGTTTGACAATCGTGAGTTTTCGATTGTGACTGTGATTTACTACTTAATACTTATTCAAAACAAATTACATGGGCAATATTACCGCATGAAGTTTTGATAAATTTATTTATTCTTTTGACAATGTGACAAAATTGTGGCAGAACATTAGAAAATTTAATGAATTGTACCTGATTTGCAGCCAATGAACAAATGAAAGTTTGTGCTTTAAGCTTAGAACCTTAATTGATAAAGTTCTCCTGTATTTGCATAAACTTTCTTTCGTTCATTCCCTGCAAATCAGGATACATTTCATTGAATTTCCTATATGTTTTTGCCACAATTTTGTCACATTGTCCATGAAGAATAAATAGATTCATCATAACTTCATGCGAGTAATTATTTCGGTCCATTGTAATTTGTTTTGGCTCCATGTTCGTAATATAATCTTGACCCGTTGTCCATAATTAATAAACAAATTTAAATAATCTTCATTTGGATACTTTAAACGTGCCGGCATGATTGGAATCACAACCCACAACAATGATTTGAAAATTTATTGAGTTACGTCAAATTCACACAACTTTATTGTTTCTCAAATATTATTAATCATGGCTAATTCGATAACAGATCTGGTACGCCCCAATAGTAGCAAAATGCAAATGTCTCCAAAAATAGTAGCCGTAATGCTAAGAATGCTTAATTTCAACCTTCACGAGTTAGAGTAAAAATACAGGGTGTTCCATTTGACTTAAGAAAGTTATTGTTCTTTGAAGATGTCAAAATGTAACAGCAAATATGAAACCCTTACAGTATTTTATTTTTTAATCGATGGGCACATGTTCTTTTGCTATAGTATATTCTTTTATACAAACCAAAAACAAACCCGATATGGAGTGTCCGAAAAAAGTTACAGACATTTCCGTGAACTTTTGCCGTCTAAATTTTACTAAAGAGAAGTCAATTTCGGTATAACCAAAAGTGCCAAAAGAATTAAAATATTTTAATTCAGTTAGCCCTATTGGTTTTCTTTTTATTTTATTTATTTGTTTACACTGTTCAACGGGAAATCCCAATTACAGAACAGGAACATACTGAAAAACATAACGACACGATACACAAAATACATAAGAAAAAAAAACATGATAACAGTTTTTACAAATCAACTAGTAATCTAATTAAATTTTAAACAGGCAGACCTAATTTTGCTTTTGTTGCAATTGAAAATGTCAAGGCTGGAACATATAGAATTGTAATTCGTACACATCATGTGAATAGGAGAGTACTTTTGTACGTTTGTACGAGGTGCTATCAAGTAAAACGTGAGGCTTGATCTCGCGTTTAACCTTGGTACATTAAAGTTAAGAGACTCAAGTATACCTTTAGCATTAATTTTATTATTTAATAATTTGTGCAAAAACACAATCGAACAAAATTTTCGTCTGCTCTCCAAGCTGTGTATAGAGTGGCGCATTAAAAGCTGTGATTGTAGTATGCCAGTTGCGGGGTATGTACCATCAATCTTAAAAGGAAGTGTTCTTAGGAATCTTCGTTGAACTAATTCTAATTTGTTAACATGACTTAAATAATAAGGACTCCACACTAAGGACGATTACTAAAGCTTAGATCTTACAAAAGAAACATATAATACTAAAAAGTTTATGTAAATTCCCGAAGTGTTCGCATAATGAAACCATAAGCTTAAAAAGCACTAAAAACCGTAGAATTTATATGTTCTGAAAAAGATATTGAAGAATCAAAAATTACGCCTAAGTCATTGATAGTGGATGTACGTTTGTTAGGAATGCCATTAATCTTATAAGAATATGTGATCGGTTCATGTCTTAGAGTAAAGGTCATGGCTTGACATTTAGCAAAATTTAAGGCCAGTTTATTATTAAAACACTATTGCTCGATCTTACCTAGGTTTAATGAGAGACGTTCACAATCTTTAACATTTGATATTTTACTATAAATTTTTAAATCGTCTACATACAACAAATACTCGACATCGACATTGTCACCAATATCGTTTATAAATATGTTAAATAAAAGAGGTCCTAAATTGGACACTTAAGGCACGCCCGATTTGGTAAGATATTCAACAGACTTAAAACTATTTACAAACACATTCACTGCTTTACACTTTCATGTAAATATGACAAGAAAAGTTTTAGTAGGTTGTCAGATAGTCCAAACGAGGATAATTTATTTAGCAAAATTCCATGATCAAGTCTGTCAAAGACCTTTCAAAAGTCCATATATATCACATCGGTTTAAAGTTGGCTATCGACATTATCTGTGATGTACTGCGTTACAGTGACAAGGTTAGTAACCGTTGAACGACCTTTTACTAATCCATGTTGACGTAAGGATATTTTATTGCTAATATAGTGATAAATGTCACGGTGCAGAAGAATTTCAAAACTTTAGCAAAATTGCAAATTATACAAATAGGTCGGTAATTTTCAATAATAGTGCGATCATGTTTTTTGCGAATAGGACACACTTTGGACAACTTCCACATAGACGGCACAGTAGCATTTTTTAAGCAAATGTTAAGTAGTATAGCAAAAGGTAGTGCAAGAACCAGAAAACAATTTCTAATTAAAAATGAAGGTACGTTATCTGGTCCGGTAGTTTTTTTATTTTTTAGTTGTTTTAATGCCCATAAAAAACATCATTTCCGTCAAATTGAGAGATATTCAGAGAAGTAAAATGAGCAACATTATTGTTACTGGTCATTAGATCTGAGTCAATGAATGACTTACTGAAATCTGCAAGATTATTAGTAATGGCTTCTAGTGTGTCTACTATATTGTTATTGTAGTGCATGGTATTCGGAATAAATGAGATGTTTTTCTTTCTTTTCACGAAAGTCCAGAACTTGTTAGGATTAACTTGCATATCAGATTCAGCCGACTCTCTAAATGATTTATACTGAGCGTTAACATCAATCTTTATTTTTGCAAGCAAACAGAAGAATTTTTGGTATACATGGTAATTATTAGGTTTTTGTTTTAATTTTTTTCTTAGATTGTGTTTCTTTTTTAACTGTTTAATTATGTGATGATTAAAGCATGGGGGATATTTTTTAGTTGACCTAACTGGATACTTGGGAACACATATATTAAACACGTTATATAGTTTACTGTAAAAGAAATTTGAAGCATCTTCTCCATTAGTAAAAGCGGAAAAAGATGTCCAATCTAGGTTAGCCAACATATTATACATTTGAAATTAATTAGCTTTTCGGATGTTGTAACAATTTTTGTATGATACCGAAAGATTTTTTATTAACAGCTTACACTCTGCTGTGTACTCAAACTCTAATGCTGGGTGGTAAGCATCTTCAGGCACTAGAGGATCAATGGACCATTCCACTGAACAAGGCGAAGAAATCAAAACAAGATCTAACATTTTATCAAAAGTATTGTATACTTTGTTGACTTGTAAGATGCTCAGGATTTCAGAGAAGTAGAACGCGTGAAATCAACGAATTAGTGTACGAGTAGCGGAGGTAATAGCTGTCTTTTGTTTTTGATCTCAGGCCACGTGTGTTTTGATAATAAAATAGGATTTTTTTATTTCTTGTACTCGAAATTATTGATTTCTATTGTTGAAGGAGCACGATAGTATATCGTTCTGCAACTTTGCAAGTGCTTCCTTGTACGCAGTACACTTATCTTTCTCCCATACTGTATGATCTGTAGGTTTATTAGAATTGCATTTATTATTAAGGCTGTGACAATTTGAACATGTACGAGATGATGTTTTACAATCTTTTAAGTCATGATTCCTCTCGCAAAATGGACAAGAAATAGGTTTTATACAAGTGTGAGGTGAATGATGAAACTCATTACACTTAAAACAACGGTAAATTTCAATTGCATCGAAAACAAAACAGCTATCATACCCTACAGTCAAATTACCAGATTTTATTATATTAGTATAAGTTATTCTATCAGTTTGAATGACTGCTTGAAATATGCTACCGTTTTTCTTGGTAGGCAATATTTTAATTATTTTACATTCACAGAGTCATTAAAAACACATCTGGATTACACTTCGTAATATAATTTACAAAAGAAGATTCTGTATGCTTTTTAGACATGCCAACTATTCGAATTCTAGGTTTGATACCACTGACTTCTTTTACCTCGTAAAAGTTTGGCAATTGTTGTCGTAAAATAGATTTAATTTTATCGTTGCCGTTAGTTGATTTCCATCCAATCAAAATACCACCGTCTTTAATTGGTTTGACTCGAGAAAGTTGAAAATCTTCGGTAGTTGGATCAACATAACGTAGAATTTCCATTTTAGTTGTATTTACCGATTGATTAAGATTTTAGTCATTCTACAAATTTTCAAATTTTTTTCATGCATATTTTTCCATATATGACTAATGGCAGTTACCAGTGAGACACCCTGAGACAAAAAAAGGCTTTTATTGTGATTGCTAAAAAGATTAATTTAGTAGACTGTTTTTTCTTCCCAAAATTTTAATGTTAATAGATTCAAACTTTTTGTCACTTAGATTTTTGAAAAATTGGGAGGCTTGTTGTATTATATGTGAAATATATTTTTACAAGTGGGTTTTTCTTATTTTACTTCTACAACGGCTCCCCATAAGCTGGGTCGCATTCTATACTACCCTTTTATTGTCTGAAATTAATTTATATAATATTAGCTGGGACAGCAACAATCGGTAGAATTTGGAAAAATGATTAGGAGAAGGTATCAGTCCTTCCTATCCAAAGATTACAATCATGAGGAAGTTTTGACAAAATCAACAGATTTTAATAGAACAAGAGAAACTGCAAAGTTGGTATTGGAAGGATATATTTTCTAATGTCAGTAATAGATCGTATGTTATCGAATGGAAAAGTCGTTTTAAAGATTACGTAAGTAAAACAGTTTCTGAATAAATAAACGTTTTTATTTTTAGGAATTAGTAACTCCCCAATTTTATTGCCAAACGTATAAAAATGAAATGAAAAACTTAACAAACAGTATTTTTTTTATAAAACATATTTCTAAATACAAACATGTTTTTGATATACTTTCTGAAAATACTGGAAAAAACTACAGTACAATAGCTCAAGCGTTTCGCATATTTCAACTATTTTATTCTGAGAGATACATCAACATACCTAATCCAGATTGGGCTGTTAATATATACGAGACATTGAAAGAATTGGCTGATTTTCACATTTACTCTTTCAGTTGTAATTCAAAACTGAAAAAGTTAAATGGAGGTAATTTGATACTCATTTTGTATATATACAAACATATACTACACCAAATAATATTGCTACAAATTTTTACTATGTTACACTTGGGGGTTGAGTGCCATACAAACCCATATCTTATTTAAATTTACACAGGGTTATTTACCAAACCGGTTAATTAAAAGTTGATTGGGATATAATTTAGAAACGTCTTTAAAAATTTTGAGTTAAGTTTGGTTTTAGTTGTACTATTTTTTTAATATTTTTAACTTCCAGTCACTCCCGGTTTAACCGAAAGTTGATGTCAACTTGTTTATTTTCATTTACTGTTTCATTTTTAGATTCGGTGTGAAATTCTAAACCTATTTCATGTATAATGTCCAAACCGTTTTTGAGATTTTTGACGTTGAATGAAATACCGCCTCTTTGCGTAACCAGTTTTGCAATAGCATATTTCTTTAGTTTTTAAAAATTTGGCGGCCTTCTTTTATACATGGTATTCAACATTCCGTGGTAAACATTCGCATTTTCAATGTAGGTAAAGTCAATTTTTTTAAATGGGACATCTTGTAACTTAAAGTGTTATCAAATCCAGGACTTAATTCTGTATCAAACTGTATTAATGTTACTTATTCCTGATCATTTTCGAGGTAATTAGGTCTTTTTGAGACGATCGAATTTATGCGGCTAAACTTTGCACCTCCGCGTACTTAGCTATGCAAAAACAATTATTTTCTTGCTGACATACTCATAATCTGCTATGTTTGATAGCAAAACAATAATAATAAATATACTTTTAATAAACGGGTTGGTTGAATAACTCTGTACACATATTAGATACGACATTCATAATTTTGGTGAACATTGTTTGTATATAATTAACCATAACTTTTTAGGGAAAATCGTTAAACAAATTATTAAAAATATGAAGAAGAAAATAACAAATACTTTAATTCCTAAAAATCGAAAAATGTTTTTGTATTCTGGACATGAATTTAACGTCATGAACGTTCCTGCAACAATAAATGTATTCAAACCACATTTTCCAAACTATAACTCAGCCATCATTGTCGAACTTCACTCTAACGATAGTATAGAAGAGTATTACGTTAAAGTAATATACTAAAATTTTTGAAATGATCAAATTTATAAATTTTCTTTGGCTAGGTATTTTACAAAAAACATGTTAATGAAGAAGCAGAAGAAATGATAATTCCCAACTGCAATAATCCTTGCGAGTTAAACAGATTTGAAGCCATCATGAGCCCATTTTTACCATTAAATTACACAGAAGAATGCCAATCTAAAATTCTACTTGAAGTCGATAATTAAGGATAACAATTAAGTAATAAGAAAGAAAGTCTTTTATTTAGTATTAATTTTGAGTATATATTTTGATATTAATTTTGATAGTCTCTAATTTAGCATTAAGTTAAAAGACTTAACCTTTAGGTTTTAATATCTGATAATTATAACCAGAATGATTTTTACAGAAATTGACAACAATAGAGTAATCTATAATCCATGTTTCTATTTACCATTATAGCGGTCATAGAAAAAATAGTATATGCTAGTTGCATAAAATTGATATATTAAGACACTCGCAACTTGAAATAAGAATGCCGTTACCCGTGTCTTAATAGCAATCATTACATGTTCATTACATAATAAACTATTTTCAGTAAAAAAAAATGTAATCCTAATACAGATAGGAAAACAGTTCTAGCCAATTGGCATAATTAAAACATGTTTTAGTATTAAATGCTTTGTATACATTTTACGCTTTTAATGCAGTTTGTAGTAAAGTATTCGTTATTACTTGATAATATTTTGAGGTGATAGGTAAATTATAGGATATAACACTTTGAACCGAGTTATAAACATTATTTTTTAGACAACCGCACCCAAGATGAAATATACATATTTTTAAGAATTTTACTGTTTTTGTTTATTTAGGTTACAAAATTGAGTGTTGTGTCATTCCTTGTTGCGATGTGACTATTTTCTGTTTACTTAACTCTTAACAGAAAGGACTAAGTATCTCCATTCATTTGCTAATATTTCGACAAAAAATGTAGAGATTACTGTTACGTTCCCCCAAAGGCGACTCCGACTCCAGAAATAGAGCCTGATCATTTGTAGTAAAAAATTAGAATTATGCTAAATTAGCCAATCACCAGCACAGCCTTGGTAAAGCTCTCCTCCAAAGAGCGAAACGTCGACAAGTTTAACAAGCACCATTTAGTGTTTTTAATTTGCACTTCTACGTAAAGGAGTCCACCTCAAAACAAAATTTCGAAACATTGGAGGATCTAACGTTATAACTTCGATCTCAACGTTAACGAGATAATAGTAATAAATTAACAAAATCACGCTTAGCTAAGTTTACCAAGAGGATAGTACATAAATTGCAACCTTCGAGAACATTACTTTAGAATATGTTTTAACTTTTAAAAAACAAATTAGTGGAAATGTTCTTGGAGTAATTGAATAAATTAAATCTGAATTGTACAGATTCATTCCCCAAAGCCGCTAAAGCTACTCACGTATTGGCCACTGGATTTGCTATAAGTATAATACCAAGTACCTCAATTTGAACAGTTTTGGAAAACACGAGTGCGCCTGTACAAGTCAATTTCTGTTCGGAGGGGGACATCTTTCAAAGACAAAGTTAACCCCAAAACTTTAACAGGGTGGCCCCAGCAGCTCCCATGTCAAAAATCTTAAATGACATGATCTGTCGACAGGTACTTTATATCAAGAGGCCCCAAGCTCCCCCGACGGCCATACTTTTAAAACAAAAAAAAGTCTGAAAATACTGTAATATGGTCGAGAATGCCAATTCATGTTTACAAGGAACATTCATTAACGATAAAATTTGCCCTGACAAATGACAAAAGTGTCCCATTTCAAAAATCTCAATCTACAGGGCGGGTCAGTGGCACCTTATATGAAAGGTATTGTAATTCTCTAGGCCCATTAGACCCCCTTCTCGGAATAAAATGTATTTGGCTGTATTTTTAATATTATTATTATTGCACATTTCGTTTTGTTTGTCTATTCTAAACATCAATTGTATATCTTGTACGACTATATTAAATACAATGTATTCGAAAACAATAAACAAATATACAAACACTTAATTCGTGGAAAACCAACGCGACTGCAATCAGTTCTTATTAACACATTGCCGATGTTAACTTTATAATCTGCTTGTTACTTCAATAATAGGGCCGGAGCAGACACTAGTGTCTGTTTGAGTATTTGTCAAAGTGTACTGAACATACTCACTAAAATGTGTAGTTTCAACGGTATAGTGTCTGCTCTGACCTGTCCGCTAATACTCCTATATGTAGACATACCTGACCACTTCGTGTAAAGGCTTTATGTTATGTGTCTGATTTGGTCCACTGAGTTGTAGTTTTCTTTAATTTCTACAACATGAATGCAGAATGTGTCTGCTAAAGCTGTCCGTTTTGCCGTGGGATAGCTTCGCTGTGTCTGCTTTGGCATAGCACAGCAACTTTTTATCACAAGACCATTGCAGACACCGGAGTGTGTTTTATATTTTAAAGATTTTGCAGTTTAGAATCAATATTTTTAAAAATTAGTAGTAAACATTACAGTAATTTGAAAAGAAACAATAAGGATCTGGTAATGACCATGTGATAAAAATATCAAAATTTTTCCTGGCACTCAACGTGTTAAACATTATTGTATAGTTACCACTTTAATTTACTTTAATTTTCCATTTCTACTTTTATTTTGATTTTACCTAATCATTAAGCCGTTTGGAGCTAGTGGGACCTTGTTGATAGAGCCTTTTCGTACAATTATAGGCCAGTCACCGTAGACACAAAGTTCACGTTAGGTAGGAAAAATTTCAATCTTAATATTTTATTTTGATCATAAAGAATTGGTTCTACAGTATTTCGCCTAGACTTTAATTAAGGTTACTTGAATAATAATTAGTCTGCTATCACTTTCCTAAGAGTAATTTAGACGAATTCTGTTTGAAAGGCAGTCAAAGCTATAATTTTTAAGTTTTTAGGAAAAAACAGACAACCTTTTATTGCACCCACATTGTAGTATGCACTTCACTTAGGACGCACATTTTAGACTGGGCTATTACTCATTATTTATTTTATCTTCAAGCCGTCAAAAATGTTGACTTTGTGTATCTGTATAGAAACCGTTGAAGTGACTGTTTTAGTCGTAGTTCAAATACTTCAATTCAATATTCATCGTCGGCTTGATCAAATCAAAATATACGCGCATTGAAAGCATTTATAAAATTTAAAATCACGATTGGTTTATCAGTATTTTCTCAGCTGTTATTGTCAAAACAAAACGCAACGCATATAGCAAACCCAAAGCGCCGTAGGTACAAAGATTCAACTCATTATTGTCCCTCTTGAAGGTAAAATAATACATATCATTCAGAGTAGAAAGTCTTTTTGTGCTTCGCCCAGTTGCCGGCCTCTACTGTCGTTTTGTCCGTCAATCTTCTGGGCTCACAACAAGACTTGTTTCTAGCCTTAATGATATATATAATATATATAATCATAACCCTTCTACCATTTGGTGTAGGGTATAATATTTGTTACATAAGTACCTGTTTTCCTTAATCCTATTATATTACTTTATGTACCAGGTAAGTTATTAGTTACTGTTATTAATAGTTATATCTCGACATTTAGTGTTACAATTAATACCAACAGAACTATGAACTAAACGACTGAATTTGTTTTGTAATCAACTAAAATGCAATAATTAACCAAATCTAACATAGATAAATGATTTCTTTTACATTAACCTCAACTTAAAAGTTATCTCCGCCCAGATCTTATTTTGTTGTGCCAAATTTTACCTTCCTGACATGAAATAACCAAATTTGAATTTTAAATAAACAGATAAATTCTTTAAAGTCATTAAATCATTAATCGCAAATTGAATAAACTTCTTTTGTCTTCTATTTACACTAACACTAGACATTTTCACACAGCACTTGTTTTTTCACCATTCCCATACACAAACTTTCGCCAGTCTTTTCTGTTTTTCGCTAAGTTCTTTGCACTCAACCAATTCAATTTTTTCCTTTCTAGTATTTTTTGAATTGCATTATCCCAAGTCTTCTTTGGTCTTCCTCTTTTTCTTTTTCCTGATATTTTTGCCTGCCATACTTTCTTGACTGTTCTTTCTTCGGACATTCTTTGAAGGTGTCCCCACCAGCTCAACTGTCTTCTTTCTATGAACTCGCCGATCGATGTCACTTGCAGTCGTTCTCTTATATCAGTGCTTCTTATTTTATCTAACAGTGTCACTCCTTCTACTCTTCTTAGATATTTCATTTCCATTGCTTCGATTTTTCTCTTAGTGTTGTTTGTTAGCACCCACGTTTCGCTTCCAAATGTAAGTATCGGTCTGTATATTGTGTTATATACGCTTAATTTAGTTTTTTGATATTTCTTTTTACCCATAAAAGATTTGCTTAGTGCGTAGTATACTTTGTTGCATTTGTTTATTCTTGCGTTTATCTCTGGTTCTTCATTTCCTGCTTTGTCTATTATTACGCCTAAGTACTTGAACTGTTGTACTTGTTCCATTCTTTTTCCTTCTAGCTGGATATTAATGTCCTTTCGCTTTTCTTCTGTGACTGCCATTATTTTCGTTTTTTCTATATTTATTTTCATTTCATTTTCTTTCAAGATTTCGTTCCATATAGATAAATTACTCTGCAATTCTTCCTCATTTTTGCCCATTATAACCACATCATCTGCAAAGGCACATTCTGTAATTATTACTTGTTTTAGGTTCCAGTATCCTATATGCACTTGTTTACACCGTTGTTGGTATTTCTTTAATATATCGTCCATGTAAATTGTAAAGAGAGCTGGGCTCATGGTACCTCCTTGCCTCAATCCATTTGATGTCGTAAATTCATTTGATTTGTTATTTTGGCTGATGATGTAGTTTCTTGTGTTGCTGTATAGTTGTTGTATACTCCTCAGTAGTTTCAAACCAACTCCCCTATCCCTAAGTTTGTTCCATAGTTTTGCTCTAGGTACTCGGTCAAATGCTTTCTCTATATCAATGAATGCTAAATACATTGTGTTGTTTTGTTGTACTGTTTTTCTTATAATTTCTTTTATTGTAAAAACATGATCTTGTATGCTTCTTCCTTTTCTGAAACCGCTTTGTGAGTCTGTTAGCGTAGGTTCTATTATATTTCTTAATCTAGTTTCTAATATTTGTTCATATACTTTTAATGGTATGCTCAGAAGTGTTATCCTCGATAATTTTTACATTCTGTTTTATCTCCTCCTTTCAATATAGGTACAATTTGTCCAATTTCCCAATCTTTGGTAGCTTTTCTCCTTTCCATATGAGGTTGTACAACTCTAATAGTAGTTTTTCTCCTTCTTCTCCTATTTTTTTAACATTTCCGCTGTGATTTTATCATGTCCCGGTGATTTACCATTTTTCATTTTTGTAGAGCTGCTCTCAGTTCGTTTGCAGTTATTGCTTCGTCATCTTCTTCCTCCAATTTCTCTTTCTGGACTTGCGGTTCTTCTTCGTTGTCGTTGCTATTGGAAATTGTATCGTTCTCTTCTAATAGTTCTTTAAAATATTCTTGCCATCTTTGCATTATTTCTTGAGATCCAGTTAGTATTTTCCCTTCCTTAGTTTTTATTACATTTATTTTGTCGATGTACCTTTTCGCAGAGTTGTTATTACTTTATAAAACAGTTTTGATTTTCTTTACCTAAACTTTCAAGTCTATTCCCAAAGTCTTGCCAGGCTTTATTTTTGCTTCCATGATGATTTGCTTCACTCGTACTCTTTGTATTTTGTAACTTTCATATTTTTCTTCACTCTTTCCAACTAAATACTCTCTCCATTTTGTTTTCTTTAACTTCACTTGTTTCTGAATTTCTTCCGTCCACCATGCAGTCCTCTTCATATTTTTGTTAACTTTATTTATTCCGCAAGCATCTCTAGCGGATTTTATTATTATTGCATGTATTCTTTGCCATAGCCAATTCACTTTGTCTTTCCCTTCTTTTTCTATTTCTTCTTTCAAATTCTTTATCCGTGTTGTTACCAGTTCTTCATATTTATTTGCAATTTCCGTTTCTCTTAATTTGTATGTTTTAATGGTTTCAACTTGGTGATTTAATTCTTCTTCCTTTTCTGTTTTTTCTTGGTGTTTCATACAGATTTTAGCAGTTACTAACATGTGGTCACTGAATATTTCCGCTCCTCTTCTTACTCTTACGTCTTGAACCATTTTTCTATTAATATTTTCCACTAAGATATAGTCTATAACGGATTTTTCTTTTCTACTTAGTACTACTCTTGTGTATTTATGTATATCTTTATGCTCAAAAAACGTATTAGTGATTAAAAATTATTTATTATGCAAAATTCAATTAATTTCTCCCCGTTACTGTTTTTAAGTTCTTCTCCGTGATTACCTATTACTGTTTCTGTTTCATTTCTTCGTTTTCCTACTCGACTGTTAAAATCGCCTGCTATAAAAATTTTTCCTCTGCTGGTTTCTGTAGCTTCTTCTAGTTCCTTCCAAAATTTAAGTTTATTATCTAATTTATCGTTTTCATTTGGTCCGTATACTGAAATTATTGTTATTACCTCTTTTCCAATCAATATTTCTAATACCAGTATTCTCTCCGTTCTCGCCTCCCACTTTGTAACCATTTTTGAAAATTTTTACTTATTATGCATCCCACTCCTTCTGCAGCTCTATTTTCTTCTTGTACTCCACTATAGATTAATGTTTGTCCGCCCTCTAATTCCACCATTCCTTTACCTTTCTTTTTAGTTTCCGCCAAAACCAGCACGTCAATTTTATTTTCTTCACATTCGGTTACTATTTCGTTTTCTTTACCATTAATACTTCTGCAATTCCATACGCCCAATTTCCATAAGTACTTGCTTTTGTTTGTCGTTCCGTTTTCCGTCAATCCGTTGCCATAATAACATGCTAGTTTTTTGATATGCTTGCCCTTGTCTCCTGTTTTAATCCTCCACTGCTTCTATCCCATTTCCACCATTTCCCTTCCATTGTAATTTATGCCAGCCGATTTTAACTGCTTTACCTTGAGAGATTTCTTTTTCGCCAATTCCCTTACATATTTTTGTGCCTTTCTTTCTTCGTATGTCATATCATTCTCAATATATATTTGCGAACCGTTCAATTTGACTTTATTTTTCATTATTTGTTGTTTACTTTCCCAATTTTTAATTTAACTATTGTAATAGCTGGATTATGTGGCAAGTTGTAGGCCTCTAGAGCTTTTATTGTAACACCTACTTTTTCGGTTAGGAAGTCTTGTACTCGTTTTTCTAAATTGTCAGGCTCGAAATTACCTCCCTTAATTATTATGTTCGTTTTGCGTTTTTCTTTATCTAGTTTTTCAAATTTCATCTCCATAAGATCTATTTTCTTTTTAGTTCCAAATTCTCCAGCTTAATCATTCTTACCTCGTCTCTATATTCTTTTGTTCCTCTCTCAAACTTTTAATTTCATTTAACATTTGCATCATTAGGTTTTCTAATCGTTCCGTTTTATTTTGGTCTTCCATATCTTGCTTTGGGGATCGGTTAGTTTTTTTACATCTTCTGAATGCTTCCTGTTCCTCCTCAGTTGTTCGTTTACGCTTGTTTTCATCCGTCGAATACCCATCGCTCTCTTTGGAATCCATTGTACACTTCTTGACGTTCGTGTTTGGTTGGTTGCCTATTTACTTGGATTTGAAAATTTTACTTTGTGCTCCGTGATCCGTAGAAACTCAGCCGTGGATATCCCCCCATACACTGTATCGCAATTTTCTTTTAAAGTAACAGTACTAATTTATATTTTTATCACTGATAATTGCACTGTGAAGCGGAGCCGCACATACGGTTGTCACGCTGTCACCGATCTACTATTATTCAAAATTATTAACATTTTTACGTTGAACAGTTTAAACAGTCACAAGTTACTACATTAATAATGCAGTTATGACTATTACATTTCTAATTCTTATAAATGTTAGCATTAACGGTACAATTCGTGTTGTTAAAGTAGACATCTTTATTAGCACTAAAAGCTACTATTTTGTTCTGTTCCACAATCGCTACTTCATGATTAACACTTGTAGAACTGCTACTCCCATCTCCAGGAATTCCTTTATTAGCAGTGAAAGCTACTGCCTCGTTCCGTTCCACAATCGCGATTTCATGGTTTACATTTGTAAACTACTACAAAGTTCTTATATGGGTACCACAGTCAGACAATAAAGTGTAACGGTTTTAGATTACAAATAAACGGAGGCTCTAGATGAAGCTAAAAAAAGAAAAATAAAAGAAAGTACGGATCGATGTATCGTAGTAAGTTGGTAGAAATAAGTTGTTTAGGTAGAATAGCAGCTTCCCGGCGTCGTTGTAGAGTGGAGGGGGGGGGGTTCTTAAGGAGGTCGAAGAAATTGAACCGCTGTCCTAACAAGGCGCCACCTGCTGAGTAAGAGAGACAAATAAAACCGACCAAAGAGAGATCAAAAGGTTTTACTTAATTCTAAAACAAGATACACTAGATCGAACAAATTGACACAATAATTAACCATAAAGAAAAACAGACAGTTTCAAAAATTCTCTAGCAACAGGAGATTGAGAAAGGAGAAAGACTGTCGGATGTCGTCACGTATCCTTAAGCAGTTGTCTCGCTTAATAATACAAAAATAAGCTTCAGAAACACAATTCGTAGTGTTAACGTTTCAATTGAGTACTATCTGATAGGAACACTCGTTGCACATATACCATTTACACACGGAAATTTATCGGGTCGAACATGCAACGGCACTGACGTTTAAAAATAACTTATCTAACGGAGTAAGTATCTCTCGCAAACCCAAAAGGCCTTTTGACTTGGCAACAACCGTTCGAATTGAAGCGCACAAGCCCGTATTGAGCCTATTAAAATCTCTCGGTTGTTGAGTGTACCACCGAATAGGGTTTTACTTAAAACTAAAGGTTAACGCCGTTTTACGTCGTATGTACGAGGCTAGTTCAATAAATACACGTTCGAGCGCTGTGAAACGATTGTTAGTGGAGCTATAATCGTACAAATTTGCGTAGGCCAGCGGCTGCTATATAGCTGTCTATTGTGACACATCCCTCGTGATATTCGTACAGGAGACAGTTGTTGTGCGCGTTTCATTATGGCAGGTCTTATAGTTGGAGCGTCCAAAACCGATTACCGAGCAGTCATACAGTTTCTGCATGCTGAGGGCAACACTCCAGTTCAGATTTATGGGAGAATGCAAAATGTTTATGGTGGAGAGTGTCCTTCAAAAACCACAGTCGTGGAATGGTGTCGGAAGTTCACAGATGGGCGACAATCGACAGCGGATTTGCCAAGGCCGCATACAGCTAACATCATCAAATCACAGATGGAGCGGATGAGGTGGAGATTTTAGAGCACCCCCTTTACAGCCCGGATCTTTCACCCTGTGACTTCCATATCTTCGGACCATTGAAGAAGGCACTTAAGGGACAGCGATTCCAGTCGGACGCTCAAGTCAAGCAGGCAGTTTTGAAATGGTTCCGCGAACAGCCAATGGACTGGTACCACACCGGTATACAGCGTCTTGTGAAGCAGTGGGATGCATGTCTTTGTAGTAATGGCAATTTTGTTTAGTGTAAATAAACCGCTTACATGTACCACCGTTCGAACGTGTATTTATTGAACCAGCCTCGTACATGAGCTTCACACTCACTAGCAATAAATACGATAACTTGAACACTAAAACTTATTTGTATTATGTAAACAAAGTCCCGAGAGTAGAATTTTCAGTTGGCGACGATATCGACAGTTCCTTAATTATACATACAGGATTCTTCTTGGGGAATTCTTTCTAGGAAGAAACGTTTCCTAGATTTATATTCCGTGTGACATATTGCTCACGACACGTTTTATTCGGTGTATAAAATAAAACCGTAACAAAGTAGCAGCCGGTCTCCGAAACGTGGGTCTGGTATGCATTTCGGGGTTTTTTAACTTAAAAAGTTTGCTATCAACTGTGGAATTTTTCAAAACTGTTAACGCTAATGGGTTGTATCGTATATTTTCCATTTTGGTAGAAAAGAAATAGTCTTCCTGTGCTCATTTTCTCTGGGCGTAATTTTTTATTTTAACCTAAATGTTTTTACAGTTTTTTGTTCAGTTAGACTCGCTATTTTATTTTTTAAAAATAGCACTTGATAACTGAAGTGGGTTTTCAGCCCTCCAATATCGACTATTCTGTTATTTCACTTCAAACTCTATCAATGTTTTCTAGCGTTCTAATACAAGGTGCTGCTCTTGTATGTTTTAAATTTAATGTGACCCCAGTTTTTTCAAACTTTGTTACCCATTAACCCTCACACTGTTGTCACGGAGTTACCATTTTTACGATTTAACACAGAAAGAACGATGAGCACCTGACCACTGGTTCATGTTTAGTAAATGGTTGCAAATTTATCATTAAATTTAGTACCCTCTCCCAAACGTCAAATGAATAATAAAATTTTAAATTTCCGCTTCTTTGACGAACCCTGTATTTCCGTTATAAATTAATAATCAGTTATACAAATATTTTAATAATTCATCACACCTACAGCCGCCAGCAATTTCTACAACAACAACAAGCTACACAAAATATGCAAAAAATTTAATACTTTATTGACATACGTCAAAATATATATGTAGTATTACTAATAAAAACGTGTCATCGAGCGCATTAAGAATAAACTTATCGATTTCGTATCCAACATATTTCAAGAATTCAGTTAATTTGCTGTACTTTCCTATGTCCACATTTTCATGTAAATTTAGCGCAAGCTTTTAGCATTGAGTACTTCGCCGAGAAGATGACTTGTATGTATGTGACTATAAAATACAACATGTATTAATGCATAACATACTTATACAGTACATGAGTTACTTTTTGAACAAAATATGCCAATAAAACCTCTTCCGTGTTGGCATTCAGATAGTCCTCCGCTATTACCGTAAGCAAACTAGAAGTTGCGACTTCCACATCCAATTGAATATCTATTGGAAACAATTACATTTTTATTATTTTGAGAAAATTTTGGAAAACATTGAGACTGTTTATTTTATAACTATAGCAATTACAAGTCATTACGAAAACTGATACATAGAACCAAGCGAGAAATGTATTATTATATAATATACTATTATTTTGTTATGTACGAACCATTTTGTAACTCTGTTTCTAGTAGGATAGAACAGTTACTGAGAGATACAGAAATACACGGCACGCTGCTAACGATTTCCCTACACACCAAATAGTTATTAGATATGTGTATCTTACCAGGGGCAAAGTCTAAGAACCTTGCAGCAGCTTGAAGGTGTCTACAGGTTCGTCGTAATAATTTAATAATGTTTAATTTAGGTAATTTTAATTTATAACATTTCAGTTAAATTTGACGTCGACCCGCTTAACTTGTCACGAGGTTCAAACTTAATAATTTTTGATTCGTTTTTCAATTCTTGGTAATCCGAAAAGCAATCATTACCTACTTAATGTACTTTAGAGTTAACATCCAGTGTCACAAAATATGTGTTCAAGACTTAAAGGGATTATAGAGAGCATTAAAATAAATATCTTTTTTAGTAAAGCTTTTAGGTTAGGCAAATAGTTAAACTAAAATGGGCCCCTAAATAAAAAATTGAGAGTTTTCAATGGTCTTTTAAAAGAGTATTTCGCAATTATACATTTTGACGTTTTACGTTCGAAAAACAATTGTAAAAATAGTATCTGCATAACATCAAACTTAATTTGAAATGGATAGTAAACTTGATTTAATACTGAGCAAATTAAGTTCGCTCGAAACAACAGTCGTTTCGTTAGAGACGAAAGTTACACACATAGAAATACAGTTGGAGATGATCCATGAAAATAAGAAGGAAATTGTGAGCATAAAAAATGCAATCCAAAAACATGATAGCATCATAGAAGACCTACGACGAACAAACAATAAACTGGAAAAGCAATTGAAATTTAAAAACTTGTTAGTACACGGAATACGTGAAGAAAACTCAGACAATGACTTAGAAAAAGAAATAATTTAATTACTAAACGACAATCTTAAAATAAGTCTTTGTGAATCGCACATTCAAGACACATTTCGCTTGGGTAAAGCTTCTAACCAGTGTCCTAGGCCAGTGCTTATTGAGTTCAACGACATAAAAACAAAAAATGCAATCTGGTCTAAGCGTCGAGACATGAAGGGATCCAAAATATTTATTAATTTGGATGTCACCAAAGAAGAACAAATTGTGCACAAAAATCTACTACGAGAAATAAGAAACTACAAAGAAAAAGAAATAAAGGCATACATTGCTAAAGGCAAGGTAGTTGTTAATAACAAACGTGACAGACAACAATTGGACTATTCTCCAGACCAATCTTTAAGTTTACATACTCCGAAGAAAGGTACTAATCAACGATCAAGCAACCAACAGACTGAGGGAAATGCAAAGGTAGCGGATCTTTTTCAAATCAATCGACTTTAACACAGAAGGAAGTACAACCACTTTAAGTCCTCACACTTCTACATTTAATATTAAAAATGGTAACAAGTTATGTTCATTATATAATTTATCTTTAATTTTTTGGAATGTGAATGGTTGGAATAATTTTGTAATTTAAATAGTGAAACTATTAATCTAATTTTAGGTTCCAATATTATTTGTTTAAACGAAACATGGCATGTACATCATGTCAGTTACATTCCCAACTACATGAAAGACTATGAAGTAGTATACGAATCTAAAAGCAATTAAATGCAAGCAAAAGGTAGAGCCAGCGGTGATTTAATGGATATGCTAAAAAAGAAAAAAGCACAGGTTAGTTAGGCTTTTAAGTTTCGCCGTCAAATCGAACGGACGTGCACAAAAGTGTTTAACTATATTATTTAATTATATTGATTTTAACAGTTTTTTAAAAGTTACATTGAATTGATTAATAATCACACTATTTTAGTCTAATCAGTAAGTTTTTTTTTGTCTATTAAGTTCGTATAAATGGAAAAATTGCATAAATAAACATTTAGTGCATACCAGTGATTTTAGTTCTTGATTGATAACAACAATTTTGTGACCTTCACCAACAAAATAAACAATTTTGGTTCAATACTATAATATAGGCAAATTTACTGCAGTTTTTATCAAGCAGAGATTTGTAAAATAGTCAGAACCATGCCTGGGTGTTACATCTGCAAGCAGCCGACAGATAAAAGGAAAAGGATAGCATTCCATGCTCCGGATCATGTAAGCTGCGTTTTCATTTTTCGTGCGTAAATTTGCCCCCAGACGTTGTATCAAACTCGGGAATTTCATGGAAATGTAATGAATGCAGCCAAAAAAATAATATAAATAACTCTGGAAATCATTCAGCATCGAACTCTACTTCTGATGAACCTCCTGATAATGAAGTTGTTACTCTTAAGGACGTTATGAAGGCTGTCACAAAAACCCTCAACGAGTTGACTGCTGTTAAACAACAACAATCCGATCTTTTAGATTCTGTGAATTTTTGCAGTCACAAAATAGACGAATTTGATAAACGTCTCACCGAATTTAATAGTAAAATCTCTATAATAGAGAATCTAAAACAAGAAAATGCAAAACTGAAAACTGATATGCAAAATTTCAACAACAGATTGAATCAACTGGAGCAATATACCAGAATTAATAATGTCGAAATACAAGGTGCCCCAGAATCCAAATCTGAAAACGTTACGGAGATTGTTAAAAAAATTTCTACTGTCTTGGGGTGTCCCATAAATACGGAAGACATCGATATCTGCCATCGTGTGGCCAAATTTAATAACGAGTCAGCACAACCTAGAAACATTGTTGTTAAATTTTTTCTCGTCAAACTAAACAAACTTTATTAGCAGCATATAAGAAAAACGTATTTTTAAAGCCAGTTCAATAGGATTTTCTTCGGAACAAAGAATTTATATTAACGAACACTTATCTCCAGCTAACAAGATTTTGTTTTTAATACTCGTCGTAAATGTGCGGACCTACATTATAAATACGTGTGGATTAAAGATTATAACATATTTATAAAGAAGAATGACACGGCCCGTGCTATATGTATTAGATCGGAAACTGATTTGAACGAATTAATAGTGTAACTGACAATAGAAGTAAGTTTTTTGTTTTTTGTTTTAGATATAAATTTAAATACAATTATTTTGGAATGTTAAACTTTTGTCATGGGTATATCAATTTACTATCAAAATGTTAGAGGTATCAGAACGAAAACTGTCGACATTAAAAATCAGATATTAATTAACAATTACGATGTAATATGTTTTACTGAAACTTGGCTTTTAGATTCTATTGATTCGGCCGAAATTTTTGATTCACGTTACTTTGTTTATCGACGTGATAGAAATTATAATTCTGAATTAACTAGAGGCGGGGTGTTAATTGCAGTATCTAAAAAATGTCCTCCTTACACCTAAAGCAGTGGCAGAGTCAGACCGAAGATGTTTGGGTTCAAATTACATCTAAATTAAAAGATGGCTCCAAACTGTCTATTAATATTTGCTGTGTATACATCCCTCCTTCATCTAACTTTATTGTGTATGAAAATCATTTACAACGTGTTCAGAATATGTACTTTGGAACTAAAGACACTAAGTTTGTGGTGCTAGGAGACTATAATTTGCCAGATATTCAATGGTCAATAAAAGGAGATAGTGTTAAATATATAAATAATCACTCTGTCAACGGTTTTCAACTAATAGATTGCATGAATTTACTAAATTTTGCACAATTTAACAGATTTCCTAATATTAATGGGCGCTTACTCGATTTAGTTTTCTCGGATATGTTTTTAGTGTCTACATTATGTAATCGTTTTCCTTTGTCTGTAATAGATAACCAACACCCCCTCTCCTATTCGAACTACCTACTTTTGAATTTTCTGCATCTATTGCAAACAACTCACCCAAACATCAGTTCCGTAGGGCAAACTATGACATTATCAATAATATCTTCTCTACGCTAAATTGGTCAATTGCCCTAAACCATTTAGATACAAA
Organism: Abscondita cerata; assembly: GCA_030710515.1. NCBI lineage: Eukaryota > Metazoa > Arthropoda > Insecta > Coleoptera > Lampyridae > Abscondita > Abscondita cerata. The sequence continues at coordinate 165,511 of JALBCR010000846.1, forward strand.
CGCTGCGGTTAATAAATTTTATTTAATAATAAATCAAATTATAAAAGAACATGTGCCAACAAAAACTAATACGAATACTCGTTTTCCACATTGGTTTTCAGACGATCTTATATTTTTAATCAAACAAAAAAATAAGTTTAGAAAAAAATATAATCTGTACAAAAACGCTTCGGATCACATACATTTCTCCTATCTGCGCACTAAAATTAAAAAACTAATGCACAACTGTCACAAAAAGTATATAGAGAACACCGAGAAAAATATAAAATCGAATCCAAAACATTTTTGGTCTTTCGTTAAAGAAAACAAAACCAACAATACACTCCCGAAAACTTTACATTACAATCAAGTCTTAGCCGATAATCCTACCGATTGTGCCAATCTCTTCTCCGACTATTTTAAATCTGTTTACGAAAAAACGAGCAGATAAATTATAACTACCACGATTACCCTACTACCAATAACTTATTTAAAATTATGTTTAGCATTGCTGATGTTAAAAAGATCTTGGTAAAGATTAATGTTAATAAGTCCAAAGGTCCAGATGGCATTGATCCATTTTTTATCAAAATGTGTTCCAATACCATTGCTTATCCTTTATCTTTACTCTACAATAAATCATTAAGTGACGGTATTTTTCCAACTTATTGGAAAATTGCCTATGTAACCCCCATTTTTAAAACGGGAGACAAATCAAATATAAGTAATTACAGACCAATATCGAAACTATGTTTATTTGGAAAATTTTTGAATCGTACATAAATTCAATTCTTTTAAACCACATCAGTAGTTCTATTTCAAATTATCAGCATGGTTTCTTTCCGAAAAGATCTGCTCTAACCAATTTATTATATTACTCGGACTACATCACTAGTGCTATAAATAGGAAATCACAAATTGATGCTGTATATACCGACTTCTTCAAAGCTTTCGATAAAGTAAATCACTCGATACTTATACAAAAACTGAGGGGTTTTGGAGTTTCTGGTACATTATTAAACTGGTTCCAATCGTATCTTGTAGGTAGAAAACAATATGTGGTAATCAATGGCTATAAGTCCAACGAAATTGTAGTTAGTTCCGGCGTTCCACAAGGGTCGCATCTAGGACCGACTTTGTTTATTGCGTTTATTAACGATCTCACTTTAGACTTTAAGTCTTCATTCCTATTATACGCGGATGATGTAAAACTTTTCAGAGAAGTAAAGTCGCTGTCAGATTGTGCCATATTACAGGACGATTTAAACTGTTTATCTAACTGGTGTTTTAAAAACAAAATGTCTTTAATGTGTGTAAGTGTCACAAAATTTCTTTTAACAGGACAAAATCGCCGATTAATTTTAATTATTCAATATCAAATAATACTCTAGAAGAGGTTACTAGCACACGTGATCTAGGTGTTATCTTTACCAACAATTTAACTTTCGATCTTCATATAGAGCAAATTGTTAGCAAAGCTAATAAAATGTTAGGATTTATCTGTCGTACAACAAAAGAATTTTATAATATCTACACATTAAAAGTTTTATATTTTACTCATGTCCGATCTCACCTGGAATATTTAAGTGTTATATGGAATCCTTTTTACAAAATTAAAGTAAACAGAATTGAATTAATTCAGAGACGCTTTCTAAAATTTCTTTGTTTTAAAAATAAAATTCGAATGAATTATTACAACAGATTGTTGTACTTTAATATATTATCTTTAGAGGATAGAAGAGCTTTATTGGACCTTAAAGAACTATATAAATTTATTAATGGTTTCTATAATGACAATTCAATAATTTCCCGATTGGTTCTAAAAGTTCCGAATTATCCAACAAGACTCCATCATCTTTTTGGTATGATCAATGTACAACCAATTTATGGATGAATTCCGCTTTAGTTAGGACAGTTAAAACATATAATAAGATGTCTCAAGATGTGAATATTGATCTCTTGGCAATGTCTTTATCAACGTTTGCCCAAATTATTAATAAGAGCTTCTTTGAACATTATTGTTTTTGTGTTGATGGAGAGTAAATATTCGAATTATGGTTTTCCGATTACAAATTAAGTATCTGGTTTTTATTTTTATTTTTTATTTATTATTATTATTAAAAAAAATAAACTTCATTATTTTTGCGCCGCCAGTACTCTCACTTGGTGTTTTTAGTTAATCTAAAGTAATATTTTATTTCTTTAGTTCATTATATTTTTTCTGTGTACTTACATATAGGTTAGAAAATATCTTTTATTTTTTTGTAATTTTTGATACATTTTATTTGTGCACTTATACTTAAATTAATTATTATGAAATATAATTTGTACACTGTTTCAACGTCTCAACCTATTATTGGACGCCTGTTTCTTGCAGACAGTCTGTCGGTTGTGCTGCTGTAATTGATAAATAAATAAATAAATAAATAAAGTTATTAAAAGCACCAACTTGTGGATTGCTTTTGAATATGTACATGCTTCTACAAAACTTCTATTGTTTTTTGTATATTTACAACCTAATTTGGATAATATAAATATTGACATGTTTAGGGAATCACTAACCCAGATTATTATGAATTTCATGGAATGGAATATTCTAGTTTTGGGGATTTTAATGCTCATATAGGAAACTTAAACCAACTAGAGTTTGATATTTTTAATTTGATGTACGTATTAGAAACTAGGGATTCTCTTCACTTAAGTATAAACGAAAGAGGAAAAAAACTAGTTGAACTTGTGGAAGCACAAACATTATTTGCACTTAACGGTCGTGTGGTTGGTGACTTACCTGGCAATTTCACTTTTTGTTCAAAAAATGGTAAAAGTACTATTGATTTGGCTTGGTCAAATTTGAAAGCATTAAATATAATATATGGCTTTAAAGTAAACCACACGTTACCGAACTCTGATCATGCTTTGTGTGAAATTAAAATAGGTAACTCTCATCTAACTGATAAGTTATCCATGAAACTAGTTAATAATTTTAGTATATCGTTCAAATTCAATGCTAAAAATTTAAAACAATATCAAGAACATTTAAACAAACAAGAAAAAATTTATTTCAATAGCAAAAAGGTAGACGATTTAGCAATGAACCTAGAAGCTGCGATAAAAGAAACGGCATGCAATTCCGGCATGATGGTGGTTAGAAAAAATAAAAATTACTAATTAACTGTAGGAGCAATTGAACACGAACCATGATTCGATTCTGAATGTGTGACTTTAAAAAAGAATGCAAAATTAGACTAAAATGTTTAACACCTTTAAATCTGATGAGAGTTTTGAGCTTTATTGTGACACTAAAAGAAAAATACAAAAATTTAATTAAATATAAAAAGCAAACATACTAAGAGTATTCAAGAAAAGTTAATTAATGTTAAACATTCTGGCGAATTTTGGAATACTATTAGATCCTTCCAACGAAATCACACACAACATAACTTACTACTAACACTAAGCGATTGGGAAACCTTTTATTCTAATATATTTAAGCATGAACTAGGTACAACTACTGTCACCACATTTATAGACTGTAGACATTATTTCTTTGATTCCAAAATTACGCTGGATGAATTGCATTATAGTATCAACAAATGCAAAAGAAACAAAGCTCCAGGAGAAGATAAACTAGGCAACAAATTCTATAAGGCACTCTCAGATAAGTGGGTACATTATCTATTAAATTTAATTTTGGAACAGGAAGTTACACCAAGAAACTGGTCAAAATTGTATTGTTTTTTAATTTTTAAAAAGGATCCGTCAGATCCCTGTAATTTTAAAGGAATTGCCCTGATTAATTCCATTTGCAAGCTATTTACTCAGATAATCTTTAATAGAATGCAAATGTGGTGCGAATCTCATAAAATTTTATCGGAATTTCAGTCAGGCTTTTGTAAAAATCGTGGTACAATTGACAATATTTTTATTTTAGCAGCAACTGGCCATTCACAACTCAATTTAAAAAACGGGGAATTGTATGTAGTGTTGATAGATTTAAAACGAGCATTTGACTCCATAAATCATAACTATTTGTGGCATAAATTATACTCATATGGCATTTCCTCAAAAATAATTAGATTATTGCAAAGTTTATATACTGACGCTACTTTACAAGTAAAAATTAAGGGAGACATCTCGAACCCGGTTAAAATCACAAAGGGGGTGTTGCAGAGAGAAATCTTGTTTCCTATATTATTTACTTTATTCATTAACGACATATGGGAATGGTTTGAACAAAGAGGATGCCGAGGTATGTCTATTAACGCTTTTAATGATTTAACTTTATCAGCATTTGCAGATGATCTTGTAATTTTTTCACACTCGCAAGTGACGTTCACAAGAAACTGAGGTTTCTTCAAGAATATTGCGACACAAACGCTTTAACTATAAACGTTACTAAAACAAAAATAATGCAATTTCACAGAGGTAGACCCAAAAGAATCAGAACTTGCTTTAGGTTATATAATGAACCTGTAGAGTTGGTTAACTTTTTCAATTATTTAGGAACAACATTTTCATCCTCTGGCGTCTTCAAAGCTACCGCCAATGCTAATACAAGAAAAGGAAATATCGCTATGCAAAAAACTAATAGTATACTTTATCAAGCAAAATCAATAGGATGGGAGGAAAAAGTAAGGTTGTTAAACTCTGTAATAAAATGCAACTGTCCTCTACTCTACAGAAGTTTGGGGCGCGTCCCAAATAGATTTAATAGAAAAATGCCAATTAAATTTTTTTAAATGTATATTAAAAGTATCTCCCAAAACACCAAATATTTATATTAGGCTAGAGACGGGCATAACTCATTCATCACTTTATGTGTGGGAAAGAATTTTAAATTTTTGGTATATATATATATTATCAGTGCCTGTCTACCGTTAGGTGTCAGGTCGTAACTTTACATTACTCATGTATTACATTTTAATTATTCTAAACTAAAAGTGAAACTGAAAAATAAAATAATATAAACTCTAACCAAGTAAGCTATTTTTAACTACCAACTAATATTCGATTCTAACTTTAATATAGCATATTTAATAAATCTAATAAACTAAAATAACAAAATACCTAAAATTTATTTTACTTTAATACAAATTTGATCCATTCTTTCCTATTTTCTGCAAGTCTTTTTGCATCTATCCAAGACATTTCTTTGGTTTTAAGTATTTTGCTGACCGTAGTGTTCCAATTATCTGAGGTCTGCCTCTTGTTCTCGCGGTTTTGATTTTTGCTTGCCATATTTGTTTTACTTGTCTGGCATTGTCCATTCGTACTAGGTGTCCAAACCATTTTAGTTGTTTCTCTTCTATATTTTTGTTTAGAGGTTGTATCTGCAGTTCTTTTCTTATGTTATCGTTTCGTATTCTGTCCAGTTTTGTCACTCCTTTGACCCTCCTTAGAAATTTCATTTCCATGCCTTGAAGTCTATTTTTGTCTTTTTGAAAGTACCCACGATTCACAGCCAAAAGTTAAAATTGGTACATATATACTTTTGAATACGGTCAATTTTGTTTTCTTTGAAATTTCATTGTTGCTAAGAAAGTTAGTGTTTAAACTATAGAATGTTTTTGCTGCACTTGGATTCTGTTGTTGATTTCAGGTTCGTGTTTACCTTTGCATTTATATTTACCCCAGATACTTATAATTATCAACTTGCTCTATTACCGTCCCGAATACATTTACGTTAACGTTTTCTTGTGTTTGTGCCACCACCATTGTTTTAGTTTTTTCACTATTTATTTTTAGGTTGTAATCTTTAAGCACTCGCGCCCAAATCTGTATGTTTGTTTGAAGATCCACTTCACTCGGAGCAAATATCACTAAGTCGTCGGCAAACGCGCACTCTGTTATTCTTATGGGGTGTAAGTTATTGTACCCTATACAAAGTTGTTGGACTTTCACTTTAGTTTTTGGATGATATCGTCCATAATTATATTGAAAAGTAGTGGGCTAAGTACTGCTCCTTGTTGTAATCCTTCGTTCGTAACAAATTTTTCGGAAGAATCGTTGTTCGTTCTTACGTAGTTTAAGCTATTACTGTACAGACTCTCAATAATTCTTATTAATTTATTGTTAATGCCTCTGGTTTTCAGGCTTTTCCATACTAACTTTCTAGGTATTCTGTCGAACGCTTTCTCTAGGTCTACAAATGCCATATAAGTTTTTTTATTTTGTCTTAAGGTTTTTTGTAATGATTAACTGTAATGTGAAAATGTGGTCTTGGATACTACGTCCTTTACGAAACCCACTTTGTGATTCGCACATCTGTCCTTCTATTTTGGCTGTTAACTTCTTCTCTATAATTCTTTCAAATATTTTCCTGCATATACTTAATAGTGTAATGCCTCGATAATTTCTGCACTCCAACTTGTCTCCCGTTTTGAAAATTGGTAGAATCACTCCTACTGTCCAGTCTTTGGAGCTTTTTCTTCTTTCCATACTTTCCTAAACAGTTGTAATAGCATTTGTGTTCCACTTTTACCCATATTTTTAATTACTTCTGCTGCAATGCCATCATGTCCAGTTGCTTTACCTACTTTTACTCTTCCTATTGCCTCATATATGTCTTCTATGTCAATATTACCTGCACCTGTCTGGTCATGTGGTTCACTAGTTTTCTCTGTATTGTCTATGTTTAAGGACTTTTGAGGGTATGATAATAGATCTTGAAAGTATTCTTTCCACCGTTCCATAATTTGTGTTTTTCGGTCAGAAGCTTTCCGTCCTTGCTTTTAATATTATTGTATATAGAATTACGTTGCTGTTGGTTTCTTAAATTTTTAGTGCTTTATAAAATAGTTTCTGGTTGTTTTGCTGTTCTTCTAGCAGATTGCCAAAATTATCCCATTCTTTCCTTTTCTCTGTTATAACTAATTCTTTTACTATCTTTCTTTGTTCTTTGTATGTATTATATGTTTCCTTTGTCTTTAATTGCAAATATTTTCTCCATTTCTGTTTTTTGATTTTAATTTGTAGTTTAATTTCTTCAGACCACCAAGGCGTTTGTTTCTTTGATCTATTTAGGTTTACCGTGCCGCAAGATTTCTTGGCCGCTCTTAGTAATATATCTTTGAATTGTTGCCACATTCCTTCTATATCTTTATGTGTATAACTCTCTGCTATTTTGTTACACTCTTGGTCTACTAATGAGGCTAGTTCGGTCGCAACTTCTTGATTTTGTAACATGTAGGTTTTTATTTTTCATAGTATGGTACTTCAATTTTGTGTGTTGGTTGGATTAATAGGTTGGCTGGTACTTCCAATTTCATTTTCGCGATAACCATGAAGTGGTCGGTATTGATCTCTGGGCCTCTGTTAACTTTTACGTCTGTAACCATTCTTCGTTCTTCTTTTGTATCAGAATATAGTCTATAATTGACTTTTCGTTTCTAGATGGTGCTTCTCTTGTAAATTTATGTTTATCTTGGTGTTGATAAAATGTGTTTGTTATTATGAAATTGTTTTCAGTGCAGTATTGTATTATCTTTTTCCGTTTTCGTTTCTGATATTTTCTCCGTACCTCCCACTGTTTCTTCGTATTGTGTCGTTTTTATTCCCACTCTACCATTTAAGTCACCTAAAACTATTTTTATTCCTTTACTTCGTTCTGTTGTTATATTCAGTTCTTCCCAAAATTCCTCTTTCTTCTCTACTTTTTCATCTTCATTAGGTCCGTATGCTGTGATTATTGTAATTATTGTATTATTTATTTTTATTTCAATGCTTAGGATTCTTTCTGTTACGCATTCCCATTTACATATTAAAGGTTCCCAAGCTTTGTTTATGATGCATGCCACTCCTGCTTTCGCTCTTTGCTCTTCTGGTACGCCACTATAGATTAAAATATGCTCTTCTAATTTCATTATGCCTTTTCCTTTTTCTTTGTCTCAGTTAACGTTAAGATACTCAAATTCATTTCGTTAAACTCTTTATCAATTCCATTTCTTTCCTTTTAACCCTCTTATGTTCCACGTCGCCAATTTCCAAAGTTTTTTATCTCCTAATTTGTCTTTTAATTGTTTTAGATTTTTATTAAGTTTATTTTCCATGTTCGTAAGCCGTGTCCCTCGCGTATTCATTGTAGATCTTACTTGTGTAGCCGTAATCAGTTTTTGATTGGTCTGGTATCTTAAATTCTACTAGCCGGTTTTCTTTCTTGTTCCATATCATCTGTGTGCCATTTATCATCATTTTTGGTAACCAATTTTTACTACTGCTCCTTTGAGTTTTTCTTCTACAGCCACTTTCCTAATTTTCCTTTGGATGTCTTTTCTGCCAACGTTAGATCATTATCAATAAATATTTGTTCTCCTTTTAATTTTTGTTTGTTTTTAAGAATTTCCGTTTTAGTTTTCCAGTCTTCTAATTTTACTACACATCGGTTATCTGTTATTTTATAGGCTTCTTTTTACCGTGGTCTGTATTATCAATTTATCACTTATAAGGTTTTCAATTTTCAGTTTTATTTCTGCTGTATTACAATTATGTAATTGTAATCCAGTGATTATGATGTTATTTCTTTTCTTTGCTCTTTCTTGAACCTCTAATTTGTTTTCCATTTCCTCTATCTTAAGTTGTAAATCTTGTGTAAGACGAGTTGCTATCAATTTTTCCTCTTCTCGTTTTTCTTTTGATGTCTGAAGATCTTCTTTAGCATCTTTATTTCGTTGGCTTGGATATCTAGTTGTTTTTGTAGCAATTTATTGTTATCTAAAATTTCTTCTAATTTTCTGATTTTCATTTTTATATCCTTAATGTCTTTACTAATATTTTCAACCAACCGCATTAATTCTTCCATTTCTATGTCGTTGAGTTCTTTGTTATGTTGTGGTGATCTTTGGGTTTTTTACTTGTATTAAAGGCTTCCTTCTCGTTTGTTGGGATTTCTCTTTCCTTTTAAAATACTGCTCCAGCTGTCCACAACTGTTAGTGCGGTTTCTTTGGTTATTATTTTGATTCATTCGCGTATTTTAACAGAAATAATAACTCTGTAGAGTAGGCAACACAACTTTATTTACGTTGAATTAATACGACACATTCATAAACACGAGTTATCATATGTTTATCAATTACTGCAAAATATTACAATGAAACTTGTATTTATTTAGGCAATGTTTCTATACTTATATTTTAGCGTTTACACAAATATTTTTACTTACAATTTTATCTGCCTGTATTCCGTTTTAGGTTAATTTCTTTGTTTAATCACTATCACTCTAGTAAAATTACAGGTTTTATTCACTTAAACTTCTTAATTTAAATGGAGCTGATGTTTATGGTTGTCATGTTTTTATTAATCAAATTTTTGGTACAAAATTTTATTAATGAACAATACAAGACCTACCAAGATGGCATATAATAAATTATTTAGAATGCAAAAAATTGATTATGAATTACCAAAATTTAACTGGTGCACAAATTAGAAGGTTTTTAGAGGGCTTAGACTTTGGCCAGACGGGGATAAATCAAAAGGTCAATAAACTACAAATACAAACAATTCTAGAAAAACATAGAACTAGATTGATGCAAATACATATGAAAAACAGTTAGGGCAGGTCAAAAGTTTAACATTTGACACCCTCTTATTAAGCACAATGTCAACACTGAACCATATCTACTTCTTTAAAATGTCATTTTATAAAAGTCCAAATGATAGCTCAAATCCGGTTAACTAGAAAAAAGAATTTTTCCATAATCTATAAAAGGTTTAAATATTTATTAGAGGAAGACAATATTTGTAACATTTGCAATAATCAAACTAACATTGTACCACTTACCTTTAGCAAATTTATTTTACCAACGCACATCAAATACAGAAATATTTTAAATACATGTTGATAAACTTAATAGAAAACGAAAATTAATGCAATACGCTACTACCTGATTGGTGCTATCAAACTCAGAAGCTTCTTCTTCTTAAATGAATAGCGATTAAACCATTTGGCTCAATTGCAAAAACAATTACTTGAACATAGTCTTTTAGTTTGTGTTATTCAGTGTTATTATTTAACTTAAACAAATTTTAGCATTCACTTTCATTTACATATAGTAGGTACCTACATACCATGTTTGGTCGTTTAAATTAATTATAGATTTAAGTTAATCTTTGTTCTACTAACATTATATCTTTTATTATATGTTTATTTTTGTATGTATCTAGTATACGAATATTTTATAATAAATTATATTATATTATTATATATTTAAATAAATATTGTCAACCATTTGTATGGGGGATCTCCCAAAAACAAATTATATTTAATAAAAATAAAATAAAATAATATTAATATGTTATCAAACCTATCTTATGGTATATTTATTTATTTATTTGTATGAGTAAATTTACTGGGGCTGAGGCGGTCACCAGGTGATTTTACCGGTAAAGAACACAGGGATTATTTAGCAGTTAGCAGGAACCACCTAAAAATTTTCACGGGCTTTCTGACGGGACACGCCGACTTGGCAGACATTTTGCCAAGATTGGTTTGACAACTAACCCGACATGCAGATTTTGCTGCGCGTCGAAGGAGACCCCAATCCTCCTATTTGTGGAATGTAAAGCCAGAAGGTGGAATTATTTTGGAAAACGTTTTCTCGAACTGGAGGAAATTACTCGTCTTAATCCAAGATCAGTCCTGAGATTCCTCAGAGAACTTAATCTACTGAACAAACAGTAAGTTCTAAAAGGGTGAACATAATAATCAGTATTGATCCCATGCTACACACCCCAGATTACATCTATATCTACATCTTCTACAGTAAAAGGTCTGGATATCTCTTTTGAGGTAAGTGAAGATTTTATTTTCTTTTGTAGACACTTTATTTTTGTGATAATCGATTTTTCTACTTTTTATTGAGTTTGAAACATTAACCAACCGAGAAGCAGTAGAATTTGAAGAAATATTTGTATGCGATTTAGCAGATGGATTTGTAGAATTTAATTTATTCAAAAGTGCTCAGCTTATACAACTTAAATGTTTGAAATTCATAATTTTCATTCATGAATTGCATTTTTCTTTTTTTTCCATTATTTAGAGATGACAATACAGTATTCCCCAGTTTCTTTATTTGTATTTTCTAGATATGATTTGTACAATCTGTTTGTATAATAGCAACTACAAACCTAAAATAATTATAAGAAACCGGTGGTATGCATCTAAAAAATAAAATCGAGAGATGATCTATTGTGTGTCCAATTGGTTTTTTGAAAATTCTATCTTAGTTTTCCTAAAGATTCCAGAAACAGAGTTTGAAGTCTAATTTGTAATAGCAAAGGTTTATGTTGACTTCTTGGAAATTGTTTAATACCATGTCACGATCAATTGACACTAAAAACAGGTCAGATACAAATTTAACAATACTTTGAATCTGTTAAAATTTAAAATGGCGAATTCAATTTTAAGTACTTAAGTACTCTATTCAAACGAAACCAAAAATATTCAAATTAGTTGAATGGTTTAGGAGATATTTAAATGTAAACGTTGAAAAATGCAATTGGCTTTTCTCTTCTTATTATGGGTGATACGAAAAATGCCATAAAGCAAAATTATACCGTAACACTTAAGTTATCAAATAATGTTTTCAAAATTATGGTTCATTGTTCAACTTTCCGAGATAGCATCAACTTTGTGTTTCTTCATAGCAGCTGCGTCCCTTAGTGTTCCATTTAGGTACTTTTATTAATTACCAAACGTTACTTCCACCCTCTTCACATATAAGGATTTTTTTTAAATCTCTAGGATATACCATTTTTGGATTCAGCCGTTCTGTACTTTTATCGGGACAGTCTATAGAACCTTGATTATCTGTTGAACGCTAAATATTGACATCCATCAATAATTTTGGAACAAAGTGTAAATTGGGGATTTAGCTTTTGTAACCTGGTCCATACTAGAAATAATGAAAGCAAAACAGAAATAAAAAATAAAAATGGAATTATTTTATATGCTCTTGAACTCAGAAAACCAATTTTGTGAGAATACAATAACAAATAAATGCGTCTAAATATTGCGATAGGTCTAACCGTGTTTGTGTCGATTAGGATGTATGTTTATTGAAGAGGTAAAACATTTTATTATTTTTATTCGATAGCTCAGTGTGTGTTTTTACTTTTATAACGACTAGTTTTGTTCATCCTTTATTACGAAGCATGATTATAAAACAAGCAACAACGTATAACAACTTTTTAAACTATCTTATTCTTATTTATTAAGTTGAGTTTAAACATTAACTACAAAAAACAGTTCAATCTAAAAACAGTATGTTCCCCTTGTGTCCTTGTGGGCAGTCTATAGTAACACTATATTAATATTATTTATTAGTTTTTCTATTCACTAACTTTAATTTATCTATTCAATTTTATCTATTCCACTTTTTTAATTAGAGACATTTATTAAATTGTGCTATTTAATACCAAGTTAAATATTTTTTCTACTATGTGAACTCTACAAAACCACTAAATTTATTACGATACATGTAAATAACAAACAGTACTGCACTTACACAAACTCATTAGGATGAAATAAAGTATATATTAGAATCGTATTAGTAAGTAATATGAAATTAAACAAAAACAGTTTGGCTCTATTTATAACATGTTTCTTTTAAGTTTGTCATTATAAGCAGTTTTAATGAAGTTATCTTGTTTTTTCTTTTTAATTTGTGGACACAGATTCAATTAAACATATACTTATACGGTACTTATTTTAAACGTACTAAGGCAGGTATTTGCGTATTTACAAATTATCCTGAGCTATCCTTACCCTGTACAAAATAAAAATACTGTAGTTTAAACAAGGTTTTAGATCAGCAATCCATGTCCACCACTACTTGTTTTCCCATCAACTTTTTAAAGCACTATCAAATATTATTGTTATTACATAATCAGGTTATGATATGAAAATATATCTAGGATAAGGCATAACAAGTTACTGCGGTGGATAACGAACAAGTGACGTTGTAAAGTCCGAATAATTTTTGTCGATAGGTACGCGATCATCATAAAGCGTGGGTGCTTGCAAGATAATTCCTGCGGTGCCCACTAACACAGCTAAAGTAAATATCCACAAAAACAGTCGATCCAAAACCATCGCCACATATTTCCAATCTTCTTTAACCTACAACAAGATTAATAAGTGCATAAATAAATGTATCTGCATATTTACCTTTGTGGAATCTTCCAGCATTTTTGTGTGTTCCGCAATAAACCGTACACAAAAACAAGATTTGTGGATTTCTGGAGGACATCGTGTATGCGAAAATGCCACGTTTCTTATTATTGGACTTTTGATTGCAGCATCTGGATCTTCAGCCGATACCGTTAAATTTTCAGATTCGGAATGAGGCATTGTAACTGACCCATGAATTTGACAACGTCCACTAAAAGGACCACCATCAGCCAAACTTTGAAATAAAAAATTATAGTTAAAGTTGTTAATATAACTTTGATCAAAAGAAATTATAAACCACGTGTCTCACGGAAAAATTACCATTGGGGTTATCTATGAATTCAAAATTAATATGCATATCATTTTTCTGGTACAATATAACAACATTTTTTATTAGATAATTTAAATTTATGTGATAACAGTGCGTGTTTTAATTTAAAAACAGTAAAATAATGATTTACGGCACGAAACACGGGTTAGATTCCGATTGTCTTATTTTTTTTTTATTTATCAAATTATTTTATAAAGTGAGTCTAATATTTTCAACTCTTAATTCAAAATGCTAAATTCGCTTTAGAAAATTTAATATGAGTACAAGAAATTGAATCGATAATGAAGTTATTTCAAAAATATTGAAATAGGGAATCGAACACTGGTTAGGTGCAAACATCACTACTAGGAAACGAGTAATCAATCGTCCTCGAAGGCCGATTAATAAATAAAATTGATCTAGTTAATAAATGAAAACTCATAAAAAATAACTTGTTTCACTATTTTTTAGTAAAATAGTATTTGAATACTAAATATATTGTTGTTATATTAAGTTCGAATTGTGCCAGAAAAAAGATATACGTTAATTTTCAATTTCACATAGTAAATGCCTTGTCAACTTTTCCGTGGGACACACATACAAATTTATGTAAGAAAACTAATGATTTTTTTGTAACAATTCTTATAACTTAGATACGAGTGAAGCGAAGGCTCAACATATTTCGATTTGAGTTATGAAGAATTGAGTAAAACAGAAATAGATGTCATTTTTGCATCACATCTAAATGTTACAGAAAAATATTTCTTAAAATTGCATAAAAACATTAGTACAGCATTCCGACGATCACTACAATTTTTGGATTAGTATAATTCCGTAAAATTGACTATTTTTACGAATATTTCAATGAACAACCAATTTAAGTAAATGTCTTGCAACAAAATTTAGGATGCATGCCAAATGTTAACTTAATTAACGGGCTTTACTTTTGTAAATATCTTCTTTCTTTTTATCCGGAGCAAGTCATGTGAACATGGCTATTTCAAGTAATTCTCTTTCCAAATGCGCGTTATTAGTTTCATGTTTGCAAATCTATAGCGCTACTACAGCGTCAGTGCTAAAAGTGTGCCGCTTCTACACTATTTCCATATCGCCTCCAAAAGTTGACGTCCAATTACAGTGAAATCTCCCTTGGACGGACATCAACGAGACCAACTGAAAGTGTCCGTTCAAGAGGGGTGTCCGCCTACAAGAAATACAACACAAATCTGGGGCATTAAGAACGTATATGTATGCAAATGCTTTTAAAATGAACAAAAATTTGAGAAGAAGAAGTTTATTTCGTTTAAATAGATATAACATATAATATAATATTATATATTTAATATGTATAAGTAATAAATAGCAATACAAAACAATGAACTGAATATGTAGTCACTTTACAGACGCAAAAATTCATATATTGTCGTTTCTCTGCTCTTTTTTTTTCCAAATGGTATCTTGAAATCTTATTTCCAATTTAGAAATAAGCTTTAAAGACTCTGTATCTCCGTGAATTTTGACAAAACTTTTGAGCTGCTTGGTCAGGATCATAGCTTTACCATAATTTAAAATAGGTTCTGTTGGTACTGGAACCTCATCGACATTAGAATCTTTGGAAAGTTCTTGTATTTTAACTGGATTTGCAATTTCTCGCCTGGATCTGGATTTTCAACATACAAACTTCCATCTACGTTTAAGAAATCATTGAGGTTTTCATTATCCTCCAGTTACAATAAATTTTTGTTTTTCAGGATATCTGTGAGTACATTAAGTGGTAAGTCATCTTCTGGGTCAAATGAATCAGCCTCAGTTAACTGGTCTTCCTTAGCATATTTTCATGCTTGAATCCTGCTTTGCGGAAGCAATTTTGAACTGTTTTTTTTTGGTTACCTAGTCCCGAGCGGCTTTTGCCAAATAAACTGCATCCAATGGCGTAATTTTCTTCATTAACTCTAAAGCTGTGCCCGCGGTTTCAATGTTTACCAACAAATGGTTGAGTACTAAACTTCGGTAATGTGTATTAAAATTCCCTGGTCAAGTGGTTGACAAGCTGATGTACAGATATGGGAAAAAATATAATTTTTATTTTATTTAAGCAAACGTCCTTTGGATGAGATCCCGAATTGACTAAAAATAACAAAATGTTTCTTTTTTCTTTTCCAATCTAGGTCTTGCAACCACTCTGTCATAATTTGCCCTGTCATCCAAGCTTTCTTATTGTGTTTCCAAGTCACAGGCAGGTTATTTATGTTAATGTTTTAAAAGCTCTGGGTTTAGCTGCCTTACCAATGACTAGGAGTTTTTCTTTCTCACCTGTCATATTTGCACAATGCAAAATTGTGAACTTTTTTGTGATACTTTCCCCCAACACATTTCTTTTTATCAGTGTCAGAGTTTTGTCTAGTAGAGTCTTAAAATACAGACCTGTCTCATCGGCATTATAGATGTCTCTCGGTGAATATCCCTTAATCAAGGAAGGACACATTTTTAAAAACGATGAAACATCTTCAGCATTAACTGAAGCACTTTTGCCCAAAATCGCGTTAAAACTTATGTTGTGACGTTTTCTGAATTTATTGAGCCAACCAGAAGAAGCACGGAATGTAGAATGTCCCAAAGAATCGGCTCTTGCCTTGCATTGTATTAGCGGACCTAAAGAAAATTTGAAGATAAGTTTTTACGTTTTTGTCATGACAAACCTGTTGATTATAATCTGACTGTTTTCAATACGTACATATTTCAGAATTATGTATGTAATATGAAAAGAAAATCAACACATTACAGTACAAGAAACAAGAAAATCTTGTCTATAAAGATCATGTGCATACCTGTCAAGGGAATCCCCTTATGACGAGCTGCTATGAACCATTCATAACATAATTTATCTATTTTTGAACCATCACCCGTCAAAAAGCTTCTTTTTTCACTCAAATCGCTGTTCGACATCCATTTGTTTAGAAGGATTTCTTTATGTTTAAATATATCTGCAGCTTGTGTCTTTCCAATATTAAATCGCTTGGATAAGTTCCTTACACTCAACTTCTCTTTATTGAAAACTTCAACAATCGCAATTTTTTGTTTAAGCGTGAGAAATTTTCTATTTGAAGCCATTTCTACAATGAATGCCGCCCAGTGTGCCTTACCCGCATAGACGTCAGACTAATATTGAACACAGATTCAATCGAACACGAGTATCCAAACAATGAGAACCGTAAATCACCGACTAACTGCAGGAAGTTTGTAATTCACGCCGTACAGGAATGCGCGACATAGGCTTCGACTGCGTTTGTACCGAAACAACAAAGTCAGTGAATTCCAGTTTACTCTAAAGTCCCAACAGATAAATAAGACAACAAGTCTGTAATTTGTTTTGTCCGGTAAGGAAAACATTTCCTCGTGTCCGCATCCGTTCAAAAGAATGTCCATCCAAGAGAGAGGTGATAAAACGCAAAGTATATAAGAGTTGGTCCGGACCATGAGAAACTGTCCGTTTAAGGGTGGTGTCCGTGTAATAGAGGTGTCCGCAAAGAGGAATTTCATTGTATTTACATTGGTGGTATACGCGTAAGGAATATGTATTTGTCTGGTAACGGACCGTCACTAAATTAATTTCTTGCAATTAATTATATTCAATTTGTTACACGTTCAACTATTTATTACTAGAATTTAAAGGTATTATTTTGAAGTATGTTACTGTGCCGATGCAAAATATTGGCGACCGTCACTTTGAAATGAGAGATGTCCGCGACACTTTGGAAGCAGAGTTTTACTATTTATCTGTTCGAATTTCCGACCCGTTCCTGATCGCACCGTAATAAAGATGAAAAACTTTTGTATCTCGAATATGTCTCTCAGCCCTAGTCGTACACCGACTTCCTCTACTAATTACATTCCATATGTCGTAGTAGAGGTGAGGCACTTTTATAGTTTTGTACATCGACTTGCCTACGCCGAAACCGCTCTTTGATTAGTACACACACCAAAACCGGTTCCAACCCGGGTAGTCACCACCTTAACCACCAATCTGTTCAATTTCTTACCACCACCAAATCTCGAAATTATTCCATACCGCAGAATCGCATTTGCTTTGTTTTTGTCTTTGAGTTGCTTCCTTTTTGACAATCGAAGAAGTAACCGGAGTAATTTTCTCCACTACAGCTAGTAGAGCAAAAACAAACCCGTCTGAGAGCAAACTCAGTCACCAAATTTGACACCCAAGATCCGCCCGTATTGTTTTAATTTTCAAAAACCGTTAGAATCGGGAAGCGAGCGTACAATGTTTTCTTTCTTGTACAGAAAACTTTCTCAATCAAAATGATATGCAAAGTGGTCGAATTGACATTGTAGTGAAATAATTATTAAATTCAATTGTGACAGGAGATGAGACCTGGATTCGATATGACGCACTGGAAACAAAACAACGATTACAACTATGGATGCACACAACTTACCAAGCAACTAAAAAATTTAAGTACACCCTGAACAACCGAAAGTCTATGGCCAGTGTATTTTTATTAAAATAAGGATTGTTCTACTCTCTCATGTGTTTTGTAAGTATAAGAAGTGGTCATCAAGTATTGGAAAGGGGTGTTCACCGGTCGACGCATGCCTCAATTATCACATTGATTATATCAAGAGGCAAAATCTTAGTAATAATCATTGTTTCGTATACATTAGTCTTATTTTTACAGCTTAACAACTGCTATCCTTAGTATAATTGTATATTTTGGTATTGAAATACTTTTTTTTCTTCAGAATAAAAATAAACTTATTTTTACCTTGGTGATAGTTCCTCCTTTGAAGGGCTTTTATTAAAATATCGTTTTGAGGTACATTCATCAGTATCAGCCGTTGTTTGATACGGGTAAAAAGTAAGGTTGTAATTCTCTTCCACGTATAAGTAACCTCCTCGACACATACCTAAACATAAACGCAATTTAAGTTTTAAGTAAAGTTTTCCTATTATAATTAAAATTCAAACATTTAAAGTTGTAAAATCTTTGAATTGGTAAGTTCATCATGAGCTTGGAAAACTATTGTTTGTCAGAATCAATTGTAGCAAATGTTCTCAAAGTAAACGAATGCAAGTAGCACTTATAATGCAAATTTGAAATTGCAGAAATGTAAACTGTTGTATTAACTCAAATTTCCATTCAGCAAATGAAGACAAGCATTAACTTTGAATAAATTAAACGCCCGACGCTGATTTGAATTAAAAACTTTTTACGCATTCTTCAACTATCTTGAATATTCATCTACTGTATAAATATTTGGAAATTGCATTTATTATCTACTAGAATGATATTTGAATACTAATTAACCCACCTGTGATTCTCAAACACGTACTGAGGTCTTTTCATTGCTAAAAGACGAGGTAGTATATGAATAAATACTCTCTTCACCCATGGAGCCATTTTATGTGTTTGTGGTGAACGGAAATGGACGTTAAGTACTACGACTGTAACGCATATACTGTAACAACATAAATATTAAATAATGAGCATTCATTTATAAAGATTAAATTATGTACCCATTTTAAAGTTCCTAAATACATGGCTATAGTATTATACAAAGGTTCAAGAAGTGTAATGAGGATTTAAATAATGTATATATGAAAATCTACATCGTAATTTCTTTTGACAAACCATTAAATATCAAGAAAATGTAACCATATTCAAGCTAATTAATTTCAAAAAATATTCTTCTTAATTTTACACATTTGGCCTATTTATTGATGTGCTGCTATATATCTTACTATCAAGAAACTATATAGACAGTGTAGTCCATGGATAATAAGCGCGTACTGCGTCAAATACAAACGAATGCTGTACATTTGTACATGAAAAACAACAACAAAATATAAAAGTATTATGGTACACATCTCTTTTAGTTTAATCCGAGTACTACAAATAATGGATAGTTTTTGTCTTTTAATTATTTGTAATCCGTCAATAGTGATTTTCAAGATTAAACATTTTTTTTCCATAATTATAAAATTTACGATTAACATTCTTTTGTAAATGCTGGAAAATCGTCAGACTAAGTCATAATTGGAAGGAACATAGGTTTATTGTAATTTTTTTTGTTAAAAGTAACTAACGAAAAACACTTCATAATCATCTTTTCAGAAATTTTTAAGGTCTAACATTTTCTATCAAAATAAAAATTATGAAAGAATTACGATATCGGATTATACCGCTAGTATTCAAACACAACTTTTCGATGCGCATTTACGCCTTCTTCTGACATATGCACTTAAAATTATGCATTTTAGTTTTGCACCCACTATTTGACCGTCGCGTCGTGCCTGAATACAAATCTGATATCGGAATTTTCACACAATTTTAACTACAATAAGTTTTTTTTATTTTAATATGGAAAACAGCGTTTTATCGCTATTAAATGAATAACGACAATTTAGTAATTTACTTACGTTGCACTAATAGTCTACCAAATATCAATGTGGATATAACTTTGTTTATAAGAAGTTGTTGTGAAGGAAAACATTTATTCTACCATTTTCATATATGATTTGTTTTTAATTTTTAGTTAAAAACATTTTATTTAAAACTTTTTTTAGTTTCTCCATACAAAATATAATGAATTGCGTGTTTTGACGTAATAAGGGTGTAAATTAATTCATTCACTACTCTGGCAATGTTTCTTTTTTTGTAAAACCATCTATTTTTGTCAACTATATTATTAATTAAATTCTACTTAGCAGGTTTTAATTAATTTTTATAACGAAATATCACTCAATTACATTAGCGTACCTACTGTTAAAGGTAATGGGTATAAAATTTCATATTAATGCTTGACAGAAAAGACCCATTCGTATTTTGCAACCGATTATAACGAAAAACATAAAAAATAAATATAAGATTTAAATGACGGTCTTCTTGTGGTGACTAACAGATTTAAATTAAAAACTTTAAAACTTCAAGTTATTCAAACACAATAGGTTCTGTAAGTGTCAATTCAAATTAATTTTATAAACTAAATTAATATTTAATTTATTTATGTAATGAGGTTGCAAGCACTTTGATGTTACTTAAATCCGTCAATTTTTGTAAAATAATTGTTACTTGCGTGCTAAAATTTAATGGTTTTTGGCAGTGGCGGCTCGTGGTCAATCATACTGGGAGGTCAAAAATTAATTTAAAAATAGACATACTTAAAAAATATAAATAACTCAAATGCACCGCAAAATTTTATACAATCTACAATTCTGTTCAAAATATAGCGATTTTCGAAACATTCTCATTAAAATCTCTAAGGGATTTTCTGTAAGCATTGTCTAGCTGTGTACAAATATCAACATTTCCTACGGTTGCAAAATTTACCGAGCATTTCATGTGTTCTGCAGACGAAGCATGTTTTTTATTTCCTCTTTTAAATGTTTTAAATCTCTTACACCGGATTTGCACTATAGCGAGTCTGACGAGTCTTTAGAAAATAATAAACAAACAAAACAGTAAAATACATTTGATACACAACCACATATCCAGTTAACTAAATCGTACATTACCTTGCGAAAGTTTCGATGAACATCTTTATTTTTGTCTTTGCTAGTTTGTCGTAAACTTAGTTCTGGCAAAGGACGACCATTTGCCTTGAACTCAACTAATTTTGTAAAATTAAGTTTGTTAGCACTTTTTAGTTGTTTAATTTTCTGCACTACCGACATTTTCTATTATAACGCATGCACACGCGAATCAAAATAGTATTTTTACAAAACAACACAACAACAGTAAAACATATCAATATAAATTCTTAAATTGATTTAAAACACGCAAAAATCAAATCAAAAGTCGAGCGTAGTTGTACACCTTATACGAAGTCAACGTAAACTGCGGGATCCGGCTCATGACCCAAAGTTGATTATTGTTTCGGAAGTTTGCGTTTATTCGGGCGCTGCACGTTTTCGAGTTTTCCGGGTAGATCTAATTCAATGAGGACAATTCGCACCTCCAGTCCAAGGTTGAAGAGGATGAATTACGAACGACGGCCGATAAATTTTAAGTTATTGTACTTGCGACTTCATTACCTATTTAAATAAAACACGTAATAATGAATATTTTTTATATATTGTCAAAATTTTTTGGGAGGTCATTGACCAAATGACCATATGGACAAGCCGCCACTGGTTTTGGTAGAAGCTTTATATTTTTATAAAAACTTAGTTTTCTAATTATGACATTTGTTTTGGAAATGGTAACAACGGAAACATCGGTCACACTTGATTAGAATTTGAATTCGAAATAGTTTTAATTCTTTTTTTTGAAACTTTTTTCAAAAAACTAGAAACACATTTTGTATGTTACACGTAACGAAGCATAATTTGTTGTAACTCTTCGTTACAAACATTCATGTGTTTCGTCACTGATAACATATACAGAGTGTGTCTCTGACGATACCATGTTAGACGAATAATGAGAACGAAAAAACCGATTCAGCTGGAAAACTTGTAACTTTATACAAATGTACATGGTCTACTTACTAAAAAATATTTTCATGGGGGTGTCACTTCCGATTATACCGGAAGTAGATACCAAATTGTTATTTTAAACACAATGCCCTAATTTTATTTTATTTTCGGTTTCCCTTACCATTATTTAAAAAAAAATAATTTCAAGCGTTAGCAACGAAAATTTGAATCTAGTAAAAATTTATATTTCATGAAATATAAAAGGCAGATAAGCGAAAGTTGTACAACAGTTAGACATGGTATTAGACTATGTTTTTAGTATTATACATGTTACAGCCCTAAATATTCAAACCTGAACGTAGGTCGTAAGCCGTGTTAAAACGTATGGCGTAGTTTGCGCGTTACGACGAAAATTAAATATACCGCGCCTACACGACTTTTCCTATTGGTGAATCGAATTACGGGATTCTTAACTAAACGACGGGTCGTCATCTTAAAATTTTCTATTTCCTCTTGGGCGATTGACGGTGGTTTATGAAGCAAAAAAAAAGTATAAGTAAAATTTCAACGTGGCTTCAATAATTGCACCATAATTGAGTGCGGAAAGATAAATCCGATTAATTTACGCCGTAAGTGGGCCTTTTTTGCTATTTCTTTGGTTAATTTAGAGGTTGTATTAATTGTTAATTGCAACGTTTGCTTTAGCACGTGTGTTAACCTCACACTTTTACCGTATCTTACACCTGGAAAACTCCTGGGGGTGCTAGAATGGCTACTTAGGAACCTCTTGCTACCTAATTGTTCGAGTACCACGATTTTGCCTACACTTAAGCTGACAACAGCTGGTGAATGCTGCAGGCCTACCGACTCGTTTATGCTGCATATCTATTCGTTTGAGGGACCCGATTTGTCATCTGTTCTTTAATATAAACCTCCTCTAAGGAAAATTCTGGAATTAACTACTTTCTGACGCTGTCCAATACTGCCGCTAGCAAGAACGTTCATTCTCGGGACTGCATACTATTAGAACACAGCTAAGTTTTAACGTTTAAATATTCTACTCAATATCAATGCTTAAGAAGCTCCCGTACACGGGACATTGAACAGTTTGAAACTATAGTACTTAAGAAAATTTTTATTTGAGATGAACTCGACTACCGACGCTTGGTTTTGTTTTCATTGGCTCCTTCAGAGCCTAGACGCTGTAGATAACAGGGGAGACGTTAAAAACAAAAGGCCTTTTTGGATTGACGAGACCTGTTTATCGTGTTTTTCCGAGTTTGCTAGTATTAAGGCACCGTTGTGTAAGTGACGTATGTACGTCAAGTTTTCGTAGGAACCAATCTTAAATTGGTACGTTATCTCTAAATTTGGAATGAAACTATAAAGCTTATCGAATTAAAAATAAATAAAAAACTATAAATCGTTGTTGCTAACGCCCATAAAACTTTATGCGACAGTCTCTTTACTTCCCACATATTTTCCTAGTATTTTTAAGTTGTTATTTGCTATATTTAAATTGCCTATGTGTTTCTCTGATATTGTGTTCGTCTTAACGTGTTAGATCTTTTAGTAAAACCTGTTGAACTCCTGTTGGTCGTTTTATTTCTTTCTATTACTCAGCAGGTGGCGCCACGTTACGCCACAGTTTATTTTTTCAGTTTCCTTAAAGACCCCCCACCTTCCCAACAAAACCGGACACTGTTGTGATAACTCTTACAAATTCTGGATCTTCCAGAAATTTAGTGAGTTAATTTGAGCTCAATTAGTATTGTTCTTTTTATCTAGGTTGTACTGTTAAATCCATCTACTCTTTTATATATTTGTAAACTACAACCGTTACAGACATTTTTGAAATTTGTTTCTAGGGAATGTTCGGGAGTAACGGTAGTTAAGAAAACTAAGTTGTCAAAAAGTCTTTTTTTTTAAATTGCAATTAAGTTTTTTTTTCTCATTCGATGCACAATTTAAATACCCATCTGCTGATATATCATGTCCCTATACCTAAACAGAATAATTTTCGTGTTAAAACTTAAAACTTTGAGCCGCCTCATTTTTTGGGACATACTGTATATTTCATAATAATTTTAAAATGTGATATTTATCAAGCTACTAAAATGACAAAACTTGTAAAGCTTTTACTGTTTTGCTATAATCTCCGTCCTGTTGGTGGTAATTCACCCTGTATATTAGCATCCAAAATTTGAACCTTTCTACTTGCGTTTAATAAACATCAATAAACAAAATGTGTTCGGCACCTAATAAATCATCGATATTAAAAAATGTGTACAGTCTTTATTAGCTCAATTTTAATCCTAATGTATTGGGAATAAGTTTAAACTGTTTGTATTCCAATTTTACTAAAAATAAAACACACGCCATAACAGAAAAAAATAAGAAGTACGTTGTCCTATTTTTAGTCCGTTTCTTTTCATTTTGTACTAAGTTGTAGCACATTTATTATATGTTCTTTTACAGAAAACAAAAGAATATCGCATGAATAGCAATTTTATTTTTCAGCATTAATCCCCGTCGTTGTTCAACTGCTCTTATTCATTCTTTATAAATCCTTTCGTCCAAGTGGCCAGAATACTCATTTGTGGCAGCAATCACATCTTCATTCGACTCGTACTTCTATCCTGCATGAAATTTTTTCAAGTTTGAAAATAAACTAAAGTCCGAGGGGGCTAAATCAGGCGAGTAGGGGGCGCCGGGTACCAATTCAAACAGTAACTTACTAGTTTTTGCCATAGCAATAACCGATTTGTGGAAGGGTGCATTATCCTAGTGAAACAAAATTTTTTCTCTTTAATAATTTGAGTCGTTTTTTTTTAATCTGGTCTTTTAACTTAACAAGTAGAGTTGGATAGCATACTCCGTTAATTGTTTCACCCTTTTTATGATAATCCACAAAAACGATGCCTTTGGCATCTCAAAAAACTGATGCCAGAACTTTTCCGGCCAACGGAACTGTTTTGGCCTTTTCGAAACAGCTTCTCCTTTAGCAGTCGACTGTTCGATTGCTGCTTAAATTCTAGTGTATAGTAGTTAATCCACATCTCATCCATTGTAACAAATAGATGCAAAAAAATCTACTATATTAAGTCCAAACACTTCCGAAACAGTTTTGCGCGTCAGCTTTTGTTCCATTATGAGCAGTCGCGGCAGCCATCGTGCGGAGAACTTTCTCATGCCCAAAACTTAAGTTACGATACAATATGTTCACTCTGTTGAAACGCCCACAGTATTCGCTATCTCCATGACTTTTAATCGTCGGTTATTTAACACAACTTTATAAACTTTTTTAACAATTTCTTTCGTAGTGGTTGCTTTCGGTCTTCCTGAATGTTGCGCATCTTATGTGCTCTTGCAACCACGTTTAAAGTCCGTAACCCAAGTTTTAATCGTGGAGTACAAAGGTGAAGATTCACGCAATGTGCCATCTAGCTCAGTTTTTGTTTCTTTTGGTGATAAACCTTTAATATGAAAATATTTAGTAACGGCACGAATTTCAACTGGCATAACAATGGTTGTTGCAACTTTCAAACATTTAGCAACTTTGACAGCATGTCAAACAATTATTATTTGACAGAAATTTTTGTTACTCCATAGCCAGACAGATAAATTTTGAAACCACATAACGCCATAGAAACATAGGCTAAATTGGGACTCTTTCTAGGTGAGGCCGGAGACTTTTCAATTTATTCTCGTAAATGATTGATGGCAGGAATTAACAAAATTATTTTGATTTTATTTTTATTTCAAGAACTATTCTTAATAGCTATGTACAGTGGGATTTTTTCGAGAACTTATTTTAAATGCCTATCTAAACCCATAAAAAATTCTTTACATATTTAAATTAATATAGTTTTGGTGTTACTTCAGTGAAAACCAGAAATGGTATAAATTTGGCATGCATGTCAAATACTTACTATTTAAAAATATAAATGAACGTATCCGACCTTTTTTTACAAAAAATTAATGCTTTGTGATATATCTGAAATTACAAAAGATATTACACTGAGATATAGTACAGTTAATGAGGAGAGAGATATTTGCATTAACATAAACGACAACACAAATGTTAATGCAAATATTAAACTCTCCGCATTAACTGTATACTTAGTTGAATATTTACGTGTATCAAATCTCAGTTTAATATCTTTTGTAATTTCTGGTATATCTCTAAAAAACTTCAAAACAATTATTTTTGAAACACCCTATATCTCGGTTACGAAGCATTTTCGTAAAAGCGATGATAACAATTTTTGTATTTTTATGGCTCATAGAATCTTCAGTTTTCGTTTGTCGGTGATTTTAAAATACACTCTGTATATGAAATCACATTCTACATAAAGTTGCTTTATAAATTACACTAAAAATTTTAAGATAACAAACACGATAATTTATTCCGGTATTGTACTAATTATAACGATTATACGTATACAACTAATTAATAAGTCAATTTCATTAATTTAAAGTTTTCCAACTCTTTAATAGAAACATAACAATTTTAGATGGTGTTCTTGTCATCAAAAACGGTGATTTGGGTCAACAGATTTTTTTTACAACAATGAATTTTGATGGATTGTAGGATTTCGGAAAGGATTGCAATTTTTAATTAATTACCTACTAGTGTGCACGTTGAAACAAAAACAATAATTAGGTTTTGAATTTATTTCTAATTACGGTATCTAGCAAATTACATCTTGTCTGGTTCATGTTTATTTTATTTAATATTCGGCTTAACAAGCATTAGAATCTAATATTTTACATTTTATTCTAAATAAGTCAATTCGTTTTGTTAGTGTTGTAAGTCCTAAATTGTTGAATAAGTATTGTTCTTGTTTCATACGGTTTTAAAAATTTAAATCCGATATAATAATGAACAATTCTTATTCTGTGAACTGCAATTTTTATCACAATCAATAATTTTACTTAGCTTCAAACAGTAATTTTTATATTTTGAAATTCTTTTATTGCAACGTTTTCAGATGTAGTGCCGTGTTAAGTTAACCCAAAGATTTTATGTAAAGCAAAATTTTCTAACTTAATTAGTATGTAGTCATATTGCCTTTTATTGTGTTTTTTTCCTAGATTTATACTTCTACGGATTTCAGAATATTTTACAATTGCGCTTTTAGTAATTTGTAGTTGAGAAGCTTTTAATTCTGTAAATATCTTAATTGAATCTCATAAATTAAATATGCGAAGCAATCATTTTATATCTATTACGGAAACATTGAATAGAACGGTTGGTTGAACAATTAGTTAACGTTTGGTAACGTTTGAATGGATATTACATCGCATATAACAGTAAAATATTTTGAATAAAATCTCATTTTTAATCTCACAAGTGACGAAAAGTGGACCATTTTGGCAACCACTTTGATTATGAAAAATGTCACTTTATATGTCAAAATTAGAAAAAACTATTTCTACTTATATATATATATATATATATATATATATATATATATATATATGTAAATGACAGTAGGCTTTTGTAGAAGTTATCACAGTGACAAAGTTCTATTTTTATCTCTAGTAGTGACAGTAACTTTTGCTTTTAACAACAACAAAATTGTTGGAAGTCATTTTTACTTATAATAATCTCAAACAGTGAAATGTTCGATTTGAAGTTAATTGTTTTTCTATTATCTTATATTCTTGTTCTTATATTATTCTCATCTCGTAGAAACAATAATATAGAACCTGTCGATGTAGTACGCGGACCTTTGATATTGCCTTTAAAAAATAGATTTTTTCAAAATCGGATTTGACCATTCTTTTAGGTTTTTCTGTGACTACAATTAAAAAATAATTTCCATTATACAGAGTGTCCCACTTTCATGGACCATCTGTCAACTTCCACATTAAAATGGAAACATATATTTTTATTTTGATATTCTATTAATTTTGATGGTCTATTTTATAATTTTGATTTGTCAATAAAAATATTTTGATGAAATTTATAGCTTTAATTTAAAAAAAAAAACGAATTTCACGGCTAACGTTTGAGTTATGGTAGACAGACATCATTGGCAAACTTGTAAATAATTTAATTCTACATCGATTAACGGAAAAATATACAGAGTTTTTTATTTGATTTTATCAAATTATTCGTCATTTTCGATTACAAAATTTGACATTTTTTTTTCAAACCCTGTATAATCGACTTTTAAACTTTTAAATCATGGACAGTTAATGTCGTTACCGGTCTAAGTGTGAATAAAATTTGAATTTGATATTTCAAGTGATAACCTAAAAAATGTGAAATAACTGAAGGCCGATATTGACCCAATTAAATGTTTAAAAATCGATATCTCGAAAAGTATCATTTTTTGAGTAGGACTCATATACATAAAGACATAAAGAATAAAAAATAAAAAATATGTGTTTCCCTTTAAAATGTCAAAATTGACAAGTGGTCCATCAAAGTAGGAACCCTGAATAATTCAAAATATTTTTAAATTGTAACCACTGAGGAACCTAAAAAAATGGTCAAAACTGATTTTAAATAAATCTACTTTTAAAGACAAGGTCCGCGTACTACACGTATACTATTCGAGATTAATTTGATTTTTTTGTTCGAGAGATTGATCCCTCGCTGTCCTTGTGAGCAAGTTTCGCTTTCACAAAAAAACGTAGCTTTCATTTGTTTAAATTTTTCCACCAAAATTTCATATGATTCATATGCCTTTTTGTCTCTGTCACTATATATTTTTGATTTTTTACGTCGAATACATGAAAAACTTTCATATAACTCAATAAATTAAGTAAGAAACTCTCGGGTAAATTGACGAAGATCTGACATTTCTTACAAAACTACAAATAAAGGGTATATAAAACGGAGTGAGCGTCTATACGTTCCATCTTGTCTACGCAAATCATGGATATGTATGCTTCGCGACTTATGATATCACTCTAACTATGCCGTCTTCGCGTAGTTCTTAAAACTGCAGATTCTTCCTATTCAGACGCAACGTTTTGTCTAAAACGTTTTGAATTGTGCGGGCAAAGCGTTGTGTAAAACGATGCGTCTGGACCAGGCCTTATTCGCAGAAAATTCAGACCTTCAGCAATGTACCAGGGAGTTTCTTACTGAATTTATTGGGTTATATGACAGTTTTTCAAAAACATTGGTAACAATTTCATCTCAACCTACGTATTGAGCTTAAAAATATTATGGAATACAACACAGCACAACAGCAAAATACTATAGCACACTTATTTCACTACCAGTATTTGCAAATTAATATACGAAGAAGCAAAACTTTATTTCAACATGTGCCCTAAGACTAATGAAAAACGGCAGCTTGACAAAGAGTCAACAAGACTAATCGCAAGAGACCAAAAATACAACATTAGACGATGTCGCAAGCAACCATGCATAAACTTATATTCAGTAATTGGGTGATACCTTTTTTTTCAATAATTCGAAAATTAAAGTTTGTGGGTACTAATCCAAACTGTTAAAATTAAAAAAATATCTTAATGACCTACCCACTTTAGTATTTATATGTATTAATATTAATTAAGTGTGAAACATTATAGAAGGTAAATAAGAACATAAAATATAACAGCACAGTCATTGCATGACGACATATAATGAACCGGTCCAGGTGCCAGTCACGACAATGACTTAGGCTTAGGCAATTGAGGTTGTATTTGTGTATTCCTATAACAAGCACTTCAAGTACTAACGTTTATAGGAAGTTTGTATCTCTACTGTTTCCGACTTTGTAAAATTGGCACCGTTCTACTGACGAAAATTCTAAAAGCACGTCTTTCATTTTGCTCTAACCGCTGATGCAGAATGGTGGTATATTCCCGAAATCTAAGAGTTAAAGGATCCGAATGTACTCATCACCTATTATTTAAAAAGAAAAATCCAAGGAAAAGTTTCCAGTAAATTAAGGAATAAGCACTCGACATTTGCTTGCGTCGTGAGTATTGTTTCTTTCTATATTTCTACGTCTGTGAAAACCTTCTTTTGCCGCCATTTTTCTTAACGCGTTGCAGAACACCTGTTGGGATATGGATAAAAACAACTAAATGCTTAGTTTAACAACGAGGCCGTAAATCAGGGTGGTGTAACAATCGAACTTATCCTTCTCTGGAACCTGGTCGTTATAGAATTAATCTCAGTTCCCGTTGATGGCGACGTCTTCGCCAAAGATAATAAGTGACCTGTAGCTTATTGTTTAGGGGGCTAGTCATGCTATCCATATCTAGACATCTGGTTCCCTTTTCTCGATCTACTTTTCTATGAAACAACCCTTCGTCTGTTTTAGATATTGCAGCTGTCGAGTATATCTACATCCAATCGCAGCCTACAAACAAAAGCTAAGTCAAACATATTGCTTATTTTCCTTCTATTTCCTTTATATTTTAGGCAAAATCGTACTTGTAAACCGCAGTGAATTTGACAACCTAACTGTTGCGCATTGTTAGTTGCTTACTGTGATTTGAAAGAACTTTCAAAAATTGTTTAATGTGTTGCGCCTTTTAACTATTTTAGATTTGTGTCATCGGTACCCTACGTAAGTGTCTTGATTCAACTTAACGTCATTAATTGTCATACGTGTAAAATAAGATACTCTTTCTTCGTAACGATAAAGTCATTATTTTTCCAGATATTTAAAGTCAAACATGAAGCTACACCGATGAATTTGTATCTTCCTTTTATTTATTTTATAGAAATAAAAGCAATCATAAAAAGTCAATAGTAACTGCTCGATTTTTTAATTTAAATTTGAAAATAGATTTGGCTAATACCAACCCCAAAATATTTCTTTATTGCCAAAAATTTACACAAAATATTTGATTTTAAATATTTGTCGACCTAAAAAAAATTGTGTGACTCACGTCCAGAAACTCTTTTGCGAGTATTAGCACTTATAGGGTCACGGCTCCGCCTTGGCCTCACAATAGTGTGTTCACACTAGCAAAAAGACAGTTTCTGGGTTGAATCTTTGTAAACGAAATGACAATAAAAACCCACACAGATACTCTTCACTAACTTAGTTTATAAAAAAGTGTGGTATGACCCTGTACTATGTATAATCTACTTTCCTTTACTGGTTGAATCAGCGCCCTCGGTCCATAGGTTTATTCAAAACGATCCGAATATACTTGTAGTACAAGACATGCAATTACATTTATTTTAATATACTTGAATATTCATATTTGGATAGCTCTAATTCAGACAATATAATGTTTACACATTAATTAATCTTATTCTTACTTACCTTATCGAAACAAGAATCATGGCGAAAATTAAATATTTCCCTAATAGAGGGATTACTAACGATGTTGGTGGGATAATTTCGACTACTAGTAGAAAGAACACATGGAGACTGATGAGTATTGATATTGACAGTGTAACCTGGAACAAAATAATAAATTTTAATTACAATTTATTTAGAAAAACATTACCCTAGGCCAATATTTGAACTATTTCGAATTACAATTAATACTACTGTATCTTAACTGTTTAATTTATTGGAATAGTTTCTGGTTTAAAAGGAACCCAATAGGAAATAGAGGAGTTAGAATAAAATGGTTTCAATTGCGAAATAACTGACGTTTTAATAATTTTATAAAATAATAAGATTAATTATGGATTTGATTTGTTTCCCAAACTTTTAATTAAACAAGTAAAGTTGTAAATGATATGCATAGAAAGTAAAACTTACGGTATTAAGTTGTTAACTGATCAAGATACTTGTTACAATTAACATCCTATTTTAGGTGTATGTGTATTACACCAATAGCAAAGTTTTTAACAAATTTATTTGTTTAAATAAACTCTAGTTTACAGTTTAGGATTATAATTTGATTTATTTAATTTACACAACGATTTTAGAATTTTTAGCTACTGGTAAATTACAAAAATACGTCTCTTAAAAATTTGAATACTTTACAGAAAATGGTTTTCAATTCAGAAAATATTCCAAGCAATATACAGCTCTCCAAAGTGAAATTATAATTTGATTATTGGAGTGAGTGCTGCAAAAATTTAAGGGTTCAAATTACATCTGATGTAAAATACATATTTAAAATTGTTTTCAAAAGGAAGATTTGCTATTGCCTCATGATATTACAAAGGAATGGAACACTAAACTGCAGCGTCTATATAACAAACTGAAAAACGCCAAAAAACTGCACAAAAAAAAACTTTACTCGGACACGTGTTTCAATAGCTAAGCTATCATCATCAGCGAACCGATCATCGGTTATTACGTTAAAAGCAAATTAAATTTTTGAAATGTATAAAAAATATATTTGTTCTAAAGGGTCAGAGGCCGATTAAACATCTTAAGTTTATTGTAGAACAAAAAAGACATTTGTGATCTAATTCAGTTAGAAGTGATATCGAAACGATGAACAAAATAAAGTAGTTTCAAATTCAAATTGTATGGTCCTAACGAATTCCATGAATTTTGTAAACTTTTGGCCCGACAAACAGTGACAAACGGACAAACAAAATTCAGTAACGAACGGAGAGCGTTTAAAATAGATAAATTAAGACTTAAATATTTACATCTCATAATGTTCCGCTTCTTTTGATTTTGATTTTAAAATTGAGTTTGAAATGGTATTTTTAATAAGGAAAGTTGTATAATTATGGTTAAATCCCAAGAGGTCGATCTCCAATCTCCTCGGTTCGTTCTCGTCAAGTTTAATATTTAGAGTAAACACAATTCTGATTCTATATATGTATATTCAAAATAAAGTTGGCGTTTCTTAATAAAAATAAATTCAGGAAGGTAATAATCAGCAAATGCTTACAATTCAGAATTTTTGTAAGAAAAGGGTGCGATAATAAATTACCAAAATTTTGTTATCAAAGTCTGTAATACTTACAAAACTTATAAATTCTTATCACAGTTGAACAATTCGTGAAACTTTCACAATTTAACGCTGAAATATGAAAATTGATTTAGAATCGAACTTTCTTCGATACGAACTAGTTTTTGGGACGCTTATGTTTGCCTATGGAAATATTGGTAAACGTAGAAGTACTATTCTCTGCTATAACCGTTACGGCGCCGATTTCAACCGCTTTTATATTTGATGAATGAATGCATACAACAGGAATAGCTCGGTGGGGTAACTTTTCTTACGTATAAAACTAGGAAGAATCAATATCATTTTTCGTTTGCGTTAAATTAAGTTTACTTATGTTTTACATACAACAAGTCTATCGTGCTTTTTTATCTTTAAACTGCAGAATATGAAGATAAATTTGAAAGTCTATTCTACAATATGTGTAAAAACGAGGAGGTTTATAGAATGAATAAATTTGTTAAAGTTTGCAATATTGCTTAGTTTACGCAATTTTTAGCGAAATTATATTGTAGTGTGTTATTAAATTTATCTAAAAATAAATACATTTTAATAAAAGTTTTCTTGTTTAGTAAGTTACAAACGTAGTAGTTTCAGATTAATTACAAAAATGAAGTTTTCAACAAAAGTAATAATTTGTTTATTACACACTTTAAAGTTTAATTGCCATATTATGTTTTTAAGTACATATCAAATCTGATGTGTAACTCTTTCACTGAGATAGTTGCTTGAAAGCTTCTTTCAGAAATAATGATCTGAAATAATCCGTTAAAATAAATAAAAAATACGTTGTATGTGTGTCAAGGAACTTAGATCTATACAACAGTTAGAAAAGGTTCACCCGGTCTATATTTGGTGTAGGAACGGATTTCTTAAATTTATAGTATCAGAAGTAAACACTTAATGGTAGGAAAAATTGTATTATTAATTTTAGATGACATAAATATTTACGTGTTGTTCAAGATGTCCAATAATGAATCACATTTTTACACTGATTTGCGTTTACTTTATATTTTATCAGCCTCCAGTAGTGTTAATATGTTATTAACAGGACTCAATAACACTGATACACAACCGGTAGAAAGTTTGTTCTAATTATGATCGAAACTACTGGACTGTCTATTGTTTATGATGGAACGTGTTTTGTTATACGAAAGCTTTCCGAACAAATGTTTCAATTACGAAGAAATTGTGACAAGCTGTTATAGTTTGTACGCAAAGGCTTTATTATTCAATATTTCGTACTTGTTTCTAATTGATTCATTTTTTTAAGATTACACTCTTTATAAGTTTACATTATGCCGTCTCTCACGGAAAAGTTGATAAGAACTAGTTTTAATATTAAACTTTTCTTTCTAGAAAATTATATTTCTCATTTTTTATACATGTTATTTGCACTAAACAAGATGGCGTTATGTATTTATAATTGTTCTGACCCATACGGTTTGGCCCATAAGGTTTTAATAAATAAAATTAGCCTTGATAAAGTCCTCGCTAGCTAGAGTGAAATGTCGACATTTTTAAGCAAAACTATGACTGCTAGTTCATTAAAAAAAAAAGAAGGTGAAAAGTAATGGAAAATGATTATTACTGCGGATCTGCAAGCTCGCATATATTTGAATATGTCAATTAAATCATACATAATGTTAATTATGTAACTTAAAGTTCTATGTTTGAAAGCAATTTGCTTTTGGACGCTTTCGTTTTATAACCAAAGTTTAGGTTGCGCTACTAAAACAAGGTGCTGTAGCATCAAATTGTTTGGTTCTCAAACCCCATACAACTTTGTCGCACAGAAAGGTATTTTTGAGATTACAAAAAGGCTTCAACATATCCCTTTTGGTGAGACATTCAAATGTTTGGTAAAATTTAGACCAGTGGTTAACTAGTTTTTGACCTTACAAAAATATATACCTCATCTTTAGACAGAAAATATAATTGGTCAGCTACTGTAAAAAAGTGAAGTATGATGTTAATGTTAAAGAGACGGATTATATAATTTGTAGGAGGTTAAGTATACTGTTAATGTTAAAGAGACGGAGTTGAAGTATGATATTAATGTTAATGTTAAAAAGGCGGATTATATTATTCACTCAATCATGTAGGCTCCTACGAATTATATAATCCGTCTCTTTAACATTAACATCATACTTCACCTTTTTACATTTCCTGACGTTTTATTATGTACGTATTTGTATTTTCTGTCTGAAGATGACCTATATATTTTTGTAAGGTCAAAAACTGGTTAACCACTCGTCTGACAAAAAAGCTGTTTTTATATTACTTTTTTTGTTGAATAAATTGGAAATGTATCCTGATTTCTAGTTCGTTTTGGTGTAATAAAGCTCATCAAAAAGATGTAACAATGCGTTTTTATTTTTAAGTATTGCACCGTCACTAAATTTATTTGAATAACTAATTGTTATTATAAGACCGATTTTGTTGTGAATTTAACTGTTATTAATTTTGATTATTATTAATAGTACACCCAAAGCAAAAGATAACGGGCGTTGTACGAAATCCGATAGCGCCCTGCTTAAACTTTCGTGGGCACGTAGTCCACTCTCGTAAGCTAGTTTCCCCTCTTAAGTTATGTCTTATATAAACGCGAGCTCTTTCTTTAACGAGGCAGTTGATTCTAGATACCTGTTCCGCCTGGTCCTGTCGTTAATACTGAGTAAGTTCGCTTCTCTAATTTAACCGCCAAAGATACCGCTTTGGCTATTTTTTCCCGACCCGCATGATGCAAAAATACCGCTTTATAATTTATTGACTTTTCATTTTTCCTATCCATGTGTTGTGCTTGGGGTGACCCATTTTCGCGCCTTGAATACACCACTCAAACCGTTGCCCGGGTTGACATAGCGCATTATCATATGTCGACAAAGGTCACTCCCACTACCTACAGCATCCCTTAACAGACCGTCGTTCTGCTTACATACCGTCACCTTCATCCCTAAATTAACCGCCACTCTGCTTACATTACCAAAACCCTTACCCCTATAACTGTCAATTCCGCTGACTGCTTTGGGTTGCATGGTTTGTGCTTTACTATGTTGTTTCTCTGTGAAACTAATAACAAATTGTTTCGTGCTAAATAAAAAGTTTTGAGTCTCTTATTGTATTTTACTTATTTCTCCAAACTGCTTCCTTTTAGACGATCAGAGCACAGAAATTTTTAACCTCCACTGTAGCTGCCCGACGAACAAACAGAGAGTAAACTACGTCATCAAATTTGGCGACCGAGATCCGTCCGCTTTTGTTATTTACAGAAACTAACCGAACTGGAAAGTAAGTGTCACAAAGAAAACATGATTCAATCAAGATGTGTATCAATGTTTTTCATTAGTCATTTTAAAGTGGCCTAAAATATTTGTTTTTAAATGCTTACACCTGAAAATGGAGATACGGATATTTTGATTAGCACGGCAGTATAGACGTCAATAAATTATAGGAAAAGTTAGGATTATAATTGTGTAACACACTACCACCTTTTCACGCTTTCACTGGATGCGATTTTAACCCAGTATTTTTTAGAAAAGTAAAGAGGAAACCTTTTAATATATTGAGCAATTCCATAAAATGTACAAAAGTATTTGCTGAGTTGTGCGAATCAAATTCCAACTTACAAAAATTATTCAGAATAATTTAAGAATTTAGATGTGAAGTCTACGGTTATGAAAAAATAACGAAAGTTAATGAAATCCGTCTTCTAAGATTCGACATTAACTTTAATACCTCACAGCTGACAACTTCTGAACAGAACTTCGCGCTAATTTTTATGCACTATTTATATACTCCATCACTTGAAAGCATCTACACTGAAGATGGCATTCAAGGTATTTAAAAGAAAACGTATTTTGATAACAGATAATAATTGTAAAGCATTTAACATTGAGTTTATAGACGTGTAAATATTACATTTCAAAATTAGACGCATCACCCTGTTTTGCAGTTTCTTTAGAGAGTTTATGTCCCAGCCATCTATGTAGTATGTTAAGGAAGGACAATAATTAAAATGTGTCGCAATTAAAGTTCTATACGCTATTATTCGGTATTGCGAATTAAAATAAAAAACAAATTTTACTAAAGTAACTCTCCTTTTTAGATGTTTTTAAAATAGTATTTGATATATGTTCTTTAAAATTCAACTTATTGTCTATTTGTATGCCTAAATATTTTACTATATTGACTACTTCTATTTTTTTAATAATTAAAAAGATATTACCATTATTAATATGTGGTTCCATTATCAATTCCTTACATTTGTCTTCATTTACAAAAGGCTATTGTTTTGAAAGTAGACCTCTAAACCTTTTAAAATGTTATTAATTCTGTTAATTGTAATCTTCATCGTCTACTGCAACAAGCGCATCATCAGCGAATAGATTTAAAAAAGCGTCTATACCTCTTAGCGATACACATTGTTTCATTTCATTATTATATAAAATAAATAATAGAGGACATTGCTTTTGGGAAACACCAAACTCAGTTTGAAACTCATTTGACACATTTAAATTAATTTGCGACCTATTGCTAAATCCGATACGACGTAATTTCTCGAGCAGTATACTTCTGTTGATGGTCTCAAGAACCCTATGTAAATTCATAAATTGCATTCTGACAGGAATGCGCCGATCTAAATGCTGACTGGTTTTTTATAAGTAATTATTTTTTCTCGATAAAGAGTAACATTTGGTTATTAGTTTAGTAGTTATTAACTTTTCAAATATTTTTTGAGGTATGAAACTACATTAATAGATCGGTCTACCAGCCTAGGCAATTTTGGGTCTAGGAGTGATTGTTGATTTTTTCGATTGGAAGGAAAAACACCTTTGAGCTTTGTGAAGTTTAACCTGTGGAGACGTATTGTACCATTATTAATAATAACTAATGGTTGCTATGATTTAATGCAATTATTAAAAAAAATCGTAACTAACAAAGTTTCATAAAAATAGAGCTAATAGCTTAAAAACAACTGAAGATAAGAATGCATAATGTTTATTAAACTTGCCATAACATTTTATTATACATCCATTTATGCCGTGAGAAATGGTAGATGCCGTTTGAAAAAAATGAGGTATTTGAGTTTCTGATCCACTTTGAAAATTGAAGTAGGAAAATGTCATAAGACAGAGGTGTAAGCAACATTTTAAATAATCGTTTGAACCTCTAAAAATTAAAACACAAAAATCTTTTTATTTATTTCCAATGGTTCAAAAGTAGTAAATTAGTATATCTAAAAAATATTTTAGTTAGATTTAGAATAGTTGATTATGCTATATACTAAATCTTAAATTGATAGATTTTCAGGAAATCGACGGGCTACGTGAATCACCCTGTATACATATTTAACCGTATTTTCATCAATGTAATTACAATGCAGTAACTAACTTTGACAAAAAATTGTCAGCAGAAGAGGTCAGTAAATGAATAGAAACTTTAGAATTACTTTCAATAGAGCTTAATTGCTAGAATTGGCATTTGTAGGGATCGAGCAGAAGAAACTTGATTAAGTTGGTGCTGAAGCATTAATCAAATGTAAATGTAAAAGCGCTTTTAGCTATTAAAAAAGATTTAGGGGATGAATAAACTAATTCTATTAATTCAATAGAATGATAATCTCATCGTTAATCCGAGCAATATTTCTTAGTATTTTTACTCACACTTTAGCTCCTGAATGACCACGTTTAATTTTATTGCAAGGTGTGACAAGTACATTTGAAAACCACTAATAAACATTTGTATTTAAAGGTTTTCCAAATTCTCTCGTGCATTTGAAACAAATTGGTTGGGTTTTTACGTTTAACTAAATAATTTTACGTAAATTTATAGTAGGCAAATTTTATCCTTAATTCACTGCAAAAACTCTCGTTGATTTACACTCTCTTATGTTTAAAAATCAAGCTTAAAATATAAATTTAAATAATTAAAACATTAAAAGTCTAATACACCGCAAGTAACTAGTCGATATTTTAGAATTGTTCGTTAGTTTTGAGTAGTTATTATATCGAAATCATAAAAATTTAAGAAAAACTTGGAAACACATTCACATGATTGATTTTCCTACAAAATGCAAAAAATTGTGTATTTAAACTTTAGTTATTTAGAACTATCATCAATAGTAGTACTAAATTAGGTTTACATAGGTTTTTACTTTCTAATTACCTAATTTTTTTAGAACAGTTTTATTGATTCCAAACGACTACGTACTAATTATTTTTTTTTACGTTACTTTTTCTTCTAAATATTTCTCTGGGGATTTTTTTAGTAATACTGAACCAATATTGAAGGTATTCAGAAATGAAATAAAAATAAATTATTGTTTGTTTTATTTGTGAAAATATTCTAACAAACAATATGCCAAAGCTGTGATTGACGTCATATTTTTAAATAGAATCTACAAAAACAAAGAAGGCATACGATTTTTATTATATGTTTCAAAACGCTACAGAATTAATATTTAGTTGCTAATATTAACCAACTTTACATAAACATTACATTTAAATTCATGTTGTTTAGAATATAGTCCACCACTATACATGTTGATTGATTTATAAGTAAGTATGCTAAAGAAGTAATTCGTAAAGGGTATTATTGAGCAGTATTTAATAGAAGTTAGTTTTCAATAATAGTAGACAAAAGTACAAGAATTCATTATGTTGGTAATCTTTCTTCTCAAAATTAAATGGCGTTAGATGCAGGTTAGATTCATGCGTCGGTTTCAAAGCCTAAAATTTTAACACGCCATTTTTTTTACTTTCTTTGCCGAACTAGAGTCGTGTAATCAAAAACAAATTGTTACATTATCTACCGTTTTTATTTGAACTATGTTACGTGCATAAACTCGTTACTAGATACAACGCAATATAAACTGGGGGAGTAGGCGTTGCTCAAAAGGAGAAGGCGTGGCCCAAAATCTTTCGTGAATATAATTTGGGATGTGTCAAAAAGTCGTTGAGTTGTCATACATAAAGAAATTTGTCGGTAATCAGTAGGTGCCAAATGGAGATGACGTGGAGAAGAACCCCTGGCTTCCGTTTACCGAGGAGTCTTGATGTAGGTACTTTTGCGACTTACCTGGAGTTAAGTAAAATTCCAAACTTCAAATGTTACCAAAGCGCGAACAAAACATACATGAATGTGAATGAAAAAGGCTTTTGACAATGTACAAATTAACATAATTAATTAATTTTCTATTGATTACCGTTTACTGAAAAGAAAATGTTTAGTAATTTTAAACAAAAATTTTTACGTTTGTTCTGATTTTACTGTACCTAATGTTCACTTCACCGTTCAGTATTGTAACATTTGTGTC
Organism: Abscondita cerata; assembly: GCA_030710515.1. Classification (NCBI taxonomy): domain Eukaryota; kingdom Metazoa; phylum Arthropoda; class Insecta; order Coleoptera; family Lampyridae; genus Abscondita; species Abscondita cerata. The sequence goes on from JALBCR010000846.1 coordinate 205,566, forward strand.
AAAATTTATTAAAGGAAATAAAAGCTTTCCGCTTTCGAATATTGTACCGATAAAGCATTTGTTTACAACAATCACATAATTTTTATAAGAGCACATGATTATGATAGGTAATAGGTAAAACATGTACTTTTTTATAATTTATTAAAAATAATAAAAATTACATTTATGTTATTAGTTATTAGTGTTATTTTGAAGTATATTTAAAAATGTAGTTATAGTTGGAAGCCTACCCTCAAAATTAATGCATTTCTTTAATTGTTTATGATCAAAGATGTAATGAAGTTTCTCCTATTAAACACATTAAAGTCGATTCTTACTAATTGGACATATAATAGTTATAAGACTGAGTTTGTACCGTGGTCAGACTTATAATCATTTTATAATCAATAAAAATTTTGCCTGACCGTAGAAAGTATGCAAACGTAGTTTTTGATTCACTCCGAAAATGTTTCAAAAAATGTAATAATCTTATTTCAGCTTATTGAAAATTGTGAAATTCACCTTGTTTTTGTGTACGAATAAATCTTGAACCCACTAATGTTGATGGCTTATATGATTCTATTTTTGTTTTTCCTGCGACAGAATCAATATTCAAATGATTTTTCACAAGTAATTACTGTTCTTGTGTTTTCCATTAGCATTATTACTTATTTACATCAATCAAATACAGTAATAGAAAGGTACCCATAATTAACTCACTTCTACTGTAAGTTTTTGTATTTTATGATCGTGAAAATTTTGTATCGGAACTCCGCTTCTGTATCAAAATGTTACCTAATAAAATTGTCTAAAGCAATCTCAAGTCGTATGAATTCTGTCTTACCTTATAAATGAATAACTTTAAAGAAGTTAAGTGTTACATATTGAAAACAATGTAACGAGTATTGTGAGATTACAACCAGGTCTCTTCTATATGCTTCGCACATTGTAGAAACTATAAACAATTTATTAATATCATTTCAAATCACTTAAAATCATTTACTTGTAATTTGAACAACAAATGTGTTTTTGTTCAAAGTTGTGTGGGATTGAGAAATTGAGGTTATAAATGGAAGTAAACAAACAATATTCTGCAGTATCTAAAATGTTTTAGTATGTACCTAAAGTACTGTAATATCCTATGTAGTCACTAAATTCATCCTTTCTTAAAAATGGGTTTTCATACTGGTTACTTCGACTTTATTTAATTTGACATAAAATAATAATTGACATTGACAGATGTTTGCGGACGAAAAGTGTTTGCGGACGAAAAGTATTACAAGTAAAAAGTGTTACTTTATGATTATTCAGGGAGTACGTAAAATTCTATTTTATATTGAGGTCGACGGAAAAAGTTGTTATTTGTCACAAAAACTTTATAATGGTGTGTCCCAAAAAAGTCGTATTAACTTTTTTAGAAACATGCCTAAAGGCATGTTGCAATGAAAATTTCTTTTTATTAACAAATTGTGTTACGAAGAAGCATAAAACAAACTTTGTGCTACAAATAGCGGATAAATTCCTTAATAAACCGCAAAAACCGAAATTTGCTGAGTGAACTAACAAACAAAACTTGGAATTTCGTAGTATTGTAACCATCAAAAACAAACCCGGGCACAAAGACCCACACTTAATTCCCTTCAACCGAGTACTTTACAAATTTTTACGTGCACATTATTACGCTTGTGGAACTGAATAACTCGATTTGGGGACGAAGGTTTTTTTTATTCAAACTGCACATACCTTCCACACAATCGTAAGCAAACAAAAGAAATATAAAGAAAAGCACCAAATTTTTATAAATCCAGTTTTTTTCACTTTCTCGAGAGAAACTTAGTTTCCGTCTTAATATACTCATAGAACTTTTTCAAGACTGAATTTCCAAAACAAGAAGTACTCATGTGATTCATACTTTTATGTTTTGTGAGACAGTATATTGGCCGTTACTGAATTTTTTTTTCAATCCGGTACATTTATAGAGAGTCATTGATGGTAGGTTAGACGTTTATGGAAAGCAAATGATAGGATTGGTCTAAAAATTCGAATTTTCCATAAATTGACACGACCTGTTTTCGGTATATGGTGGTATTACCGTTTCTACATAATAGTATATTACATACCGAGGCAGAAAGTTTTATATTCCCGTCGAGAGAATTATAGTTTACCGAGAGGCGCAGCCTCGAGGTAAACTACTTCTCGAACTCGGGAATAGAACTTTTGCCGAGGTTTGTATACTATTTTATTCACAATCATTAATTTTTCAAAAATCTTAAAAAAAAATTAATTACTGTTACTTATCATAATGCCATGACTTGACATCAATTTTTAAAAAAGCAGGCGATGGAAACAGCCATATTGTAATGCAATCAAATTTTATTTGTCGCGTTATTTTAATAATGTCTGAATCAAGCGAATTTATACATTGTACTCCTCCAGAATTACGCGAAGCGGCCGAAAGCGTGGAAAAAGCTTGCTTCCAGAAAAAGTAAGGAGAGATATGAATTAGTTTATCGTATGTTTAAAGATTGGTGCAAGAATAAAACAGTACATAACGTTTCGGAAAATGTCGTGCTAGCGTACTTTGGGAGTTAGCTAAAGTTAAAAAACCTTCTACTTTATGGGCGACTTACTCTATGTTGCGAAAAACATTAAATATAAACGAAAATATTGATCTGTCGCGATTTTCAAAACTACAGGCGTATTTAAAAACAAAACGTTGGATACTTAGCTAAAAAATCGAGCGTCTTCACAGCTACTGATATTAATACATTTTTAAATGACGCACCAAAAGAATTTCTTCCACAAAAGTAACTTTCATTTATTGAATGCAACTACATGCTAATATATAAATTTTAGGTTGCTCTAATAATTGGTGTATCTGGTGCTTGTCGCAGTGATGAGCTTTACAAAATGAAGGTTACAGACATCAGTTTCCTAGAAGATAAAGTTTGTATTACGATTCCGAATACTAAAACCTATCAACCTCGTTCATTTGTTCTTACCAATCCTCAATGGATTGCAATGTTAGTCGAATACATTGGTCTTCGAGAAAATGTTATAAATGAGAAGTTGTTTATGCAGCTGCGATTTGGCAAAATTACAAAACAACCATTTGGGCATAATTCTATTGGATCATTTCCTAAAAAATTGCAGCTCACCTAAAATTAAATAATATAGAAGCATATACGGGGCATTGTTTTCGTAGAACGGCTGCTACACTACTTGCCGATAATGGTGGAGACGTGATACAATTAAAGAGGCTGGGAGGGTGGAAGTCTAGTGCGGTGGCTGAAAGCTATGTTGACAAATCGTTAGATGGACAAATTCAAGTAGCACAAATGTTATCTACGCAACGTACCTCAACTTGCACCAATCCCCCATTATCACAGCAGGAGACATATACAACAAATCTTTTCTCACTGTCACAACCGGGGCCTTCTACTTCATCCAGTGTTGATTCACAGTCGGCACACTTTAATATAACAAAGGAGGAAATGAAAGGATGTTTAAATGTGAACATAAACACTTACGGTAATTCTAATGTAACTATTAATTTTTCAAAATAAGATAATTTGTGTTTTATTATACCGCTTATCTTGCTCTATTTCCATTTGCGTTGTAATCGAGACTATGACTACCTCAACAATAAGATAGCCCTATAATCGAGGTTAGGTATACACTCCCTGGGTGTAAACAAACCTTGCAATTTTATGGAAGTAAGTAATTAAAAGATTTATGTGCTTATTTATTTAAGCAAATGGTTCCATAATATCATTAGTAATTACGTCTTAATTTAAATTGCTGTGGTGTCAAAACAATGTGTATATTAGTTGTTTGTCGTGGTAAATCATGAGTTACTCTGTTGAAACTACGGATAGCAGTAGTTGAATGACCTTCTTGAACAGATCTATAATTAGTAGTAACTAATGCAAATTCACACATAAACCTTCAAACATCTCATCTCCACTAAGCTTATGTTATGGTCACTTTCATGATCGTATAACCGTCTCTTCATGCTTTTCCTTTTTCGTTCGTACCAATCTAAACTTGAAACAGAATATTGTTTGTCATATCACAAATACAGAGTTAGGATCAACTATTATTTAACTTATCTGTAAGTTCATCGGATGTTCCTATGATCGTATAAACCAAATACTATATTTTCCATTCGGTGATCCTAATAATTAACTGATATAAAATGTTTAAAACATACAAAAGCATTCTTCTGCTTGCATTCATGAAAATTTTTCCTTTAATGGCGTTTAGCTATTTCTCTCTCCGATCTGTGATGATGCAGTCAAATGGGGTTGATAATCGCTGATGTTTATAGTAAAATCACTGGAATGCGAAAAAACCGTACTTATACTTTTCCTTAAAACTTTATACACAACTGAGTACTTCCACAATTAACAATATAACAAAACCAAGATATTTTAAATCGATTTCTAAAGCCATACGACGAACTTAAGGCGTATTTTATGGTTATGTTTTTAATTGTGTTTACATTTTAGTATACTTCACAAGCGCTCGAGTGGCGTTTTAAAGAATTAGTAACCGGTCAGTAATAATTATTCCTGGCTAGCTGGTAAAAATTTTGAACACCAATTGTGTAATCGCCTATTTCCCAACTTTTCACATGCAGTGTAATTGGCATATTACAATATGATTGTGAATAAAAATATTAACTACTTTTTATTTTTAATGAGATATCTTATACAGGGTGTTTTTGAAATGGTTTTGTACATAGGTTTACCGGAGGTTCTCTGGCTCAAAATAGACCGTTTGACACTAATTTACCTATAATCAAAGTGCACCATAAAGGCGCCAGAGGGTGTCAAACTTTCCAAAAAAATATTGTATATTGGGAATAACTCGAGAACGATTCAACGGATTTTGTTCCGCTTTCATTATGTGGGTTGTCTGCTTCCTAAACGTTTTTCGTGTAATGTGGAGATGCTGATGCCAGGAAAAGTTGCGATATTTACCGGGCACTGTCAAATAAATTATAATATTTTAACAACCGTCAACGTTACAAACCGCAAAATGGTTCTGACAAATAAAATGAACAATTTGAAAACATTTTTCTTTCTTGTTAAATTGCGCTAATGTTAATAGTTCGATCAGAAAAAAAATTAAAATCATATCTATGCAAGCCCATACGCTGGTTACAGATTCGCGTAGATGCTAGTAGGCTCATGCGATCATGTCAGTCCAATTTGGGAACCTTCTGCCAACAATTGTCACTGCAAAAGCCCAACACTAACAGCATGTCAGTTTGTACGGCAAATGTGTAGCCCATTTTTCAAGTAGTTAATTGAAAATAGAAACGTGAGTAATCTTGGAAGTATCCGGGAAATGAATGTCACACATGATAGTTTTGATCGCATAGCCTACTAGCAGTCTACTTGAATTTCTAAGCGTATGGATGCGCCTTTGAGATATATTAAAAATTTTTCTGATTGAACTAATTAACATTACCACAATTTAACAAGAGAAAAAAGTTTTAAATTGTTCATTTTATTTGTCGGAATTATTTTGGTTTTATCGTTGACGGTTGTTAAAATATTATCATTTTACCATTTTGCCTGTATAAAAGTGAATCTTTCTGGCATCAGAAATTTGTCCATATTATACAAAAACGTCTTCGGAAGCACACAGACCAGCATACGAAAAGAGAAACTAAATCAGTCAAATTGTTTTCGAGTTATTTCAATCTACTGGAACAATTTGACTGCTTGGCGCTCTTATGGTGCACTTTTGGTTATAAGTAAATTGAGTCAAACAGTGTATTTTAAATCAGGGAACCTCTGGTAAAGCCATATAAAAAACACCCTGTATATTAAGTTAGTTTTTAAACTTCCTGTCTGTTTATAAAAATTTGTTCTTAACAGGTTTCTAGAGGTACACCGGTTTTCGAGATATTTTTTTTCTCACAGAAATAAAGATAATTCTTTCAAAAAAGACACTCTGTACATTGTTTACATTTCTGATAGACAATTAAATTATGCCTAACCCGTAAAAGTTTTGAAATAAACGCAACAATTATTTAAAAACACTAGTTTTTTTTTTATGTGACAATGTGACCAATTTTTAACACAAGAACATGCAAAAAATTCAATAAAATGTATCTAAATTTGCAATAAATTAACAAAAGAGAGTTGATGAAAATACAAAGAAAGCTTTATCAATTATTTATTATTAAATTTTAAACATTTTTAAACGCCAATAAACCAGTGGTCTTTAATACATATCTGAAACAGCTACGTGTTACCTCTTGTAGGCATTTGTGCAAATGCTTCATACAACTGAAACCCAGAAATCTTTAAATTTTAAATTGTCAATAAAATTCGCTATGACTGTTCTTTTAAGGAGCACAAATGATTAACGGAATTTTTCTGAAAAACCGTTCTGTTTGCCCATGCGTGGAGTTTGATCGGCCCAAAAATCTACAGGGTGTTCCATTTTCGATGTATTTATAAAGTATCTCGATTACAACTAAAGCTAGAGAAATGAGGTTTTAGTTACCCTTTTCTACTTTTCGAAGTAAATTTAAAACTAAAAACAGATTTTGATTAACTTTATTAGTTTTGAGTCACAGCTTAAAATTAAAATTTTTGAATTTTGAAGAGCGTTTATAGCTCCCACAGTTTTAATTTTCTAAATTTTTAAAAAACTAGCTCTTACAAATTTTTTTACGTATTATGTGTAAGGGTTAAAAATTATAGGTAGAAAAAAATAAAATAAAATCTGCAAACAATTAATTATACAGCTGTCAAACGCAAAATTTAAGACATTACTACTGTTTGTTGTTAACAAAATAATAACCAACAGAAAAACACCAAAAACTGCACCAAAAACTTTACTCGGACACATGTTTCAACAGCTAAGCTGTCATCATCAGCAATACCAATTGTTAACTTCAGTTAAATATGCTAGAAGTAAACTTATTTGCCGATGATACCTTAATAACAGGTATCGGTATCGCTGATGATGACAGCTTAGCTGTTGAAACACGTGTCAGTAAGACCAAAGTCATTGTGTTTTTATGTTATTAAATAGAGCGCTGCAGTTGGTGTTCCTTCCTTTGATGAAAATAATAAATTAAATTCAGTAATAAGTAAATTAAGGCTTTCACACTGCAAACGAAGTAGTAATCAGGGCACCACCTAGCAAAACGTGTTGTAAATACTCCGTTAACAAACAGTTAGACTGTAAAGATATAAATTTTTATAAACGACTTGACTATTTGTAAGGACCAAACATAGATACTAAAACAAAAAAATATATATAATAACAACAATTGCGTGTAGGAAGCTACACAATACGAGTTATTGTAGTAGTAAATAAATAGATTCGTTACACTAAATAAGAACCATGGCATACGCCACTGATTAGGCGTGGTTGACGTGTAATCTAGTAGTCAGCAGTCATCAACAGATAAATAAAATTTTAAAAACAAAAAGCCCACACACCAATAGATGTGCCAACTTTTCACGTTAAATATAAAAATAAATAATGTTATCGACTGATAATTGACGATAAATCTAATAGGAATTAAGAACGTAATTACTTTTTACGAATGTTCAAAACATCATTCAACTCACATCGATCAAATACAAGCGCAGAAATTAAGTAGGTAAATTACAGTAAGAAAACAGATAACGTTGCATTTTGAATAAAATTTATAACATAAGGCTTGAAGAATTTCAACTTATTTAAACTGCCGATGATTATGAAGAGAAGCAAATCGGTTCGTGTTTCCAAATCAATTAAGTTGTAGACCAAAACAGGTACAAAACAGAAACATGATCAAGATGTCTTCGACTGACTATATAGATATAAATGATAACCTCTTGGTCACCGGTATACTTTTGATGAATAAGTAGTTTAGTAGGCGGTTCCAAAAAGTAGATGGATAGCAACGGCCCTCCGTGGCAGTGTTAATATTATTTCCCAGTTAAGCAACCATACTTAGACAGATTGCTTCATATTAATTTATTTCAATCACACATACCCGGAGAATAGCTTTAAAAAGTAGAGAATATGGCGGTAGCGATCCAAAGGTCACAATGGTTACAATAAGACAAAAGAAAATAAGATATTACTTATGCCGTAGAAGATGCCAGGTAATTCTCAGAGTTATATGCACTTTGTGTGGAGTTTATTTTCATTACCAATTAATTAATAATTGTATTTTCTCAAATTTTCTACAAATTAGAATTAAAAGTTCATTACGATACTTACTATGACAGCGATAAAAATAGTAAAAACTAGCTGTTTCTTTATGACTTGTAACCAAATATATTTAGAGCTGATCATAAATGTGCAGATGTAACTTAAATTGCCTAACTATAGGCGAATTTTTACTTCTAATTGGCTAAACATTATTGCATTATACTAGTAAAGGTGTGTTTTCGTCATATTAACCATCGACCGCAATTATATTAGAATTCCGTTTCATGTGGAATTAAAAGAAAGAAAACAGTCACCACATTACTTTGCTGGAATAAAGTAAAAAAATAGTACTTCAAGAATGGGTAACTCCAAAGTTGAAAATGTAGAGCAAGCGATTAGATATGATTGGAATATTTTATGAATGTGGACTTATTGTCTATCAAGCAGCAGAAGTATATTTGGGAAGGTATACGGTATATTATTATTTATTACCAAGTGAATGTATTTCTTTAGAATAATTTAAGGTTTTCTGAAAGGTAACAACCTTATAAAACTACTTATAGTAGTAGTATCTTACGGAAACGAAAATCGTGAAAATGATGTCACAACTGTATTAGCATTAGTAGAAGCAGACCCAAAGACATCTGTCAGACAAATAGAGGCATAAGTTGGGGTTTCAAAAACAGGGATACAATATATTCTAAAGAGACTGAAATGTACCCCATATAAAACCAAAATTATACAGCATTTATATCCCAAAAGAATTGCATTTTATAATTGGTATTTAGAAAAAACCCACAATAATAATAATGATGAAAGATTTTTTATTTGGTTTGATAAGTACACATAAGTAGTGACGGTATGTTTAATCGGAATAACATTTGATATTGGTGAGATAAAAACCAACATGTTACCCTAGCGCGTCAACGGCAAGAGAGATATGGTTTTAACATATCATGGGTTTTGGGTGGAAAATTTGTATATCAAATTTTTAATGATATTCTCAAGAGTCAGAGATGTTTAGACATTTTAAATATGTGCCTCCCTCAACTATTAAAGTCTGTATACTATTGGCGCGGAGTAATAAATCATAATTGCTTGAAATAATTTTTTATTTTCTTGTGAAAGCGGTACTTCTACGGTTAAGTAAAAACCAATAAATTCTAACCAAAATACGATCATTGTGCCGCTCTTGCAGCATATCGACCCATCTAGGGTCTGAGAACAATAGTTTAATCTGTGTAAACACGTTGCCATCAGCCCAGGTACTGACGAAACGAGAATCATAGCCGTAGATGTGGGTATTATACCAAGATACAAAAATAATGGTATATAATACGTAAGTAAAATTTGTAATGTGATCTACTATACAAATAAAATAAATAACATATAAATAATATATGACATAAATATAAAATAAAATAGTAATGCAGATATCGTCAGTACATTTATTACAATTACAATTAATTTGCGGGGACCGATTTTTAGGCATCAAAAAGTAAATTTGGCTCAATTATAAAATTATGTGGTTGTCATGGAAACTTATCAAAATGAATAGATAAAAGTAACAGGCATAAAAATGTTCATTTAAATAACAAGACATTAGTAGGTAAAATAGGTATATTTAAAAATAACTGACAATACTCACTCATGGTTACAATAAATGGTGTTTAGAGAGTAGAACACTGTTTCAGGCACATTACGCTTGGTCATTTAACTTTCTTCCTCGTCTGAAATTTCCATTTCGGAATCAGAATCGCTGTCTTGTGTGTTTACTGATATAATAATTGGCTCCAATGTTATCTCTACTAAATTATCCAGTTGCCAACATTTGTCTTCTTCCTTAACGACATGAGATACACAGTTCTTCCATCTTTCAGGTGTTACTTTGTTTAATGCATTTTCAGAAGTTTTTCACGTCGTCGAGTTTAAAAGTGGTATTGTTACGAGCGACGTCACCTTTACTTGAGCCCAAACCAACTCTATAGGATTCAGCTCACAATGGTAAGGTGGTAAACGCAGTACTTCAATGCCCCGATTCTTTGCCATTTCGTCAATAACATGACGTATATACTTATTCTTATGAACTTTAACAATATCCAATAATTCTCTTTTCACCATGTCATCCTCAAAAGTTATATTCTTAACAGATAACCAATCTATAATTTCTGCTTTCCTCCAAGCGCTGGTAGGTAAATTTTCGTATCTTCGTGAGTGGTAGCTGGCGTTGTCCATAACTATTATAGATCCTTGGGGTATCAAATCTAGCATCTGCTCAAAATATTCTTCAAACACATTAGCATTCATGTCTTCGTGGTAGTCGCCAGTTTTCTTTGATTCGAATTCTAACAAACCACCATCTACAAAGCCATCTTCATTGCCAATATGAGTAATAATTAACCGTGTTCCTTTCCCAGAAGGCGGTCGAAATCCTGTCGATAGCCCTTCTATAAATCCTTGTCGAGCACTCGTAACGGTATTATCATGCCATGTTTTTTACGGTATGTCCTGCATTGATCCAGGTTTCATCCAAATAGAATATACGCCTGCCTTCACGCCTATATTTTCTTATTTCCCGAAGATAATTTCTCCTCCATGTAATAATCTCTTGTTTTCAATTAAAACGGATCTTCTATTTATCTTCTCCCAAGTAAACTTCAACTTGCGAAGAAGTTTTCACAGTGTTCTACGACTCATTTGGGGTAGATTTTCATCCTCATTTACTGCTAGTAAAATCTTATCGATTGTAGGAATCTCTTTCCGTAAGTAGAACGAGTGAACCTTTCTACGGACAGAATTCCTCATTGCATCATCTAATTTCATCGGGCGCCGACCAGGAGATGGAAGTGGGTGAAGCACTTGTCCCAAATTTTTTTCTTTCCCTCACTAGTTTATAAATGATGGATTTTGATATTCCCGTTGATAGATAATCCAACACACATTTTGACGCTAAAGAATAATTGTTTTAAAATTACTTTATTTAGCTATATCGATTCTTAATTGTAATAATAAGAAAAAAACCACATAATAGTAAATAATTTTTTTGAAATATTCCACAGTTTAATAAGATACAAATAGATTCATAACTTTTGTAAAACTCAGTATACGTACCTATATAAAATTAAAATTTAAAATAGACAAATTGAGAAACGACACATTTGTCATTTATCGATTTTAGAATTTAATTTTATATTCAAATACTGTGTTTTACAAAAGTTTTGTATCTATTTATATCTTATTAAACGGTGGAATATTGCTGAATTAAATTATTTACTATGAAAAATAGATTCCACAAAGTAAGGATTGAAACAATAAAAGAAACCACATAATAATTCATATCAAGGTAGATTTACTATTATAATATATTTACCTACTAAAAATATGATTTTCCAAACGTATCAGGTACCTACGCCACTGCAATACGGGAGATTCGATAATTCTGACAGGTTTATTACTCGCGCCAATAGTATACTGAGTATAGACAATATTCCGCTTGCAAGATTGAAAGTCTTATATTTTCAACAAGATAAGCACCTGCCATAATTCTGATTTAATTAAAAAATAATTATAAATTAAAACTTTACAAACCAAAGGTGGATACTCGAGGACCAAATTAACATATCTAGTCGCTTAGGTCTCCAAATCTCTCCATTCTGGATTATTTTTGTGGAGTTATAAAAAATATTGTTTATGCACGACATGAAACACTGGATGAAGCTTATTAGAAGACACATGAGGGTCTTTAAAAAATAACTCCTTAGCTTGTTCAATCGTCAATAGAGCGCTTGCCGTCAGGTGTGCGTCATGTTTGCAAACACAATGAACATCGATTTGAGTAAAATTTCTCTTTAATAGTGAATATATTTCTATTGATTCTATAAAATTGTTCATTTCTGTAACTCACTCACTAGCGCAGTTAATCCTGCTCTTTATCAAAGTCAAAAACAGTAATTATAATTATATTAGATACTAACAAAAGTTCAATTAAAATAAAAATATCCTTACATGTATGAGTGATTGATAAATTTTTTAGGTTTAAGTTTCCATACGATTTCGTAGATTTTTGGATGAATGTTGTAAAGTCATTACTGTGACCCATTGAAAGTATACGCTTTTAATCAATGTAAATCAACAAATAATAAATTTTTAATTGATTAACATTTAACAGGAAATTTCTTTTGTGTCTTTCAATTGCATAATCCAAGATCTTACAGTTTAATAAGTCAAATGAATGGTAAAACATGTAAAACATGTTTCGATAATGCAGTTGTTTTTTTGTTTTCTCTTATATCTTTTTTATGTTGGTTTATGTGATTTTAAAACCACTGGGAAGTTTGTCCGACGTAACTATTTCTACAATCTGAGCAAGTGATTAAGTATATCACAGATGACTTGTGCCCTTTGGGTACACAATTCTTAATTTTAGAGTAAAGGCAATTAGTATATCTTACATTATAACGAACCATCTTGACTATTTTAGATTTTAAGGTTTTGTTAATGTTATAGGTCAGGTTGTCGATGTTAGGTATCATCCTATAACGTTCCGCCACAGGTTCTGTCCGATTTTTGTTATTATTGGGGGAGTTAAATAACAGTTTGTTAATAAAGACTTTACGGTATTCGTAATTCAAGTTTTTTTAATTTTTAGTCAAATGTTTACCGTGGCTAATTTTGTTAACTCTGTTTTTTAAACTCAAAATCACATTTTTTTTTTATAACAGGGGGTGGTTTGAGTGATAGTTTTAAATAACACCTAAAAAAGTCGGGTTATAAAACTAGTCTAGAATGATGTCAAGAAACGGGAGGCTACAGTCAACTTCCAGTTCCATAGTAGATTGTAATTTAGGATGGTAACCCGTAAAAATGTCTAAGACTGATTCAACAGCTTTATTATTTAAATAACATAAACATAACTGTCGAACTGATTTTTTAATTACTTTAAAAATAAAAATATTATAGGACATTAAAGTCGTCCGAATACTATAAAATTTTGCAGGAATGGTCTCTAAGCTCCCCTAAATACAAATTAAATGTCAAACTTAAAGTTAGTTTACTTTATAGGCTAAAAATTTAGCAATGACTAAATCAATATCTCAATAAGCATCCTTAAATAATAGGAATTACAAACGATGTGATTGTAATTTGCACTAATTGTTGCTTTTTACGCTTATTAATTTAGTCATGTTTAAAATGTTTAATGTTACCTTACAAAAGAACTTAATATTTCACAATATTTTAATTGTATTCAATTTTTTTAATTTTCTGACTTGTCAACCAATTTTATTAAGAATTTTCAAACGTGTACCCTAAAACTTCATAAACATAACTGTCAGATTTTTGATAACTTTAGAAATGAAACAACTTTTTGGGGTTCCGAAATAAAACAAGCATAACAACCGTCAATTTCCAGCAACGTTTTAGGAACTTTTTTAATTAAGTTTACTTCATCAGAGATTGAGTATCGATTTGATAAGAAATATGTTACTTATAATTTTATACGATCACAAACTGTGGTAATAGCAAAACATGGGTAAATTCTCATTACTAGATTACACAAAATTAGTAACTTTAATTGACTGATTTAGAAATTATAAATAAATAGTAAATAAAAATATTTACACTAATAACGAACTACCTAAAAATTATTGGAAACCATTTAGTTGGGCCTTACGTTTTACTAAATCAGCTTACTGGAAATGTATATTTAATTTTTTTGCCAGAAGTACCACCCGAACTATTGGAAAAATTGATTTGCATCTCCATCCCATAACTTTGTCTTAGTTAGAAACCACTTCAATAAAGTTTATGGACAACAATGGGTAGGGAGAGGAAGTCCTATTGCGTGGCTTCTTAGATTCCCAGATCTTACGCCGTTAGATCTTTTTCTTTGGGAATTTTTAAAAAATATTGTTTACGACGGTACAGCAATTGCGACCAAAGAAGAGTTAGTAGTGAGGTTGGTTATAGCCTAAGAAAAAGGCCAACAGTTAACTGTAACCACTTGTGTGTATTAAAGTGCATGGCGCTATCTAATGCGTAAAACAACAGTGTGTGTCGATAAAGCCAAGATTAACTTGTATAGAAGCACACACGCAACGAAAGAACACCTGAACACGTGTCCCTGTTTTACACGAGATGTCGTAAGACACACATTTTACTTATGTAGGTTATAGCATATGCACAAGTTTGCAACCAACCTGTAGTAATACATTAAGCTACCAGAGTAATTTCAAAAAGAAGTAAGCTGTGTCAACGGAATGAAGGGAGCCATTTCAAAAGAAAGTGACAGCAATCGATGACTGTAGTTATGACAGTTAGTAAGTCTTAAAAAGTAAAAGGAAAAGTTAGATCAATTTTTTTAGAATGGTAATTATTTATAGTAAATGCACATATATTAGCCGCAGTATTAAAAGAAATTAACTAAGACTTAATTGTAATTTTTACTTACGATTGCTTAAGTAATAATTTAGCTATTGTTAAATTAACTTTAAATTTAACAATTTATTTGTCTTTAATAGAGCTTAGAGACTATTTCTGCAAAATTTCATACTATTCGAACGATCTAATTTTTTTTGTTTTTTCTATTTCAATGCCCTATAAAATTTTTATAAACCAAATTATCGTTTAAATCAAATTATTACATCAAGTACTTAAAATTGAATCCCACAATTTTGAATTTTGATAGATCAAAAATTTTATCAAATTTGAATCAGGCATAGTTAAAAACATACTATAAGGTACTTTTATAACACTCAGTTTTAGAACCTGGAAAAAAGCCATTGAAAATTTTTTATTTTGATTTTGGGTTTCTATGTTTGCTTAACTATTTCAAAAAAGAAGAAAAGGTATGTCTCTATAAACCCTTTAAGCCTGGAACACATATTCTGTGACACCCTGTATAAAGCCACAACCATATGGGACGTGTGGGACAACACCATCCAGTAATTGGTCCATAACAGTGTCGCACATTTTCATTTTTTAAATGCTTATTTCTAAAATCGGTAGATTGGAAAAAATGGCTCCAAAATTGGCCTGCGCGATCGCCTAACTTGACTACACTGAATTCCTATTTATGGGGTATGTAAAAGAAACTTACTTCCAACAACACCAGTGATATGAAGAAACGCATCATATTGCAAAAGGTTTCAAAAAAAAAGAATACGTTTGTGTTTAGAGTCAGGCAGCCATTTTAACATTGGCTATAAGATACTATTTTTGTTTCATTTCCATTTATTTTTTTTATTTAAATTAGTTTACAGTATTTATTACAAGTACTTATTACATTAAACATGTTGTTTGTTGCTCGAAAATATGCGTTCTCCATGAGAACGTAAACAGGTAGCAATATCGAAGTGTAATAGTAACCGATAGAGAATTAAACTCTGTAACTGCTCGAGACATAAAATACAGGTGTTCTATTTAAAATAAACAAGTTATTAACGTTTAAAACTTGTAATTATTTAGTCACATTTCTTGAACACCTTGTACAGATTATTCAATGTTTCACAAGTACGACAAAAAACCTATTCAGTTAGAACTTGAGACAAATTTAATCTTAAAATCAGTAAAAATTTACAATACAAACGTGCCAAATTGGTACTACATTTCATAAAATACGAAATATTTAAAAAACCTTCAAGTTTAGGCAAGATAAATCTTGATAAAACACACATTATTTGGATCTTCAAATCCAAAAATGTAAAAATATATGAGATGTTCTATTTAAAAAAATGCAACATCGATATGTTTAATGTTTTTGGGACACCCTGTAGATTATGAATATAATTTTAAAATGTACCTCCAATGTTCCTATCTATTCAAAGAAAAAACTAAACTTAAATTTAAAGAAGCCATAATCGTTCGTGTTGTATAGCCCTCTATATAAGAATGACAGGTTTACGGCCGCATCCAAATTTTTAGATCAGTCTTACGTTCCGTTTTCCATAAATGTCTAACCTACCATCGACCATCAATGGCCCGGCATATGCTCTTAGACGTTTAATACTATATCGGAGCGATGGAGAGTTCTGCGCAAAATGATGAGAGTTTTTGCAAAACAAGAACTACAATAAATTATGGTATAAATAAAATATGTTTTTGGCCTCCTGAGCTGTAAAGAACATTTTTCAGTTGTTCATACTTATCTTGAAACTTGATTTTTACACACAATGCGGTAAAGTAGGGATACTATGCGGTAAGTAGTGGCTAATTTATCTGCTATTTAGGAACGTTTAAAAATAAATTTAGTATAAAATCCGATAAATTAATTTTAAAAATTTACTTTACACCATACTTGACACGATAATATACAGCGTAAGTGCGCATTTCATTTTTCTATTGATGATAATATTGATGACGCCATCTATACGTCAGTTAAACAAATGAACCGATACATATTAGCTGGTGTATGTCAAAATGGTTATACAGCCAGGCCTACTTAAAATCAGTAGAAATAATTTTGTTCTTTTTTTACTTTCAGATGATGATCGTTGACCAAAGAATATTATACAAATTTCGTGTGTAAAATGATTTTACGGCGCTTCAGTTAATGACGCTGTGGCGCTGTAAAATCTTACTTTCCCCACTGTAATGTAAATAACTATTTTAATATTTTAGATCGAAAACCGATTCATTTTGCATTTGTAACGTGAAAACGAGTATAGATGTAAAAACTCAATACACATAATGTAGAGTTCTCACGCGCCGGAAAGTGCCTTAAAAATTGATTCTGTAGGCATTTAAAGACTCAAAAATTTTGAATAACACCCTTTTACACAATACAATTTTTGAACGACTTTTTTTGGAAGTTTACTTTTTAAAAGCTATTGATTTGGCCAGGTTTTAGCGTTTAGACTTTAAATGCCTACAGAATACACATTTTCACTCACCGGGCTCTCCACTGCTATTACCAAAAACTCACCTGCTGCAAAATAATTATTTTCATTTTATAAAACTTTAATTTGTTCTTATTATTACAAGAAATTTTGGCTCGCACGGTAGGAGTTTTAAATTTTTTACGTCACGTTGTTTAGAATTTTAATAAAATTTAGACTGTTTTAATATGCTGATTAATATCACACAAACAGCATGTCATTAAATTACGGATTAAATTAAAAAATTTCATTAGTGAAAAACGAGAATATGTTAAGTGTTAGCTCTGCTTTAAATAATGTTACGTACGTTCTGTTTAAAGAACGTTGGGATGCGATTGGCATTATACTACAGTACTATACGTAATGATAATTAACGATTATTTAGAATATAAATCATTCAACGTTGCTGACATTAAAATTAACATAAAAAAGATTTAAATATGTATGTAGCGAAACCCTAATACCTTTATTTAAAAAAAACAAAATGCTTTTTAAACATTTAATCCACATAAATGGCAAGCAAACTTTATAAAAATGTGTTCTTAAAATAAATTCAAAAAGAAATTAAAAGTATGGAGAAGTCAACAAAAAGAGAAATCTAAATATTTGCGTAACACGATCTTCTGTATTTTCAGTTAATTATAAACTACTATTGGCAGTAAATATTTACAGACGTTATCAACGAAATTCATTTTGAGGCTATTATATGTTCAAATTTTAATTTAGTTGCGGAAATTTGACTCTATTTTTTCGACGAATACATTGGAATAACACCTGCAAGAGAAATTGGTTGAAATTTTAACAATGCACTTCAGGTTTTGTTGTGGATTTCTATTTTCGTATGAAATAGTTGATTTTTCGTAGCGTTAACGTCATTTCGCATCTAAATTAAGTAGGAAATTGAGAAATAATTTGAATGTGTTCTGGTATGTGACAATGTCACTATGATACCATTGATTATAAACTACGCTAATACTTAATTCTTCAGTACAGGAATCAATCAGTTTCAATCGAGTTGATAATAAAAATGCAGTATGTAATAGAATATTAAATACCGAAGCGGAAAGTATTCCATCCTTGTGTCAAGAGAAGTGTAATTCCTGAGCAAATTCTCGAGACACAGGAACGGTACTTTTGCCTAGGTTTGTATACTACTCTATTCACAATTAGCCATATATAAATAAATAAAACATATCTCCATGTTATCCTTAATTTCGGGAAAATATTAATAATTTAGGAGGCCATGTACGATTGACATTTGATTAATATAAATCAGTTAAGGCTAGGAAATTTGTGCGTTTTTGAAATTTCCGTCTATAAAATGTAATAAACTTACAGCGCTTATTTTTATATCAAGATTTAAACCCTTTATAAACAATGTAGTAAGCTATCTCTACATTTTTTTACTTCTCGTTTACACAACATGAATTCATAAACTTAATTACTTGTTTTATCACATAATTCAATAGCTTATGTCATGCCTCAATATATTTATTGTGTATCTAAAAAAAATTAAGATTTTTCGATTCCTTAAATTAAATGAACGAAATTAGTTTTGCGCCAAAACACGGTTTTGAAAAAAATTTGTCTGACGAAACAGTTTAAACACATAGGTTGCGCTAGTGTTTGCCCCACAGACGCCATTTTGGAAAAAGCGTTGAAATGCCTTATTCTCTGGTATTTATTCTGAGTAAAATAATAGTTTAACTTTGTATTATTAAAGACAACATTAAGTTTTCTACTTTTTTGATGTAATCCATCGAAATATTAAAACGAAATTTCAAAATTCTTCGAAAACCGCAAATAACAATTGTCACGTTATCAGTTACTCGTAATTTTGTCTTTCCTTTCTAGACTTTCTACGGGTTTCAAAATGCTATAACAAAAATTTTTGGAACAAGGTGAATCAGGTGAGTATTCCTCCAAAATTATAAGTTTTGTATAAAGTTTGCTCTTCTCGAGCCCTTCTAGGTGGAGGTGAATGAAACGACAAACTCAATACGTTGTCAACGCCGACGTTTTGCCCCCTATGCGTAGGGCTTTATCAAGGCTCATAACAAATAAGAGTTGGTAGTCTTAAATTACTATCAAATGATGGAAACGTCACATATAAATTAAAAATAACAATAAAAACAGTCATATATATATATAAGTTATGGTTAAAAATTATATTTAATTAAAAGACACACAAACAAACCCAACTTGATACAAACAACGAATGATTCGTAATGGTAATTTAAGACTACCAACTTTTATTTGTTATGAACCTTGATAAAGCCCTACGCATAGGGGGCGAAACGTCGGCGTTGACAACGTATTGAGTTTGTCGTTTCATTCACCTCCACCTAGAAGGGCTCGAGAAGAGCAAACTTTATACAAAATTTTTGGAACAATTTCTAATTACGCTGGCTGAATGACTATTATCTTTTCTGATTCCTACTGGAAATATTTACTTTTTGTTTGGCGTATGACGTTGGTGTCTCCTGATCAGTCGATACAAAGCAACTCAGATAAAATTTTTATATCAACGACCTTTACCTGCGACATCAGCGAAAATCCCATATTCGGCTGGTTATTACCGCATTCCTTCAATTAGCACTATAAATCTACAGCGTTGGATACCATTAGACCAATTGAAAAGAATGAGTACTTAGATTATAAGACTTGCATTAATAATTTCCATGTTTGTATTGACACGTTTTACTTGCGACAGAATGTTATAATAGTTATTCGTATTATATACGCGTTGTGTGATGGTGCTCGTGTGCTCGAAAGGCCTTACGATTTGAGTTACTTTTACATTTTGAGCATGTTATTAATTTTTAAGTAATTACGGTGGGGTCCGTACAAGTAAGGGAGTTAGAAAATTACTTTTACTAGTAATCAGTTGTCTTATAAAGCATATAATTAGAATACCTGTTTCTTATTTCAAAACGGGTCATTTTAATCTTAAACTTATGATATCCTGCGGTAGATAATGATATTCTATAACTAGTTGAATTTTGAGTGATATTCATATTGTATGTGTATGTTTAATTTGTCTTGTTGCTACTTACTATAACCATTGATTATAAAGTTACTAAAGATTCGCAACGCATATGGGGAAAATGTAACCGACAATTTCACCGATTTGTAGATGGCTCCACTGACAATTTTCAGCGAAATATTTTTAGTTGCTTTCTAGTGCGCGTTGAATTAACGTCACCATCCGCTCCGAGTTTATACGTGTGTCTGGAAGTGATTTGTTATGACAATGGCTAAAGTGCGAGTATGTGAACTGCAAAACAATACGAACAACAACAGAGACCAAGGTTTTTTAAATTCCCAATAAAAGATGTACATCGACCCAGCGAGTGGCAAAAAATTGTGGGAACATTGTTATTGCCCATGTAAAAATATTGACAATTTAGGAAATAAGTTAATTTGTGAAGAACATTCTTAAGGTCAGACATAATTATAAACAATAAAAGAAAACAATTACATAAAAATGCAATGCCGGTAAAACTCGAGACAGAAGGTATGTACTTACAAAGCAAATTAATATTATTTTATTTACCTACTGAAATAGTTTTGTGTATTAACTTATCTTTCTATAGTTTTTTTTTAAATTTCAAATTGATAAGATAAATAATTATGCCCTCTTTTGAAGTAATTCACATACATTCGTCGCGTGTTTTAATTACTTCCGTTTGAAAATTGATCGCTTATAATTTCTGATTTTAATTTATCCAACTGTAAGTTTTTGCGCAAAACAAAAATACAAAACAAATTGAATAGCCCATTAACAACTTATTTGTTGTTTGATTACAATGTACTAAAAGTTGTGTGTAATTAATGAGAATTAAAATTTTAAAAAGAATATTTAAAATTAAATACAACTGACCCCTCAATTGTTATCAGTGAATTAACGTCAATTTTTTTTCTCAGAATCAACTTCGCCTAGATTTATTGCTGGTCCGAGCGGAGTACAGTCGTTCTACAGCAAAACGTACCTTACCTTTATTAGACTCGGATAATCCTGCATCGCATAAATTTAGAGCATCACAACAAAATGATTCATGTGATTTGATATTAGCAGTAGGATTGTAGATATGCCTTCACCAAAACCGAGAATACAGTTAACAGTTAGTGTAAAGAAGTTAAAGCGAAATTACTTTGCATAAATAAAAAACTAAAGGCCAAGAATATCCAAAATATCAGAATAAAAATTAAATGTATACCGTATTGCCCTTTTTCCTGTCTGTATCCTTATTTTTCCAGTTTACATTCTTCTTTGACTATATAACCTGGTGTTTCCCTCTCCAAACCTAGTGTCCACTTCCAATATCTTTCCTATATCTTCTTCAGTTTCTCCCATTCTCTTCATTCCCACACCTCTGCTCCGTACATCAACACACACCTTTTACTATTCTCTCAAATATCCAATTTCTTTTCTCTAAGTCTTTTACAAATATTCTTTCGCCTATACCCCATACCTCCCTTATTATTTTATTTCCTTTTTTCTCTGGTTCCTTAATCTGGTTTTTGTCTTTGTTGTCGTACCCTCACCATATACCCTAGGTATTTATACTTGTCTACCATCTTTATCTTTTCCTCTCTCCACTTCCATTTCCCTCCTTTTATTCTACCTTTTTCTTCTTAAACTCCATAAATTTTTATTTATACGTAACAATACGGCTGTTATTCTATTGTTTGTGTGTACTTTAAATATGTATGTTTAATATATAAAAATGTATTGTAAAATCTAATAATTATGTAATTAATAAAAGTAAAAACTCATGTCGTTTGCCAATACATATAATATAATAATAAATTTGTTTTAAATTTAACTAGTTTCGGCTTTCATTCGGCTATAGGAGAAGCCATCCTCAGAAATACATGAAAAGTAAAGTTAAAATATTAAAACATAAGTTTTGGAAAAATTGCATCACAACATAACCATAATTAAATTAAAAGTGAAACTTGTGGATTAATTAAAGTAATTAAAAACTCACAAGAAATAAAGACATACTTATGATTGTAGTCTAAATAATATAAACTGTTTTTAAATTTAAAATTGGAAAACAGCATGATCATGCCGAAAGACATTTTCACAAGATGTTTCTAAATTCGATGTCATAATTTCTAGTGGGTGTTCCTGACATGAAGTTATGGCTGTATAAACTTGTCCGTCAATGCCTCGTTTTCAATATATATATAGATATTTTAGATACCTAACAGTTTTTTGAAATTTTACGAATTTTGGCATAAATCATGTTTTTAAGTTAATTTTGAAATTGTATCGTTTGAACATTTTTTTGATTTTCTCGAAAACGTTTTGTTCTAGCGAAATGCAATAAGAATCTTTTTTTGTACGGTAGTTGCTGCTCTTTCTGAAAATAGAGACGAGTTTTTTGACATTTCATACACCATTTTTTTTCAAAGAGAGAACCCCCTCTGATTCTGGAAAATGTCTTTTGGCATGATCATGCTGTTTTCCAATTTGAAATTTAAAAACAGTTTATATTATTTAGAGTACAATGATAAGTATGTCTTTATTTCTTGTGAGTTTTTAATCACTTTAATTAATTCACAAGTTTCACTTTTTAATTTAATTATGGTTATATTGTGTTCCAATTTTTACAAAACTTATGTTTTAATATTTTAACTTTACTTTTTCATGTATTTCTGAGGATGGTTTCTCCTATATTATGAAAGCCAAAACTAATTAAATTTAAAAAAATGTTATTATTATATTATATGTATTGGCCAATGACATGAATTTTTATTTTTATTAATTATTTACTACAATCAATACTTAATGGATCCGAGCTTCGTTTATCTGACTAATAATTAGGTCTCTGTGTAACTGTTATATATGTATTTATATTTTATTATGTATACTGATAAAGCTTTTTATTAAAAAAAAATCGAAACATTTATAGTAATTAATAAATTATTTTTAAAAAATTTGGCTGAAATATTTCTGCAACCTTAATAAATCCATAATTTTTGTTTTTTTACATTTAATTCTAATTTATTTTTTTCCAAATATCTATTTATCACTTTTGTCATTCCTTTCATTTCCTCCTCTGTTTTTGCTAAGACCACCATATCATCTGCGTAGGCTAAAACCCACACGTTTCTTCTTTTCACCACTATCCCTTTTACCTGCTGTCCTTTAATTTCTTCCTGTAAGTCTCTTACATACAAAGAAAATAAACCAGGGCTCAGTCGACATCCCTTTTTCAACCTTTTCTCTATCCCAAACTCTCTTCCTAGCTTTTCCCCTACTCTTGTATTTGTACTCTCTGCACCTTGGCTTTTTGTATATTTCTTCTATTACATCTATTAAATCTTTGCTTATTCCAGCCTCTTTCAAGTTTTCTCACAACAATCCCTTTTCCACCTTATCAAAGTTAACCTTAAATCTAAAAATATGCAAACATTTTTCCTCTTTTTTCTTTTTTCTTTCCTATCATCCACTTCTCTCAATTTTTCTGGTAACCCTTTCTCCTTTCCATATTTTTCAAATCTTCCTCTTTAATCTTTCTCTCATGTTTTCCCTGTGTATTTCCACTGCTCCCCTGTGTTCCATCTGTGCCACCAGCCTTTCCTTTTTAATCTTATTTATCGCTTTTCCATCTCCTTCTTTTCAATCCCTCCTTCTCTTATTTTGCCTTTTATCATCTTTTTTTTTTCCTTCTTCTCACGAACTTCCAAACTTGTCCTTCGTTTTCTTCCTCGATCTCACTTTCTAACCTCATTATGTTTCTTTTTTTCCTTTCTGCATTCTTCTTTAAATTTCATCCTAATTTTCTTATATTCTTCAATTGCCATTTTTCCATTTTCTTTCCTTCTCCTCATTGCTATCTTTGCTTTCTGGCACTCGCATTTCACCATTCATTTTGTCTCCAAATTTCCTGTTCTCACTCTATATTTCTCTTTTTGTTGCTTCCTCTATTTCTTTTATTATCTCCTCCTCAATTCCTCCTTCTGAATTTTGTCCTTTCTCCATCTTTTCCTTGTATCTTTCTATATTTTCATCCGTCCATACCTTCATTTCTTTCCACTCCTTCTTTTTTTCTTCTGTATCATTTTCTTCTCCCACCAAGGTCACTTCTAACGTTTGATGATCAGAGTCTACACTTTCACCAATTTTGAACTTTGCTATGTCTTATATACTTCTTTCATTTGTAATTACATAGTCTATTACCGACTCTCCTCTTCCTCCAATAAACGTATATTCCCCTTTCCCTCCATCCTCCATGTTTCCGTTTAATATTGTTCATCCTTTTTCCTCACAAAATTCTACCAATTTTTTTCTTGCCCATTTATTATTTTATCTATTGATTCTCTTTTCTTTACCCGTCCATTTACCATCATACCTCCTTCCTCTCCTATCCTTGCATTGAAATTGCTTCCTAATATTAGTTTTTTTTCATCTCTCTTTTCATTACTTTATCTATTTTTTCTATTTCTTTTCCATAAATTGTTATTACTTCATACCTTTCTCCTTCTTCTGTTTCTATATTCGTTTTCATCACTCCCATTATTCTTTCCTCTTTCTCCTCTTTTTCTTTTTTCCATTCTTCTCTCACCTTATTATTATTCCTCCCTTTGCTCTTTCCATCTTCTCTGTTTTTTTCGCGAACTGTATGTTCCATATAAATTCTTCAGGCATCTTGTCTTTCCACTCTTCCCAATCTTTTTCT
This sequence comes from Abscondita cerata, assembly GCA_030710515.1. NCBI lineage: Eukaryota > Metazoa > Arthropoda > Insecta > Coleoptera > Lampyridae > Abscondita > Abscondita cerata. The sequence continues at coordinate 230,287 of JALBCR010000846.1, forward strand.
ACCATCCAGGTTTCCACCTGCCCCACCATTTTAAAATCCTAATATAATTCAAAAATTCCCTTCTTTTGTTTTTTATTCCTGCCACATTCCAAAATAATATCCTGTTTTTTCCTGTCCCTGTCCTTCTCCTTCCACCCACATTTTTAGGAATCACTTTTTCCCCTCCCTTTCCATATTTTTGGCCTCTAACCTTATCTTTGTTTTTATATCTCTTTCCTTTTCATGTTTCATGTCCTCGTCAATATAGATTCTCGTACCTCGTAACTTCTTCTTATTTCGTAATATTTCTAATTTTTCTTCTAAACTTCCTACCTTTATTAATACTATTCTCTTCTTTATCTCTCTAGCTTCTTCCACTTTTTCTTCCAACCCCTTAACATATCTTGGACTTGAATCTTTATTTCTTGGTAGTTTCCGTTTACTTCCAACGCTTTCACGACTAAATTTTTTCTTCTCTTTTCTTTCTCTTGTTTTCCACTTTTCTTTCTAAGTTTTCCATCTTTTCCTCTAATTTCTTGCACTTATTTTCCCATTTCTCATTCATTGTCTTCATTTCCGCTCCTAATTCCTTTATTTCCCCTTTCGTTCTTTCTTGGTTTATTTTTATTAACTTAATTTCTCTTAGCATCTCATACATACATCTCGTATTTCATCTTCTTCTTGCCTCCCACGTACTTTTTTTACTTTTCTCTTCATTCTTACGGTCTTTCTCTGGCGATCTACCCATCTTTTACTTCTTCTGAATGCATTAAATAACTCTTCTTCCGTCTTTCTTTTTCTCGAGTCCGAATCCCCTGTGTCTGTTTAATCCCACACGTTATTTTATGTAATTTGCATAAGAATAATAAGAATAACTTCTTCCATAGGACGCGATAATATGTGAGGAAAAAAGCAAAAATCAAATTAGAAATTGAAAACAGTCGTACCATTGATTTCGGAGAAAAACGACGTAATTTTGAATGCAATGATAAGTAAATATTGTTTAGACAAATAAATTGTTTATGTAAGTAAAAACGTAAATAAATTTGATTTATTAAAATTACAGTGTTGTTTTATTAAAGCATTGAATCAATATTAAAGTTTTGAAACAAAATTAAAAAGTAATTTATAAATCTACATCTATATTGAGGCACGATAAATTTGCGAGTTTTTTAATTTAATAGGAGAGCAAATAAAAATGCGTGCAGTGCAGAAATAACCGGAGCCTACCTTAACATTCTTAAACGAAATTGCGGCCTTGAATAGCTTGTAGAAGTTAACACCAATAACAGCCGTGGCACCACAATCTACGAGTATAGTTTGTGGACCGCGGGTTAAAGAGAGTCCGGTTTCTGGAGGGAGAAGCTGGTACACATTTTAACTTACCGTTGCTCATCTTCCAGTAACTTTATAATCAATGCTATAACTGTGTTTAATTCAATTTTTGTACATGTGGCTGTCGACACAAGGTAACAAAGCTAAGCTCTATAAAATATATCTAGTCTCTTTGTGGTAACAGTTTCTTTATTTTCTATATCCTTAGACCCTACTAAAAAAGATGAATAACTTTAGGGTAGGTGGCGCCCTTTAATTCGTTTTAAAGCATTTTTATATCTGTGTTGTATTACAAGAAAATACTACGACCCCTCATGACTATTGCTGGCTGATGCTGCTTTGAAACGAATATTAAATATTTATTATAGTAGACCACAAAACCTTTATGAAAAAATCAAATATTTAGGCTAACATTTTTTTATTCAACTGAACCTACCTAATTCAATTAAAAACACTGTTATAAATTTTAGTCTTACATTCCGGGAAGAAAGTGTAGGCTGAACTAAGACCCGATGAAGCGTGAATCTGGAGTAAGATGTGATTTTGGTGAAACGTTTAAAATCTGAAAACTTTTTTACTAAGATGCATTCAAGTTCATGGCAAACTGGAATTTTGGCCTATTGGTCTATCTGGACTTCTCAGTATTGTTTTTAAGAAAAACATAAAAACACCTTTAAAAGACAACCTTCTTGGTGATAATTGTTTTATACATTTTAAGAACTGAAACCATAACCTGTTTAATACTTTATAAGAAAATGACATACTCTTGTATCATAAATAAATTATTTGAATTATTCAAGAGAACATTAGGTGAGCTTAACCTTTCTGATAAACTCTATTTAATTTGGAATATTGATGAAACTTCTTTTACCAGCCTATACATCAAGTAAAAATGGTTGAGTTGATTTATAAATATTTTTTAATTACTTTAAAAAAAAATTTTTTTTTACTAGCTATTAGAGATGCAAGGCCCATGCTTCTCATTTATGACGGGCACAGGAGTCATATCTTAGATCTTGCAGTCTTCAAATCACTGAAACAAAAACTAATTCAGACTCTTGCTAAAAGAATGAAGATAAATGTTGGTTGTGAGATACCTAAAAAAGAATTGTGTTAACTAGTTGGTCAAAATTGGTAAAACTTTATTAAAATGATGATTAGAAATGAATTTAAAACGGATAGTACTTATCTATATAACTTCTACATGATTTCAGAAGCAAGTATTGCCCCAAGCTTTAAAAAGTTAAACAGAACAACAAAAATCTACCTGATTTAAATAGAATGACAACCATAGATCATTTCGCTTTCTTTTAACATCTGTTATTAAAAACAATTAAACAATTAAAAAAAAACATCTACACCGAAAAAAAAACATTAACTCGCGGCAGATATAATTACTTTTCCCCATGCTACGCAAATACTGAAAGAGCAAAAGAATCAAAAAGAAAAAAATACTCAAGCAAATAACAGAACTGATAGAAAAAAACAGGATACAGCGGTGGAGAAGGTCAAAGTTAAAAAAAAAGAATAAAATAAAGTGTACGAGACATACTCTAGATACTTCCAGCGAAGAAACTGACGAGAAGCTTACCTACGCTGAAGATTGTAACAACATCGGTTGCGAATCTTTTGATGATGAAGACGAGGAATACTTTTATACAAGGGTTGAAGCAAACCAGACATCAACATCTGAATTTTATTTAATAATAATGCTAGAAGGAGAAAATACTAATGTCATAACAATGATAATGATAAATCAGAAGAAACTACCCATTACTATGATCGCAATAAATGTAACATTAATTCGCAATCACTTAATGAAGCAGTTGATGAAGAAGAAATCGCAGTCAGAAAATGAGTTTTGGTGCAAGAATCGAGAATTTTGAATTGTTAAATATTACAAGAAAACATTTGTCTGGTCCTTAGCCGAAGACGTAGACACCGCAAGCTGCATTAACATACTAAAGATGTCGCCAGGTGTCGCCACAAAGCTCATTTTAAGTTTTATATACTGTTTAAAAAACAATATTTATAATTTCTGAATCATTGTTAATATATACATTTCATATTATTAGCATTTCCTGCTAATTTTATTACGGTTTTCAGCTTTTTCATTGTACACAACATCTTTATAGCCCCAAAAGAAAACACCCAGTGGGGTTAAAACCAGGTTCAACGTTTTTCTCTTATGAAGGTTTCAATGTAAAGTTCTGTCCCCATAATTCAATTATTTGACAATGTATTAAACTGGTTCAAACATGAAAGTAATCTTCTGAATAAATTCTATATGGGCGAGACAAAAATATAAATTTGTTAATATTAATCAAATTATGGTCAATTAAAGAAATGCAGTTTTACAGGAATTTTTAAATGACCATAAACGCCAAAAAAGTCACTTAAAAAACGTTTGTTCATCTTGTAGATTTGTCATTTCTGAAGACGATAGTGTAATTATTTAAATTTTGACTTCATGCACATAAATGTTGTAGGGATGATTTACGACAGGTAATCGGCTTAAAATATAGTTTTTGAAATGTTCTAATGATGCAATTGCAATGGTTGTAGAATGTTTTTATTACTAAACTAGTATCCAAGCCCATTTAAAAAATGGGCCTATCTAAACAAACTTGAAATTAAAGACGTGAGGTCACTGCTCCAGGTCAAAGGTCAAAGGTCAGGTCAACTTGGGACTTACCCTAAAACATTTCCTTGACATCCTGAACACTTTGATATATAACATGCCTATGTTTCTATGGATTTAATATGAGGTCACCGCTTCAGGTCAGGGGTCAAAGGTCAGGTCAACTTGTGACCCGTCTAAGATCAGCACTTAGATTTTCTATAGGGTCATCACTCCAGGTCTGAGGAGGTCAAACGTCAGGTCAATTTGAGACCTATCTTAAAACATTTCCTTTGACATTCTGAACACTTTGATATATAACATGCCTATATTGCCCTGGATTTAATATGAGGTCACCGCTCCAGGTCAGAGGTCAAAAATCAGGTCAACTTATGACCTCGCCTGAGATCAGCACCTGGACCTCCTGAACAATTTGAGATATTGATCTCCGAAATCGGTTCAGCCGTTATGAGGTCACCGCTCCAAGTCAGAGGTCAAAGGTCAGGTCAACTTGTGACTTTGCTTATGATCAGCAACTTGACCTCTTAAACAATGTGATATATAACATGCTTATATTTCCTGGATTTTCTATGAGGTCATCGCTCCAGGTTAGAGGTCAAACGTCAGGTCAACTTGGGACCTATCTTAAAACATTCCTCTTGACATTCTGAACACTTTGATATACAGGGTGTTTCAGAATAAGATGCTGATCCTTAAGGGTGTCAATCCTTACGCGATTTTAAGAAGAAAAGTTCAAATAAACATATGTCCTAAACCTCTTAACTTTTGATCTACAAGGTGTTCAAGTTTTAAGAAAAAAAACGTTTTTTATCATAACTTTAATATCTTTATAGATATTTTAATAAAATTTGGCATATGCCTTCTAAGCTACAACAGCTATTTTTTGATTTAGAAATTTTTAATAATTTTTTTATTCAGTGGTTATTTAATGTTAGTTCTTTATTTTAATGTTAAAATTATTATGTATAAAATAATCAATAATTATTTGCCAAATCTTTTTACGCGAAAATATATCTATAAAGATATTAAAGTTATGATAAAAAAACGTTTTTTTTTCTTAAAACTTGAACACCTTGAAGATCAAAAGTTAAGAGGTTTAGGACATATGTTTATTTGAACTTTTCTTCTTAAAAATCGCGTAAGGATTGACACCTTTAAGGATCAGCATCTTATTCTAAAACAGCCTGTATAACATGCCTATATTTCCCTGAATTTAATATGAGGTCAAAGGTCAGGTCAACTTGTCACCCCGCCTAAGATCAGCGCCTGGACTTCCTGAAAAATTTGACGTATCAATCTCCAAAATCGGTTCAACCGTTTCGGAGAAGAAGACAAACATACAGACAGACAGACACACAGACACACAGACACACAGACAGACAGACAAACCGGGCCACGATTTTATGTGTATAGATACCTTAATCATTAACCTGTTTTTAAATTTGTTACACAATTTTCTTCATTTTTTTGAAGTACAAGAATGTATCATATTATTTTCAGATCTTGCAGGTATCTATTAAATAAATACTAAGAATTTTGTTTACAATTTTCAAATTATCCCACAATACATTTAAATTTTCTCCATTCAGGAAGATATGAGATTATGCGGTAAAGACTTTCTAATCCTTCTCCGAACACAATGATGAGGTTATTGGCCCTAAATTGCAACTTTTCCTTTTCTCAAATGTCAAAACAATTTTCGTTTATGAGTCATATCATCTTTTATTCTTAGTGGATTTTGAGAGAAAAACAATTTTTGGAGGAAAAAATGCTAGCAAAATTGCAACTTTTCTTTTTTCATTGCCTACTCCCAGAATTGATTGGCCAAGGAATATGCCCCTGCAAGAAGTTAGATAGGAGTTTGCGATTTTTATTATTTTTATTCCTATACGTATATGTAATTTTTATATTTGTATTTTCTTGTCTATACTATTATAATCTTTGAATACTTTTTTTTTTTTATTTGTATCCATTTTTTTCAGCCAGTGTTAATAAGATTTAGGTACAAATTTAGTGATTGTTACAAGTCCAAATTAAATGAAATTGAAAATATGTACTTTAGTTAGAGTTAAATAAGTATTGATAATTATTTAATTAGACGAAAGAAATAAAAAGCAATTGTACTTAAATAATTACCATTAAATAAAATCTGATGATGTTTTACTTTAAAATCAACAAAATCCAGAAAATCTTGCAATGGTCCAAACAAATTACTGAACAATAAGTATTGCGACACCTAGGTGTCGACTCGTGTAACGTAACACGTACGAAAATGCAATTTGCATTAAATGCAACTTTGATGAACAGGCCAGGGGTAGGTAAATGTCTATAAACCACAAACATCGTTTGTTGTGATGTTTTCTTAATGACAATACAATAAACACCACTGGGTGCTATAATCGGACAGTTTATGATTCTAGCTCGAAAACGAACACCGAACACTCTTTAACTTCGTGTTGTCACTTTGAATAATTTCTATGACACAATAAAAATAAGGAGTTCTTTTTCAAACACAGTGTATTTCGCTCCAAAATAAAATTTCTAAAAAGTGGTCACTGTTACTCCGGTTTACCTTACACAGATTTCGAAAATTTGTTTAAAAACTATCTCCTCGTAAAATATCTTATTAAATCCTAATAAAACATTTATTACAAAAAAAAGTAATCCAACCCTCTAAAATTTGTAATAATAATATAAGTAGTTGTAGTAATAAAAAATACAAATTTTTAATAAAAAAAACTATTTTTAAAATTTTTTTAAAAGTTAAATCTTTTTTTTTTTAATTTTAGTTAAAAATTAATTAAAAATTTCTTTAAATAATGGGGTCAAAAAATAAAAAAAAAAAATAAAAAAAAAAAAAAAAAAAAAAAAAAAAAAAAAAAAAAAATAAAAATATAAAAAAAAAAAAAAAAAAAAACCAAAAAAAAAAAAAAAAAAAAAAAAAAAAAAAAAAAAAAAAAAAAAATAAAATTTAAAAAAAAAAAAAAAAAAAAAAAAACCAAAAATAATAAAAAAAAATATAAATAAAAAAATCCCAAAAAAAAAAAAAAAAACAAAAAAAAAAAAAAAAAAAAAAAAAAAAATCACCAAAAATCCCCAAAAATAAAAATAACACCTAAATTAATCCATCATAAAAATTACTAATAAAATAAACAACATAAAAACACATAAAAAAAAAAAAAAAAAAAAAAAAAAAAAAAAAAAAAAAAAAAAAAAAAAAAAAAAAAAAAAAAAAAAAAAAAAAAAAAAAAAAAAAAAAAAAAAAAAAAAAAAAAAAAAAAAAAAAAAAAAAAAAAAAAAAAAAAAAAAAAAAAAAAAAAAAAAAAAAAAAAAAAAAAAAAAAAAAAAAAAAAAAAAAAAAAAAAAAAAAAAAAAAAAAAAAAAAAAAAAAAAAAAAAAAAAAAAAAAAAAAAAAAAAAAAAAAAAAAAAAAAAAAAAAAAAAAAAAAAAAAAAAAAATAAAAAAAAAAAAAAAAAACCAACAAAAAAAAAAATAAAAAAAAATATAAAAAAAACAACAAACCAACTAACAAAACACAAAATAATTACTAAAAAAAACCACACCACTCCTACTTATAGTTTATTTAGTTGTGTACTTAAAGAAATATTGTATATAATATTATATATTATAAGATATTGAAATATGGTTTAGAATATACATGTTCTGTTTGTCTAGTCACAGTAATATTATTTTTGTACAATACGCATTCGTGAAACCGTAGGCTCGACCTACAAAGTACAAACCTCTCGCTCGTGCAGAATTTTTCCATTCCAATATGAATATACTATTTTTTGTAATACAAACAGCAAAAAACATTTAACTTTTCTCATAGTATTTTGATAATATAAAGTTTCATTAAGGTTTTGTATATTACAATGTTTTCTATTGTTAAAATATAAATTTACTTTGAAGCTTTAAATTACATGAATAAACCGTTTGATTAACAAAATTAAATATTTTTTTTCGTGAATCGTAAAAAATAAATTTAGAAATGTGTTTTTAAATATGGGTATGTTGTATTAATTAAAAAAAATGTTTTTAATGTTAAATAGGTCAGTTAAATAAGGAAAGCTATTTGAGGTAGGAAGAAAAGTTTGAAAACATTGATAATTAACCTTTGTCTTTAACAATTTTGAAGCGCTTATTAGACAAACCCCTTTAAATTTTTAATAGTTATATCAATTAGTAAGAGTTTTTAAATCATTTAATAAAAAAAATGTACAAAAAATTAGCTCATAAATCGTTTGAAGCATAAAACTTTCTATGTTAGAAAGACATAAAAAATTATCATTTATCAACCCTTACATTTACGTAGTACTTTATGAAACGAACTTTATAACAAAATACAAAATTTGTCGTGCATACCAATGAGTATAAAGGAAGCACAGTTAGAGTTGGTGCCTTCATAAAGAAGCAAAGTAACGTAACCTAATGATCCATTCAAAATAAAAGAGAATAACAACGATTAACGAAAAAGATTTCCCTGGTTTTCATTTTCTTAAATCTCCAAATTTTACTAAAGGCTTTCGAAAACAAAATAATTTAATGTTGATTTATTCTTTTTCTAGAACTTTCATTAAGCAACATATTTATTTCATTTTATTTTACGTTCAAGTTTAAAATGCATAATGGTGTACAAACCTTTTCTCCGCTATCGGATGGTAAATAAAATGTGACGACGGTGAGAAATGAAATTCCCATGCACGGAATAATGATGTTTACGGTGTAAAATAACGTTTTTCTTCGCATCGTAATATTGAACGTAATGTCTAGATAGGGTTCATCACAGCACGTGTAGAATTTCTCGTTTCTGAAAAAAGAAAAAACAGTCCTGTTGAAGATTGATTCGTCTCACACAAAAAAAACAAATCTAAGCTCTATGAATATCAATATGTTTTTAGGGGATTAAGGACAAGTGTTTCGATTTAATGTAGTGTTGTACCTTGCTAGCCAAAGTAAGTGTAAATAAGTAATTAACATTAAGCAAACTTTTATACTACATTTTTAGTTTAAAATAATTAATTAAATTGTTATGACAACATACATTATTGTTTAACAACGAAATTTTATCAATTTGGTAATTGAATAAATAAATAATAAATTATAATTTCAGTCAAACCATTACTATTAAATCATTGTTTAATTTTAAATATATAAATTATTAAAAATTCTTTTTTATGTGCTGCCCGCGTTCACGCAGATGAAAAACAAGCGACCGCACTCATATCGCAATAAACTATTAACAGAACAGTATCAAATGCCGGGATACTTAATTTGCAGAACAATCTGACTTGAGAAATAACCAACAGTTTGCAAAATCGGATTTATTGAATTCCGGGTTTGTTAAATTTACACGAAAATATTTTGTTTAGGTATAGATGAATATTTAGCATTAGTAACTATGTTATGCATTTAATGTATTGTATTCAATGGGATTAAAGTGAGTGATTATAGGCCTTCGGGCTCTACGGGTCCTCTGGCAATAAACTTCACATGCTGGATAAGATATCACTTTAGCCCAGGTGGATATAAGCTATTTTGCACTTTCGCGGGAAGCTATTTTCAATTAAGAATTGAATTTGGTAAGTTTGTCATAATAATTTGTCGTTAGCTACGGTATCAACAATTATTGCCAGTTTTGTGTAGGTGTCATTCAATTTATAACTGATAAAAATGGGTGATTTTGACTTGAATTTATATTTGATCCATAGGTTACTTTAGTCCCTGTTATGTAAAAATTTTTTTTGTTTTGAAAATTTGAACCTGTTAGAGGAAAATTCATATTTTCAATTAGTTGGAAGCGAAGATTGCGATATCGGTTCTTAATGTAACTAATTATTCTAATAAGTTAAACAAAGTAAAGAAAAAATAAAGGGCAACTCCTGATTATTGTAGATCACAAGCGAACCTATCCGCGCTCTTCATACATTAGATTTTTGCATTAGACTACATTTGCATATTTTTTTACGTTAAATTTTCATCGTAAGAAGTTTATAATCAATGTCGTAAGCAAATGAGGCCTTAACAACGATGTTCACAAAATACTACAGTAACTGACGAATACGTTTATTGTTTTGCATTTAATAATGTATGTTGTACCCACATAATGCTATTATACCAACAGCTTCTGGTAAAAATGCAACATAGGATTTACAGTAGAAAAAATTAAATTGATCTGGTAAGGCTATAAATTTTCGAGTTGACGTTTACGATATTCGTCATGAGATAGTTGCTTTCATATTTATAATGATTATACGAAGTAAATATAATCAAATACGTTGACATAAAATCTACACTTGCTTGCATTTTAAGTATAAAAGCTATTGTAAAATCTATGGAGTTACAAAATTCATCAATTTGACACAACGTGTTAAATGAAGCGCTCATTAATTTTAAAACAGATGTTGAAGTTACTTGACCACCAAGTTTACTAAACTTATTCCTCACGACTTATTATTGTTAAGCGGTAATTGGGAAACAGTTTAAACATTTTGTATAAACATTTACTGGCACGGTATATCTACAAACAAATCGGTCGACATCGAAAGCGGAAACAAATTTACAGAATAGTGCATTTTGTAACAAGTTTAGAATAAAGCATATTCCGCACGTGATGCAGACTATACTTTTTTTACGAGAGAGAAATCTTGAATCAATGTTACACTTAACATAACACAAGTGGTGGTGTTGTTCTTTATTTTAAGTTGATATCTTTTATTTACAGTCGCCAGTTGGAAAAATTAGTTTGGGTTAGAAACAAATATTTTTTTTTTTTTATTTTTTATTAGTTTGTATTTTTTTTTTTTTTTTTTATTTATATTTATTTTTGTTCAATTTATATTTTAGTTTTTTTCAAATATTTTTTTGTTAAAATTTTTTTTATTTATTATTAATTCCTAACATGTTTAAAATAATATTTTTTTTTTTAAAAAAAAAAAAAAAAAAAATTTTATTTTTTAATATTATTTTTTTTTTTTTTTTTTTTTTTTATTTTAAGATGACCTCTTTTAAGTTGCCAAAAACGTACACTTTCCTTATCTAGTTATATTTTGACTGTTGTTTACCCAGGTTTCAATGTCTTAAGGTATCATTTTCAAAAAATTCTTATACAATCTAAAATTGGTTACACATGTTTGTCCTAAAATTAATACATGTTGAGGTTAAGTAGCAAAAGTCAGGTGTAAGTTACCAAAAACAAACTAGGAACTTATAATATAATTATAAACTTATTAACTAAATAAATAATGAACTTAAAATTAGAAAAGTTGATGTGAACGTTTAAAAATATTTGGTCAAAATATGTTGTTAAATTAATAAATATGATTTGTTTCAAGCATATGGATGGCAAAATTGAATTTATTAGGTTGATTAAGTCTGATGCGGCATTCGTATGTTCTTTGAATTTGTTTGAAAAAGATCTTCTAGTGGAACTAACGTAATTTAAAGAGCAAGTGCTGCATGATAGTTTAGATACACCTTTGTTGTCTAACGGGTTAGAATTATGTGAGTTATTTTTAATAAAATTTAAAGCTTATTGGTACGAAAGGCAAGTTTAATATTATATTTTTGTAAAGCTGTTTCTTTTGTTGTTTAGATAGATAATAACAAATTTAGTGTTTGAAGATTTACGTTGGATCGTTTCAGTCAACGGTTGGATAAAGTAGTTAATAGTTGTGAACGTTTTTCCTCCAAGAGTTTTAGAATGAGTACTATTGCTAATTGTTAGATATCTGATGAAATTAAGTTCAGTTAAAAAGTTGTTATAGTTAAGAAACGTAGTTAGAAGTCTATCTAAACACTTATCCAAATATTCTAGTTGAACTTTGATTAACGATCACATTCGAGAGGTTTGATCATATTTTCAAAAAAGAGAAGATACCATACATTTTAACAACACTGCCAATTTTAACAAAAATATGATTATACAGCGACTGATTCTATGAGCGTAACGAAACCACGTTAGAGACTTATCTCAAGTCAAATTCTAGTTGCAACTGCTGCTACGATCACCACCATACAGACGGATTAATTTTATATTTTCAAAACAAGTAGAAGGAATTTAAATTATGTAACAACACTGCCAATGTAATTAAAAACACTTTAAGTGACTGTTACATTGGGATCACTAACTTTAAGTCGTAACGAAAAAACGTTGCACAAAACTCTAAAATGAAAATCCTGCAAATGCTGCAAAGAAGCAAAATAAATTGACCTGGATTTGCTCCCCAGTAAAATCCCGAACATGTACCATAAGGAATACGTTGCATTTTGTTGTGTATGCAACACCTTAAGTGGTTGAATAGATATAACCAACAGGCATAAACCACACATGAACTGCGCCCCTGTTTCTAAGAAACGATTCCGGGTTGTTAATGTGTGTCAAACCTGACATAGGTTTATTATACGTTATGAGTTCTGAATAAATATTTATGTCAAAGTAGTGTTTTTCAATTTATTACGGAAATACATTATTGGCAACGAATGACAAATGATTTTTCGTATATAAAAATTGTAGACGACTTTAAAAGATATACTACCTGTGTCCAAAAACTAGTTGGAATTGTTTTATAAATCAAAAAATCTTTATTGATTCTTCTAATTCAATTTCGTCCTCTTCAAAATAGTCTTCTCTCGATATAATACACTTATGCCACCGCTTTTTCCAGTCCTCAAAGCATGCCAAAAGTCTTCTTCCGGTATAGCCTTCAGAGCGCGCGCCGATTCATGTTGAATGTCTTCAATCGACTCAAAACGGTTTCCTCGCAGTGGTCTTTTGAGTTTTGAAAATAGCCAGAAGTCAGACGGAACCAAATCAGGTGAATAAGGTGGTTGCGGAACGATATTGGTTGCATTTTTGGCGAAAAAATCACGAAGAATCAGTGCAGTGTGAGATAGCGCATTATTGTGGTGTAAAAACCAAGAGTTATCTTTCCATAAATCCGGCCTCTTTTACGAATAGCTTCACACAAATGACGCATAACACTCAAATAGTATTCCTTGTTGACAGTTTGACAAGTGGGAAGGAATTCGTAATGCACTACACCACGATAATCGAAGAAAACTGTCAACAACACCTTGATTTTAGAGCAACTTTGACGCGGTCTTTTCGGTATTGCCTCACCTTCGACACGATATTCACTCCATTGGTCGGTTGTTTCGGGGTCGTAAGCGTAGATCCAAGTCTCATCTCCCGTAATAATGCGTTTATAAACTGCCTGATAGTCAGAGGGCATTGTTTCACACACATCAACACGACGCCGTTTTTCAAGAAAATTCAGCATTTTTGGTACCAATCGAGATCTGACACGTTTGAGGCCCAAAACATCTTTCAAAATGGTATTAATTAATCCTTTTGATACGCCAATTTCATCAGCAATGTCTCTATTAGTTAATCGACGGTTTGCAAGCACTAATTCTTTTACTTTTTGGATGTGAGCATCGTCAGTTGAGGTCGATGGTCGACCAAGGCGCTTTAGTCTTCAACGCGTTCTCTACCTTCTTTGAACAAGTTATACCAATCACATGTTGGTGATTTTGGTAGAGCTCGGTCCCCGTAAGCCTTCTGCAACATTATCAACGTTTCTGCAGAATTTATTCCATTCAGTAAACAAAATTTCTTTGTTGAATAATTTCAGATATTGTGAAAATCGCGAAATTCACTTTTTGTGCCACACAAAAACAAGCGTCACTCAAAGGCTAATGAATTGTACCAACTTAAAAAAAAAATACTGAGCAAAAATATTTACCCGCGTCATTTACATCGAAAAATTCCAAATAGTTTTTGGACACAGTAGTATGCATCTGTAAGCTTGGTAATAGCAGAGATGATTAAATTTAATAACTTACGGCAGATTGAAGGCGACTCAGTTAGCTGATTTTATCGTAAGATTACCAAATGCTCCAAGAATGTGTAATTTAACTCTTTTCTGGACGATACCTTGCGAGATAGGCTAATTTGTACCTAAAGAAAAAATTAAAAAAAAAAAAAAATGGTGGTAGTACAGTGGAAGTAAACAAAATTACAATGTCGAAGAAGTCTTGTTTTGTGGTGGCTGGCATCATCCTGTTACATGCCCTGTAGTTAAATGGACATGCAGATTATGTGGAGATATTCGTCACATACAGAAAAATGTTCTAAAGCAAAGGAAGCAGTGAAACTGGTAGAAGATGACGTAGAGAAAGTTGTAAATCGTATATTCAATCAATCAATAGTAGAATGGTAAATGTATCGATATGGAAATTGATACTGGAACTAGCGTATCCATAATGTCAGATATGGAATACAAACAAAAGTTTTCCAACGTTATCTTGAGAATCTGTACAACTAAAGTCAAGTGAGTTTCTGGTAAAGTCCTTCGTGTAGTTGGTAAAGCAGCTGTGATAGTTAATCATAACAACATTTTTTTAAATCTAGAGTTCCTTGTGATTAAACCTCGTAAATATTTTAAGGTCTTAATGGGTAGGAGTTGACTAGATAGAATATTTCCTAGTTGGCGACAAACAATTTTAGAAAATTCATCGGCCACAATTAATGTTGTTAAAAATGGTGTTGTTATTATTGATAATTTTATTTGTAGATTGCATAAATTGTATTTAAATGTTTTTAATAAGGAGAATGGTGTCGTCAGAGATCTTGAAGCAACTTTAGTATTAAATAACAATGCTACACCTGTATTTCATAAAGCATACGCTGTGGCATATCCTGGTAAACCAGCAGTAGAGGAACAATTTCAAAATATAGAAGCTAAAAATATTTTGCAACCCATACGGTATTTAGAATAGGCTAGCTCTATCGTAGTTGTCCCTAAGAAAGATTATAAGAAAATTCGTTTGTTTGTGGATTTCAAGATGCCATTGAATCCTAATTTAATAATGGATGATTATCCATTGCCAATAATTGACGATGTCTTAAATGCAATGACAGCATGTAGTTATTGATCAAAAAAATTCCTATTTACAACTTTCTGTAGAGGAACTGTCAAGAAATTTATTAGTTATTAATAATTAGTAATTAATAAGGGTTTGTTTAAATTCACCAGGTTACCGTTTGGTGTTAAGTGTGCTCCTGCACAATCTCAAGCAGCAATTGATAATATCTTGCAAGACATTTCCAAAACTGAATGTTATTTAGATGATGTAATTGTGACGGGCAGTACTTTAGTTGTGTGCCACGAATATGTAGAAAAGTTTTTGATAGACTCAATTATTACAATGTTAAAGTCAATATCGACAAATGTAAGTTTTTTGTGATGAAGAGACCTTTCTTGGATCCTCTTCGAGTGGTCAAAGAGTTCGACCTGTAAGTAGTAAAGTAGATGCTATAATTCAAGCACCTCAACTCATTTAACTCAAGTTAGATTATATTTGGGACTGTTGATCTATTATAGAAAATGTCTGCCTATGATATCTTTTATTTTGCAAGCCATGTTTAAATTAGAATAAAAAACACATGTTGTTCGTAAGGAGTGCAGAGTGTCAGCAAGTATTCAAAGAAAGTAATAGTCTTTTGGCCAACAGTGAAGTTCTTGTACATTATAACACTTCATTATCATTGGTAGTTACTACTGATGCATCTCTTTACGGAGTAGCGAGTATTTTGAGTCATATTATTGATGAAATCGAAAGACCTATACAGTTGTATCGTCTACATTATCCAGTGCAGAACAAAATTATAGTCAGTTCGATAAGGAAGCGTTAACTATAATTTTTACGTTTAAAAATTCCATAAATTTATATTTATGGACGTAAGTTCACTCTTCACACAGATCATCAGCCACTGAAGAGCATTTTCGGTTCAATTACTGGAATTCCTACCCTTGCAGCTTCGCGTTTACAACGTTGGGCATTAATTTTTGCTTCTCATGATTATAATAACTTGTATAAAAAAAACCATGTGAAGTGGCTCCGGTTGACGCATTATCTCGTTTACCCTTAAATGTTCCGTTGAAGAGGAAGAATTTTCACTCGGAGACTTTAATCGGTTACCAACCCTAGATGTGCACCAATGCGCTACATTAGATAATGTTCTGTCTAGAGTAATGTGTTTAACAAAACATGGTTGACCCGGTAATGTTTCTGATACGGGATTAAAACCGTTTTTGAGACGTAAGTGCAAACTATCAATCGAAAATAATTGTTTAATGTGGGGAAATCGTGTTGTTATCCCATTTCAACTTCTCCTCTGAGTTCCGAAGTTACTCGATGAACAACAT
This sequence comes from Abscondita cerata, assembly GCA_030710515.1. Taxonomy (NCBI): domain Eukaryota; kingdom Metazoa; phylum Arthropoda; class Insecta; order Coleoptera; family Lampyridae; genus Abscondita; species Abscondita cerata. The sequence continues at coordinate 246,454 of JALBCR010000846.1, forward strand.
ATTGGTATTGTGCCTATGAAAACGTTGGCTAGAGGTGAGGTATGATGGGCTACAATTAACGAGGAGATTGATGTACGGCATTGTGAGTCTTGCCAAATACTATTCGCAATTCCTAAATGTAGTTTGCAATTATGGCCAAAAGCATAGAGGTACTTTTAGAGGGTTCATATTGATTTTTTGTACAAATTTGGCAAGTATTTTCTCCTTATTGTCGATAGTTATACTAAGTGACTTGATATACAAATCATGTCATCACTAAGTTATGAAGCAATCTTTGAAAAATTACCTGGACTTTTGCTACATTTGGAATAGCAGAAGAGTTGGTTTCGGATAATGGTCCGCCTTACAATCGAGAGGCATATAAAGTGTTTTGTTTCGATAATGACATTAAGTGTACTCTGTCTTCTCCACATCGTCCTCAATCAAATGGTTTTGCTGATAAACAAGTTTCTACCATCAAACAGTGTCTATCAAAACAGTTGCTAAATAATGAAAAAGAAGGCATCAGTCAATTTCTTCATCACCAAATATAAATTTCCTTTTACTGTGTACAACTTATTCTGTAACTAGCTTAAACCTTCAGAGATAGTAAACAAATCATAAGTTTTGGTCAAAAAGTTTTAAGATTAATCTTTAGTAATACTTCACAAATGGGTTTTATGAAAAGTTCAAATGATTTATGCATTGTGAATTGAACTTCTGTTTCAATAAAGGATAACATTCAGTCGTGCCTCACTATTAATCTAATGAAAGTATTACTTTACCTCCTTTCGGGATGTATCAAGTAATGTATGTGAACGTTTGGTAATTATTCTGCTGCATTAATACCAACTCGGATCAATCACTCGTTCTAGGCTGAAATTAAGATTGAATGTTGTGAAAAGCGTTATTTTTTAATTTACCTTTTATTTATTGGATTTATATTAGTTTAATTTTAGTTTCTAAAAACATGTAATAATTTCTTATTTGTTTATAAGTTGTAGTACCACATGAACTGCACTCCTGTTTCTAGGAAACGATTCCTGATTGTTAATGTGTGTCAGGCCTGATATAGATTTATTATATGTTGTAAGTTTTAATAAATGTATACAGGGTGATTCAACTAACCCGTTCATAGAAGTTTATGTACTTCCCGTTGAAATATTTGTTTAAAAATTTGGAACAGGGGATTGCTCGAAAAGTTCGATTTAATTAAAATATTTCAGCTCTTCTAGCACTTCCGGTTACACCCATAAGGTTTATCAAGAATTATTCCATATGTTTGAAGATCGTTGGTTTGGACGCAATGGTCCATCTCTATGGCCTCCCAGATCACCTGACCTAACATCCCTGAATTTTTTTTATGGGAATATGTCAAGACTAAAGTCTATTCAAGGCCAGTCCATAACAGAGATGACTTATTACATCGGGTTCAAACTGCCTTCGCTGAAGTAGTTCAAAAATCCACAATAGCTGAAGTTAACAGAAGAGTTTTATTGTGCTTAGAAAACCACGGACGGCATATCGAACAGTTGCTAAATTAATAATTAAATTAATTTGCTTTTATTTTTAGCGATGTAATTTTATTTAGAGGCCATAAATGTAGATATCTCTTGTTAAACAAACTGCAAAATTTTTCAATAAACTTGTAACATTCTCCATGAATAAAAAATAAATTTAGTATGTCTTCATTCGAATATTCTTGGTGGATTTCCATATCGTGTATAATGTGTCACGTCAACGTTTACAAGTTTGATAAATAAGGCACATTGTTTTAATTTCCACAGGCCACTAGTCAGAAATTATTTAATAAAATAGAGAAATATTGTGTGTCGAATGTAAATACATCGATAGCAGGAAAATAGTAACAGATAGGTATAGGGAACCCTTATGAAGATTGAAAGACCACATAATTCTCCATCACATAGAGCAACAAGATACAGGGTGTTCCATTAAAAAAATTGACTTTGGGGCAGTTGAAGTTAGTCAGATTTAGCCAAACATTTTAAACACCCTGTAAATAATGAGATGTCAAATTACACATCATTTAAAAACTTAACAGTCCTCCTAAGTATAGCCCAAATTTTGTTACTATAACTTTCTTTTTCAATCATTGACAAGCGTTTGAAAACAATACTAAAAAACCAATTTTTCTCAAAAAAATGAGAATATCTCAAAAACTATTGATTTTTCATATAGGTTGTGCTACATAAAAGTAACTCAGATTTTAGCGTAGAATCTAAATATACAAAAAAAATATATTATTTTACTTAAAATAAGAAAGTTGGTAGCCACTTCCGGTGTAACCGGAAATGCTAGAAGAGCTGAAATATTTTAATTAAATAGATCTTTTTAAGCAATCCCTTATTCTACATTTTTAAACAAATATTTCAACGGGAAGTCCATAAACTTCTAATGAACGGGTTAGCTGAATCACCCGGTATATAGAGGTAGTGCCTTTTCAATTCATTACGCAAATACATTACATTTAAATCCTGGTGCAAAAATAACAGAGTAGTGTTTGTAAATTAAGACGTAATACTAAACTATCTTCACAAAAATGTAAGTAAAATGATTGTATCATATTTCATAACCTGCAAGGCGACCCCGAGAAGGACTTGATAGCTAGGTTTTGTTTTCGATGTTTTGCAGAATAAAAAAATTATTTCACACATATGATTAACTACCTCCTTCAAATATCAGAATGTTAAAATGTCAAATTTGGTGTTCAGTGTAACCCTGATGGTGGCCTCATCATGGCGTCAAGTTTACATATTGTAATGACGTTCTTAATTATTGTCCTGCAATTTATGCCGTATTGGGTTCTAGCTTCTTAATTTTACGTTTTTTTTAAAATGACATTGAATTGTATTGGTTATTTTAATATACAAGGTGTTTCTGAAAGGTGTGTACATGGCTTTACCAGAGGTTCTCTGGCGAAAATAGACCGTTTGACACCAATTTACTTATAACCAAAAGTGCACCATAAGGGCGCCAAGTAGACTGCTAGTAGGCTATGCGATCATGTCATTCCGATTTGGGAACCTTTCTGCGTAAACTCTCACGCTCTGTCAATAATTGCCACGGCAAAAGCCCAACACTAACAGCATATCAGTCTGTTCGGAAAATGTGTAGCCCATTTTTCAAGTAGTTAAGCGCAAAAAAGTGAGTAATCTTGGAAAATCCGGAAATAAATGTCACAAATGATAGATTTGATCGCATAACCTACTAGCAGTCTACTTTAATTTCTAAGCGTATGGATGCGCCTAGCAAGGGTATGATTTTAATTTTTTCCGATCAAACTAATAACATTAGCGCAATTTAACAAGAAAGAAGAAAGTTTTAAAATTGTTCGTTTTATTTGTCAGAATTATTTTAGTTTTGTATCGTTGACGGTTGTTTAAATTTATTTGACAGTGCCCGTATGAAAGCGACTTTTCCTGAAATTAGAAATTTATCCTCATTACCCAGAAAAACGTCTTCGGAAGCAGACAACCAGCATAAAAAAGCGGAACAAAATCCGTCGAACCGTCTTCGAGTTATTTTCAATATACAATATTTTTTTGGAAAGTTGGACGCCCTCTGGCGCTCTTATAGTGCACTTTTGGTATAGGTAAATTGGTGTCAAACGATCTATTTTGAGCCAGAAAACCTCTGGTAAAGCCATGTACACACCTTTCAGAAACACCCTGTATATAAAATAATAATTCTTGCAATTACCAATACTTATACAATTTATTGACTTTAGTTTCGACTCTTTAAGCTTCAAAGTCATCGTCAGATAATACTATTTAAAATATGACATTTAATTATAAATAATGAAATTAACATAAAATATCTGAACTACAATTATTGTTGTAAAATTTCTGAATTTGGTTCAACGGTTAGCAATTAAATTAAATAAAATTATTATTATATTTAAATATCAGATCTTCACATTTGGTTTGATTATTAAGAATAATTTTAGGATTAGTGGTTTTAATGTAAATAATTTCCAAAATATCTAAAATCTGTTTATTATAACTTTTAATTTAGAAAGGATGTATTAAAGTTTGAGTTTTATGTACATGTCCATTCTCAACAACATCTTGAGCAAAGATTGATTTAACTGAAGAAGGATTATTAGAGTATCTATTTCTATTTTTAATATATCATGTAAGCAAGTTTATACCACTTGAATTTAAATTACTATAAAAAGATTTTTTTGAAAATACATTAGAAATAGTTTTTGAAGCTTTAAGAACTAATTTAAATTTAGAAAGTTTATTGATATTCGTTACCAAAGCAACAAATTCTGGAATGTAAGTAGTAGGTAAAAATCTCTTTTTGGAATCTTCTTTAATTGGAATTAGAGAAGTGAGGTACCTTAAATTACGTTTAAATAAAAATTGTTTGTGTATAAATTTTTTATAATATGTAAAGGAAATTTATTAACATTTGCTATATGAAAAATATTGTTCAGTTCATTATTGAAATTAGAATTAGATAATGAAAAGTTGAAAAGACAATTAAATAAAAAATTAAAGGTTTATATTTGTAAGTGAAATGATGGCTAGAATCGAAAGAAATTGTTTGAGCAGTTGTAGTAGGTTTTCTATAAATTTTAAATTCTATACAGTTGTTTTTATTGAACGTAACTAAAGTATCTTAAAACGGAATATTGTTATTATTGGAAAATTCAAATGTGAAATTAATTCTATTATGTATTTTATTTAAATCTTTCAAGAATTCGTTAATTTGAGAAACTGGTCCCTTGAAGAAACAAATTATGTCATCAACATATCTATTCCAAAAAAAGTACATTATTATTGAAAAAACGATTTTTAATTATGTAATTATTTTCTAAGTTATCTAAAAATAATTCAGCTAAAATTGGAGAAAGAGGTGAACCCTTAGGTAGACCTTTATTTTGTCTATAAAATTTGTCATTGAAAGTCAAATACAAGTTGTTAATACAAAATTCTAGTAAATTAAATATATATCAGAAGTTATAATATTATTAGGTAAATCACTGTTATTTAGTAATTCTGAAACTAAAGATGAAGGGAGGAACTGAAGGGAAAATGTTTGAAATGTCAAAGGATATTATATTCAAAGATGAGTTTGAATATTTAGTTAAATCAACATTAGAAATATTTTCGATTAGTTGTTTAATATTTTTAATTGAAAAGGTAGGTTTGAAATTTAAATGTTTACTAAATAAAATAGAGAGAAATTTTGAAATTAAAAACGTTGGAGAAATCTTAAAATTAACTATTGGCCTAATTGGATGATTAAGTTTATGTATTTTAGGTAAAGCATGTACTTCTAGAATTTTTGGGTTTCATATTTTAACAGAAGAAATTGGAAGATTAAAGTAATTTAAAATATATTGAGTTTCAATTAAAAGTTTAGAAAATAAAGAATTAAACCTTTGTAATGGTGAACTTAATAAAATAAAGTCTGTAGAGCTTAAGAAAGAATTGATTTTATTTATGTAAATCGTTTTATCTTGAATCACCATGCAGTAACCTTTGTCAGCTTTTGTTATAATAAGGTTATTAGAGTTAATTTTATTTTTAATTGTCTGAATTGTTTTAGAAAATTCTGATTTATTAAGACTTTCTTTAAAAAATTTATACCTGAAGGTACATTAGTACAAATATTTATAATTTAATTGTTAATAGATGGACAACTTTTATTTAAATAATCTAATAAAGCTTTAAATTTATTTAACATTAAATGATTACATTTGATAGATGGTGCAAATTTAAGACCTTTATTTAATAATACCAACTCTTTGTCAGTAAAGACTGTGTTAGAAGTTTTCAATAAATTCTTGTAGAAATCAAAGTTTGGTTTAGAATTGAAGTCTGATTGCATTACATTAATAGGAAGTATGTTTTTATACTTAAATTTAAATTGAGGTTTTTAGAAATTAGGTAAAATTTTAATTTGTTGTATAATTTAATATATAGATTGAAACCAAATTCGGATACCTTACCTCTAATATTACTATCAAGTAAATCCCAAATCACTTGGTGTACAGAAGAAGAAATTGGTTGATGTAGAAACCATAATTTCAACTGATTCTAATACATCTTGGAATACCATATTTTCATTTCTGATTTTAACATTGTTGTCATGTAGTTATCAAGTGCTAATTGAATAGATTTGTTGTGAACTGATATTTTAATTCTTGCAAAATTTGGAATCTTTTTGTATTTAAGGCATTGTTTCAGAAACCAAATATTTAATGAAAAGCGTTTTCTGGGATATGAGAATCTTCTAGATAGTGAGTTCCGTTTGCTTATGCTTGCAAATTTAATATTTTATAGACAAAATTAAGCTCTACTTATGGGTTCTCCTCTTTCTCCAATTTTAGCTGAATTATTTTTAGATAACTTAGAAAATAATTACACAATTAAAAATAGTTTTTTCAATAATAATGTATTTTTTTGGAATAGATATGTTGATGACATAATTTGTTTCTTCAAGGGATCCGTTTCTCAAATTAATAAATTCTTGAAAGATTTAAATAAAATACATAATAGAATTAATTTCACATTAGAATTTTCCAATAATAATAATATTCCGTTTTTAGATACTTTAGTTACGTTTAAAAATAAAAACAACTGCATAGAATTTAACATTTATAGAAAACCTACTACAATTGCTCAAACAATTCCTTTTGATTCTAACAATCATTTCACTTACAAATATCAACCTCTAATTTTATATTTAATTGTCTTTTCAACTTTTCATTATCTAATTCTAATTTCAATAATGAACTGAACAATATTTTCATATAGCAAATGTTAATAAATTTCCTTTATATTATTAAAATTTATACACAAACAATTTTATTTAAACGTAATTTAAGGTATCTCACTTCTCTAATTCCAATTAATCGTCTTTTCAACTTTCCATTATCTAATTCTAATTTCAATAATGAACTTCATATAACAAATGTTAATAAATTCCCTTTCCAAATTATTTAAAATTTATATACAATTAATTTTTATTTAAACGTAATTTAAGTTATCTCACTTCTCTAATTCCAATTAAACAAGATTCCAAAAGAGATGTTTATTTATTACTTACATTCCAAAATTTGTTGCTTTGGTAACGAATATTAATAAACTTTCTGAATTCAAATTAGTTTTTAAAGCTCCAAAAACTCTTTCTAATATATTTTCACAAAAATTTTCTTATAATCATTTAAATTCAAGTGGTATATACCAACTTACTTGCTCGAGCAAATAGGTATATATTAGTAAAACTAGAACTATAAATAGAAATAGATACTCTAATAATCCTTCTTCAGTTAAATCAAACTATGCTCAACATGTTATTGAGAATGGACCATGTACATGAAAATCAAACCTTAATACATCCTTTCCAAATTAATGGTTATAATAAACAGGTTTCAGATACTTTGGAAATTATTTACATTAAAACCACTAATCCTAAAATTATTCTTAATGATCAAACCAAATTAGAAGATATAATATATAAATAATAATAATAATTCATTTTTATGATTAAATGGCATATTTTATATAATAGTATAATCTGACGATGACTCTCAAGCTTAAAGCATCGAAACTTTAGTTATTATATTAATAAATTATGTAAGTATTGGTAATTGCAAGAATTATTATTTTATATATATTTACGTTATGTGTTAAAATGATTTGAAATAGTGTATCCACCGAAACCGGTTATCAAATTGTAACCTAATCTTAAGTATATAAAAAAGAAATATTGGTGCACTAATACTAATTTTGTTCATTTTTTTATTTTATCCCTCTACTTCAAGGAATTTGGGTTAGAAATTTATCAGCTCTAGGTATTAAAAGCGGAATTAGCTTATCCAATTATATTTGTTCTACAACAGCACATAGAAATTGAACACCTTGAGTTAGTTTGTGATGGGTCACTTTTCAAAAGACGTGGATACAAACTTATTTATAAACACTTGCGTTGCCTGTTATTTATATGACATGAACATGAATGTTCTATGCTCTAAAACGTATAACATACGAGGATATATTGAAAAATTCTTAGCCTACTATAGAACCAAACAAAATTTCAATGTCAAAATATTTTATTACTCAACATATTCTCCTCTTAATTGGATACATTTATTACAGCGAACCTGCAACGTCTCTAGACCTTTCAAAAAAAAATGTTTCTTCTTGCTCTGCAAACCAGACCTCCACATCTTCTATTACCTCCTTGTTGGAAGAAAATGTACGACCTTTTCAACTTTTTGTTCAGTTGAGGAAAGAGGTGATAGTCGGACGGAGCCAAATCGGGTGAATAAGGGGTGTTCTAGTAATTCAACCCTAAATCACAAATTTGATGAACATAGATTTGTGTGAGGGGTTGTCCTAAAACAAAACACCTTTGGATAGCTTTCCGCGTCTTTTCTTTTAATATTTTTCGTAGGTGGTGTAATGTCGAATAGTAATCTCCAGTTATTGTTCTACCCTTATCAAAATCAATCATGATTACTCCTGGAATCCCAAAAACTAAGAAGAACTTTTCCACAGATTTTGGACACGAAATTAGGTCTTGGAGAACCAGAGTGTCGCCATTCCATCGATTGTTGTTTGTTTCTGGATCTAGAAATGTACCAAGTCTCATCCATAGTAACAATTCGGTTTAAGAAGTCTACATCGTTTTCAATCGAGCACAGATCGAACGCGATGCTTCTACCCTTACGCTTTGGTCAACATTCAACATTTGGGGACCCTTTTGCAGCAATTTTCTCATGAAATTGCTTCAGATATCCGTTTTAGCCCAATTCGACGGTCTGATAAAATCATGTCATGAACTGCATCGATATTTTCGGGGACTGACACAGAAACTGGCCTTCCCGATCGGTCATCATCATCATCATCAATGGAAAATTTACCTCTTTTGAAGCTTGCATTCCAATTTTTGACAGTCGCATACGAAGGACATTGATCACCAAGGGTATTAAGCATATCTTCGTAAATCTGCTTACCTCTTAACCCTTTTAAATACAGGTACTTGATGATGGCTCGATACTCCAATTTTTCGATTTTCACAATTTCGGTGGACATCTTTTTCATTTAATTTATTGCGTGACTCTGGTTTACTTTTTTGACGTCAAACTTTACACTGACACTTCTAATAAGTTATTGTTCGTTGCTATGGTAACGCAATATTTTGTTTATGCAAGGAACTGGTCTAGGCTAACTAGATATCAATACATCTTCGTATATTACATTCAGTAATGTTTTCAAAAACATTGTTTTTCTAGTAATTTTTTAAATGTGATATGTTTGTAAATCACGTAAAAGATATCAACACTAATTGAGTGTGTTGTTGAAAACTTTATTCTACTTCAAAGCACCTTAACAAACAATTTTAACTTCTAACTAACAATAAACTTGTATGTAAATTTTAAATAGTAAATTTGACAATTTGAAATTAAGTAATCATCAATATGTTTAACAATTTGTTTGCTTTTTCAGTTGTTTTCGTTAGTTTGTTTTTAGGTAACTTATATGATTGGTTTTAAAAAATTTAATTATTATTATTAATTGTGTACACAATTAGGTTTGTGTACTTTTTTCATTGTTAATTACAGCTAAGTGATGATAATAATAATTACCTAACAGCTGGAACTTCTAAAATGTCCCATTCTACAGATTTGTAGAATTCCGAGAGATCGACTCCAACTTCAACTACATTGCTTCCAGCTTTTTCGTCCATATGCCGAAGATCCACCTGCACAAAAATGTATTAAAACCATCAAATATTTAAAGTTCATCGTACATTGAAAACGACATAAAGTATTTACATATTTTATTTATACAATCATAAATAAAACGGTTTAAAATAGGCAAATAGCACAATTTCTTTTTCTAACATTTCTTTGAGATAAGCAAATGTATAACGCCCCTCGGAAAGTTATAAATGCGACGTCGAACACCTACAAATAATACAAATATATTTTAAACTCAACGTTCTGTTGAGACATATTTTAGACTCTAGTTTACGACTTTTACGATTTAGCCTGCACAAGATTAATAATAATTAATGATTTAATATGTTGTTATTTTGGTATATGTGTAATTAAAATTTATGTTTATTGCTGTGTATTTAATTCTGTAGGTGTTAGTAGGTAATCTCAATATTTACGTTATGGCTTTAGTGCTTATTAAGGAAAACAAGGAAATATTTATTTAGAAAGAGGCTGAAATAAAACTGCTAAGATAAAATGTAAGCATTTTTCATTGTTGTGTGCAATAAAGAAACTTATTAATTCCGGTAGCTGCATTTTTTCGTACAAAATTTAACGGTAGTCTAAATTAGTATGTTTGGAATGCTTATATTTTATTGCCATTTTTTCTTTATCATAGCAACGCTAAAGCCAAGCCATGCTAGCACAAACATATTTATAATTTACGAGTATACGTTTGTTTTTCGCCACTTTTATCATTACCTTTTACCTCGTAAATAACATTTTCAAATTTATTAACGGCAGTTTTAAAGTTTAAAGATTAATAACTGAACGATGAAAAATTCCTTAAGCATACACTTTAAAAGCGCAAATTTAATTAAACCTAGTAGGTATTCTAATTTTTTTTTATATATAATAATTTAGAATTTTTTAACTAAGCTAATCTATAAGTAGAATCTGACGTGTTTGTTATTATTCATTTGATTATTATTATAAATTATTTACCGATTAATGCATTTTCAAAATTCGATATTTTAATTGCAACTGAATACATAAGACTTCAATTTAGTTTTATTTCCTTTTATATTAATTTAATTAATTAAATCCTTATTATTAATTGATACAGACTTGCTTTTGTTAACAAATGTTTTATAAGTTAAATTACTTGTTACTGAAGAATGTTCAAAATTTACTTCTGTTTTTTTATTTGCGTTTACAAAATTAAATTAAATAAACCGTCAGACAAAAAAAAGTTTTTGAAGTTTTTTGATTAAAGTTTAAAATGTTTATAAAATTCGTAGTTTTTCGTTTGTATATGTCTGTATTCTTATTCTGCTTTGTGGTTACTTTTATATAATTTTGTCCAAAACTTCATGAGGCAAAATTCTTAAGCTTGGTGCCTTATTTATATTACATGTTTCCAAATGTCAAACACAAACGTATTTTGTTAAATATTAATTATACTATATGACTATTTAAGAGCATAATTATGTTGTGATAGCTAAAAAATGCAATTTTTAAATAAACCACAACTAAAAAAGCTATTTTTATTAAATAAAAACAAAAATTAATGTTAATGAATGTAAGTAACAAATTATTTAAACAGTTGTGCATAAGCGTGTTTGTGTAAAATAATTACTTGAAACATTATTTTGTAAGTAACAGTAAATGTCATTCCAATATTAAAGTGTGTTTTGATTTGCATACAAATAAAAAGTCGCTGCGCTGCTAGTTTATTATAAAAATATTAAAACGTTGTTTAGAATGTTATTACAAAGAAAATACAAACAACAGTTGAGAAATAAACTGCTAACGAGGTATAACGGGAAAATTTGTTGTAAAATAGATTAGTAAGAATAAAAAGGAAAACATTTGTAACAATGTGAATTTTTTACCCCGAAAACTCATAAGAATAATTATTAATGATGCCGAATTGTCGTATTTGTGTCAATATCCTGGCTAATTTATTTTTACAGTATAGTAAGAGAATTTAAAGTCGAATAAAGAAGTAATATTTTCAATAATTCAATGGTAATTACTTGATAATTATTTTGACTTAAATCAACAAATTTTCTCGTTCTATTTTAATGAAATAATATATTTACATAAAGCAAGCAATGCACCAATGAATTGTATTCAATTGTAAGTATACAATACAAAAAGTAGTTAAAATTTAAATATTTAAATTCCAATAAACACATTATTAACCCCATGCATTGACTTTAACATAATTTCAGTAGTAGCATAAAAAATCGATGGTTACAATATTTTGTAGCATTAACTTTGTGTCTAAAGTGCAGAAAGCTTTTAATCCTCAAGCTTACAATTTCTACAAAATGTTTTACAATAATATAGTGCATTGTACAAAAACACATAAATATACGTTACACTACACTACAAAGTATAAAAGATAAAATAAAAACTCGAATTTAGTTTGTCCTGCAAGTGAAGCCGCAAACAGCATATGCGAAATGCGACATAAACCTAAACATTAAAACGTTCTAACACTAACCTCCCTCATGGAAAAGGTATAAAATTGGTAGTGGTGCTTCAAAAATTATTACACCATTAAAAAATAAAAAAATGTATTGAAGACGAAGCTAAAAAGCATGTTCTAAATTTGAAAATCAAGATTGTTACCTAGTTTACAATTATCATGCAGAAGTTAGTAATTTGGTAAGTATTCTTGATTAAAACCTGATTTAGTACAATGCAGTAACATCAAACTTTAGAATAACGTAGAAATCGGTTTTGGAAAGCTATAAACTTAAGTTATTTACCCTCTTCATAGAGTCAATCGCAATTTTCTTGTTGGGATATTGCTTTAAGTTTAGACAAACCCTCAAGTATCTATTTACTTCCGTCTAAGACAAAATACAAAGCAATTTGAATTCTAACAATACTTACTCTTGTTCAACATCACGAATGAAGTTATTCACAGACAACTGCATCCACTTTCGACGATAACATTAAATGCAAAAAGGTAATGTACTAACCTCGTCCTCATTTCAAAATTTAAGGGGTGTTTAAAGAGAAATCAATAATTTAATTAAATGCACATTGTAGTAATGAAACTTATCGAATAATATTGAATTTCTATAAATGATCTGCACTTCAGTAACCTTCATTGAAATAAATTCACTGAAGTATAAAGATATTATAATTAATGCTCAAGATTAATTTTATAGATATGTGAACATAACAGAACGTCAAATGACTAATATCTATGCATCGGATTAAACAGCTGGTGTATCTTTAGAATAAATACATATAGTAAGATACCTAGATTTAAAGAAGACACACTATAATAAAGTTGATAGTGTATACGTTTTTATTTATAAGAAAAATTAGCTTAATTGAGAAAATATTACACTTATAATAAATGAAAAGAAAATCAATGGTATTGCAATAGTTTGTGGATTTATTAAGTGATGATAACTTCAGATAAATATTAATATATTTAATATTTTATTTCCCACACATGGATATACAATAATAAATAACATTAAATTCAATGATCAGCTGGTTTGTTTTAGAAAAACTAAGTAATTTTTTTATGAAGACATACATAGTAAAAACTTAAATAAGCATTAATAGGGTTTATATTAAACATCACTTTATGTTATTATACCAATCACATTATTTCCTTAAATTCTTGTAACATTATTTATTAATTTTAGTTTAGCTAGATATTTAAATTATTAATTTTTAAAACAGGTAAACTAAAAGTTAATATTAAGGGCTAGTTTTACCAAGCTCGGTTAACTTGGTTGGATAAGATTCTATTTAATCAACGATTAAATTTAACCAATCTTAAGTGGAACTGGCTTTTAATGTTTTTTTTTAGAACTACTGAAAAAATTTAGCAAATTTAAACTGGATTACATTTTGCTGTTAAAGTAAAATAATTTGATAAAGTTATTTCACAATTCATTTAAATATTTATTATTTTCTGAAAAAATTTTGATTATTTTTAAAAAGATTCCAGGTCGTAGGTTTGTATTTTTATGAAGAAATAACGTATTTAGAATTTTTTTTAGATGCTAACATCTACTTCTAATGACCAGACAGCTTCTTGTATGATGATAGTCATCAATGTTTTGGGCGTCTTTTATTCTGATACCAAGCTTAATTTCATTTTCTAGGTTCTTCCTAAATTATTCCCAATCGGTGCGCTTATTGCATAGTTTTAAAGGAGGGTCTTTCTTGATGACAGTCGTGCTAATGCTTATAATGATTGGTGTATGATAAGAAGATAGACAGAAGTTTGGTATTAGCATTGGTAATTTCATGATCGAGTAAGTCTGGTAGTTTATGTGTGCCACCGGGCCAGTATGTTAGTTCGCCAGTTGAGAGGTAGTTATAGTTGTTTCGTTGGATTACAGTACTTTCTTTTAGAAAAATTGAGAACTGCTACTGGGAATAATGGTATACTATTACTTATTATACTGTATATTTTACGTACAAATTCAAAATATTGTTCACTACTTAAGCATCAATCTTTGCATACTTTTGTTGCAATTTAAACTTTGATGTATAGTGTTCAAAAAAGCCGTGTGCAATGAGAATTCGTCTGTCTTGACAAAGCATTCGGTTTGAGGTATAGAAAGCATTTTAATGTTATTACATTGATTGATTTTATAAGTGCATCAAAATAAAACGCATTATTTAAGCCAGCATCAATTGTCATCTGTCACCATATTTTTATAAAAAAATGTATTGCTGTTAAACAATATACTTCTGATGTCTTGCATAACTAAATATATACGTATACAGTCTGAGTGATTTTATGTGTCCAAGAATATAGATATTTATTATAAAAGACAGAAAAAAAGTTTAAGAATCAAAAATACTCTACATTTAATTATAAATAATGCTACACATTCCCAAAAACAAATTACATAAAAACAAAAGAGCATAGCAAGATAAACAAATTTCTTTAAATGGAACGGGCATTTTTTTTATATTTTGAAAGAGCTTTAAATTCTCTTTACAATGGTACCAAGTTATTATGATTTTGGCAATTAATTATAGCCAACATAACATAACTTGCCAACTGTTTTGTTGGCTATAATTATTGAAGAATCGACTATGTAACTGCTTTACATACCTGTCGGAAAGTTGCTAACTTTACGTACGTGAACGCTTTCACGAGTCGATACTAGATGTCGAAAAACGTATCGTTTAAATATTGTGATCCTTCCAGTAGGGCATATAGTCGACAGCGCGCGTTTGTACAATAGTGAACTTACACTCGAGTTCTCACCCCGATGAGTCCCAAAAGGACGAAACAGCTGTCGGGTGATTCTCAGTGTTTGTTTGTATTGTACAACCTCTTGCGTACTTTACTGCAGGCGATTCGAAATTTTTATACTTGCCAACTGTTAGGTTGGCTATAATTATTGAAGAATCGACTATGTAACTGCTTTACATACCTGTCGGCAAAGTTGCTAACATTTTCGTACGTGAACGCTTTCACGAGTCGACACTAGATGTCGAAAACTTATCGTTTAAATATTGTGATCCTTCCAGTAGGGCATATAGTCGACAGCGCGCGTTTGTACAATAGTGAACTTACACTCGAGTTCTCTCACTCCCGATGAGTCCCAAAGGACGAAACAGCTGTCGGGTGATTCTCAGTGTTTGTTTGCTATTGTACAACCTCTTGCGTACTTTACTGCAGGCGATTCGAAATTTTTATACTTGCCAACTGTTATGTTGGCTATAATTATTGAAGAATCGACTATGTAACTGCTTTACATACCTGTCGGCAAAGTTGCTAACATTTACGTACGTGAACGCTTTCACGAGTCGACACTAGATGTCGAAAACTTATCGTTTAAATATTGTGATCCCTCCAGTAGGGCATATAGTCGACAGCGCGCGTTTGTACAATAGTGAACTTACACTCGAGTTCTCTCACTCCCGATGAGTCCCAAAAGGACGAAACAGCTGTCGGGTGATTCTCAGTGTTTGTTTGCTATTGTACAACCTCTTGCGTACTTTACTGCAGGCGATTCGAAATTTTATACTTGCCAACTGTTAGGTTGGCTATAATTATGAAGAATCGACTATGTAACTGCTTTACATACCTGTCGGCAAAGTTGCTAACATTTACGTACGTGAACGCTTTCACGAGTCGACACTAGATGTCGAAAAACTTATCGTTTAAATATTGTGATCCCTCCAGTAGGGCATATAGTCGAAGCGCGCGTTTGTACAATAGTAACTTACACTCGAGTTCTCTCACTCCCGATGAGTCCCAAAGGACGAAACAGCTGTCGGGTGATTCTCAGTGTTTGTTTGCTATTGTACAACCTCTTGCGTACTTTATGCAGGCGATTCGGAAATTTTTATACTTGCCAACTGTTATGTTGGCTATAATTATGAAGAATCGACTATGTAACTGCTTTAATACCTGTCGGCAAAGTTGCTAACATTTTCGTACGTGAACGCTTTCACGAGTCGACACTAGATGTCGAAAAACTTATCGTTTAAATATTGTGATCCCTCCAGTAGGGCATATAGTCGACAGCGCGCGTTTGTACAATAGTGAACTTACACTCGAGTTCTCTCACTCCCGATGAGTCCCAAAAGGACAAAACAGCTGTCGGGTGATTCTCAGTGTTTGTTTGCTATTGTACAACCTCTTGCGTACTTTACTGCAGGCGATTCGAAATTTTTATACTTGCCAACTGTTATGTTGGCTATAATTATTGAAGAATCGACTATGTAACTGCTTTACATACCTGTCGGCAAAGTTGCTAACATTTACGTACGTGAACGCTTTCACGAGTCGACACTAGATGTCGAAAAACTTATCGTTTAAATATTGTGATCCCTCCAGTAGGGCATATAGTCGACAGCGCGCGTTTGTACAATAGTGAACTTACACTCGAGTTCTCTCACTCCCGATGAGTCCCAAAAGGACGAAACAGCTGTCGGGTGATTCTCAGTGTTTGTTTGCTATTGTACAACCTCTTGCGTACTTTACTGCAGGCGATTCGAAATTTTTATACTTGCCAACTGTTATGTTGGCTATAATTATTGAAGAATCGACTATGTAACTGCTTTACATACCTGTCGGCAAAGTTGCTAACATTTACGTACGTGAACGCTTTCACGAGTCGACACTAGATGTCGAAAAACTTATCGTTTAAATATTGTGATCCCTCCAGTAGGGCATATAGTCGACAGCGCGCGTTTGTACAATAGTGAACTTACACTCGAGTTCTCTCACTCCCGATGAGTCCCAAAAGGACGAAACAGCTGTCGGGGGTGATTCTCAGTGTTTGTTTGCTATTGTACAACCTCTTGCGTACTTTACTGCAGGCGATTCGAAATTTTATACTTGCCAACTGTTATGTTGGCTATAATTATTGAAGAATCGACTATGTAACTGCTTTACATACCTGTCGGCAAAGTTGCTAACATTTACGTACGTGAACGCTTTCACGAGTCGACACTAGATGTCAAAAAACTTATCGTTTAAAATATATATATATATATATATATATATATATATATATATATATATATATATAGAGGCGAGGTTCAGTAGATAGCAAATATTGCTGTTTCCTGTTCTTCCACCTAACCCAGTGAAAGTAACACTATTAGTAATAATAGAATAATTAAAAGACAAATACAAATACAAAAGTACAGATCTAATTAATATTAGGTATACTAAGAAAACATTTTGTAATGTTTAGAGTTGTTTTCTAAAAAGTTTACAATAAGTATATTTTAGCAGATGAAAATTTTTTAACTTCGTCTGATGCTACAGAGTTATACCATTTTACAACATTGTAAGAAAAAGAACGTTGAAATGTTGTAGTACTATGTAAAGGAGGCGTGAGGTTACTTTTGAATCGAAGATTTAAAGTGTGAACATCAGTACGGTATTTAATTTTTGATGAAGATATTTAGGTGTTTTATTAATAATAATTTTATGGTAAAGACAGTAGAGTGAAGATATCGTCTATTTTGCATATTTAACCAACCTATTTCTTGTAATTTAGATGTTATGTGGTCATGTTTTCTTGTACCGGTAATTAATCTAACGCAAGAGTTTTGTAATTTCTGAATTCTACTTTCATCAAATTTGGTGAGGCAAGGTCCATATACCACATCAGAATAATCTAAAATTGATAAAACTAAAGAAGAACACAACATTGTTTTAATATCTTTGCCAAAAGAGTTTCTATGTTGATAGATGGCTTTCAAATTATTGTATGCTTTCTGTAAGCAAGAGGAGATATGTTGTGAAAAACGTAAATTATTGTCTATGACTAATCCTAAATTTTTTGCAGTGTGTGTTAGTGAAATTGTTGAATTGTTTAAATTCAAATTAATTTTTGATGAATACATATTTTTATCATTTTTTCTCTCAAAAAGAACAGCAGCAGACTTAGAACTATTTATTTGCAGAACATGTAAAGTAGAAAGATTGCTTAAAGTAGTCATATCGTGATTTATTGCAGTTACTGCCTGATTAATTTCGTCGGGAAAAAACGACAAATAAATTTGGGTGTCGTCGGCGTAGAAGTGACTGCAACAAGATAAAATAGCACTATTAAAGTTACATGTATAAATTGTAAATAGTAAAGGCCCAAGTATCGAGCTTTGAGGAACTCCTGAACTTAAGTGCCTACAAGAAGATTTTATGTTTAAATGGATAACATATTGAACACGTTCGGTTAAATAAACTTTCAGCAACGTTATACTACGTTCTGATAAACCTATGTAATGTAAAATGGATAGTAAAATGTAATGGTTTAAGGTATCAAAAGCTCTAGTATAATCCAGGAGAATTAAACAAGTCAATTTACCACTGTCGTAAGCTGTTAAGATGTCATCGACAATATTGAGAAGGGCTGTTGCACAACTATGGTTTTTACGAAAACCAGATTGTTCTCTTGGAATTATATTAAATTTTTTCAAGTGGTTACATAACTGATTATTCATAATTCTTTCAAGGACTTTAGATAATGTAGGTAACACACTGATAGGGCGAATATCATTTAATGTCTTGGGATTAGCAGTTTTTGGAAGAGGCATAACTGAAGCCACTTTCCAGGCAGCTGGAAATACAGAATGAATTAAACAATAATTAATAATGTGAGTTATGAATGGTAAAATAAAAGGTGTACATAGATTAATAGTTAATATATTTATGCCGTCTGAACCTGTAGCTTTGCTTTTTATGTTTTTAATTATAGGGTTAAAAATATCACTTTCGTCAACAGTAGAAAAATTAAATTTAGTAGTTATTTCGTTTTTAATGTTATTGTTGTAAAAGGAAGGAAGGTCACTGTGAGCTAGACTGTTAGGTACTGAATCAACAAAAAGTTATTAATGTCTTCAACATTACTTAAGTTATCGGGTAAAGTACTAGATTTAGTTTTCCCAAGATTTAAATTTTTAAATTGACACCATAATGTTTTGCCACTTTTGTCTTTAAAAATATGATTAAAATAAGTTTTTTTTTAGTTACAGCTAGATTAACAGTATTACGGAGTTGCTTGTAATATAACCATTTTAGTTCCGATCTAATGGTTTTAAAATTTCTCAAGGCATATTCTCATCATATCCCGAATATTGTCTGTTAGCCAAGGAGAATATTTTTTTGTAAATCTACGTGTAATGTAGGGTGCATGAATGTCGAGTAAAGTTATTATGTTAGTGTTTAACAATTGTAATTTAATATTGATATTGGATAAGTCATAAATAGCATTCCAGGGCAAAGAACGTAGGTGATCGTTAAAAGATTGATAATTAAAATTTTTAAAGTCTCTATAAGTGCTCCAAGTATTAGCTTTAGTTTTATTGCTAAGAAAAGAGCAAAAAACTAGCTCGTGATCACTAAATTCTGATACCGATAATGTACCAACTGATGTAACACTATCAGGATTAGTAGTAAGTATATAATCTATGAGAGTTAAAGAGGTTAAATTTATCCGAGTTGGTTCATTAAGTAGCTGTGTTAATCCTAACCCATCAAAAGTATTTAATGTATGCGTAGTTCTAAAAAGAATCATATTCAAATAAATTAATATTGAAATCTCCAAAACAGACTACATTGTCAACAGAAAGAAAGATTTCATGGAAAGTAGATTCAAAAATATTTAGGAAGTTAAGATAATCAGTCTTTTTGTAGATTATATACAACTGCGCAAGCAATAACTTCACTTCCAGTACGTATTGTCTATAGTTCCTATTATGGTCGTTTTTCCAACTGGATATACAATTTTTTGTAAAGCACTACTCATCGCTCCAAACTATGACATTAATTAAATGAATGTGATTAATCAGCCATTCACAAAATATTCGTCGTAGCTGGTATCCGTCAATTAGTCCTTGTACTAATTTAATTTTGTAGAGCTTCATTTTGTTCCTTTTATGTATTGAAAATACTTAGTAGTAGGTAAATCCTAAATCAACCACTGCTTCGCGTTTGGAATTCCTACGATGCGCTTGAAAGAAAAACAACAATTTCACCATTTTCCATAACAGCACACTGATGCCTTTGCTTCCAGTCTAGTAAAACTCAAGAATGAAGTTGTGTTGTTCGGGATACAAATTTAAATACATTGCACTTACCTCCAGCCTATTATCAATGCATCGAATAAAAACTATTAACATATCAATTTTTTCATCATTTGTGTAATTATTATTTGCTTGCGTTGTGACAGGTAATATGTTTTGTCCTCTGGTTTTGTCCAAAATTATGAAGATTTTGTATATAAAGAGTGTCCCATTAGTGCGAGGAAGATAGATATCGCAGAAAATATTGGGGTTAGAAAAAACTTTTGCAAAAAGTAATGCAAACAATGAGCTGCACATTTTAAAATTATTTTTGTTTATACAAGGTCTTCCATAAGTGTGACATACCCAAGTTATGTTTTTTTAAATAGAACTGCCCATTTATTATTACAAATTTGATTTCTTGAGAAATTCTAATGTAACTTTATGCATTATACATAGTGTCTAAAATGGGATTTTTGCATTATTTCACTTTTTCCAGAAAATTAACTTTTCGATAAAATTAAATAACCTTCCGTTATCTGAATTTATCCATCTGCGATTTTGTAGTTTTAATATGCATTACACGTGCTAACTAAAACTTGTTGTTTACCTTTCTAACCTTGCTGTTTTGAGTAATAAATTATTTAAATTCAACCCCTAGGTTCATGGATAACTTGATTTTTTCAAATGGCACCACCTACTCTTTTATGAACCGTTGAACGTGGAATTCTAATGATCAGGTGGTAGGTATCTAACTCTTAAGAAATTTTGCAGATTTTTGAGTTAGAGTTAGATACCTACAATCTTATCATTGGAAAGCTTATGAGATTCCACGTTCAAAAGCACATAAAAAGTAGGCGGTGTCATTTGAAAAAATCAAGTTATCAATGAATTTGGGTAG
This sequence comes from Abscondita cerata, assembly GCA_030710515.1. Taxonomy (NCBI): domain Eukaryota; kingdom Metazoa; phylum Arthropoda; class Insecta; order Coleoptera; family Lampyridae; genus Abscondita; species Abscondita cerata. The sequence continues at coordinate 267,561 of JALBCR010000846.1, forward strand.
TTCAATTTAAATAATTGATTATCCAAAACATAGCAAGGTTAGAAAGGCGAACAACCAGTTTTAGTTAGAACATGTAATGCATAAAGCTACGAAACCGCAGATGGATAAATTTCAGGATAACTGAGTTATTTAATTTTTCAAAAAGTCAATTTGTCCGGAAAAGTGAAATAATGCGAAAACCCTCTATTTTAGACACTATGTATAATGCATAAAATCACATTAGAATTTCACAATAAATCCAAATTTGTAATAAAAATGAGTAGTTCCATTTAAAAACATAACTTTGGTATGTCGCACTTTTATGGAACACCCTGTATAAAAAAATAATTTTTAAATGTGCAGCTCATTGATTTGCACAACTTTTATTGCAAAAGTTTTTTTCTGACCCTGATATTTTCCAATATATCCACCTTCCTCGCACTAATGGGCCACCCTTGTATATATAAATGTCAGTTATGTGAGTCCAAATTTATTTTATTTGATTGAAAATGTGAAAATAATATCTCCACTTAAGTGTTACCGATCTTGAAAACGATACCATACAAGTTATAGCAAAAAGAAGAAGTTAAAGACAATACGTCATATAAGTGTAATAGTGAAATAGTGAAATGGTGTTTGTATTTTTTGGAAAAATGTTGAGATTTTGATAGCAATAACTGTAAGATTTGTGAACTGTGTTTTGAATTATGATAAGTAAAAAACAATACAACTTCTTTTTAAAATAGTCATGTAATTCATGTCAGGAAATATATTTTAACAAACTCCGTAGATGATGTAGATATGTAGTTACTGTACTAAATTTGTTGTTTTTGTTCGTATTTATAGAAACACAAAAACAAACTATATTGTGATTGTAATTGCAAAATCATAATAACTTATTTGGTACCATTGTAAAGAGAATTTAAAGTTCTTTCAGAATATAAAAAAATCCCTGTTCCATTTAAAGAAATTTATCTTTCGATGCTTTTTATGTAATTTGTTTTTCGGAATATGCAGCATTATTAATAATTGAATGTAGAATAGCTCTTTCAAAATTAAAAAAAATCATACAATTAATTGCACTTATGTTACTCAACTACTCTGTACTACCAGCAACATTTTGATGATTTGTGTTGATTTTGTTGTGCAATTTTCATCTAAAAGTACAGAAAGGTCTTGTTGACTAAATTCTGTATGGTGATCTTTGGAAATAATTTGATTTTATTGCTGCCCATAGAGTCGACTACTGACCACCTACCACATTCTTATTTTATATACAGATCCTAAAATTCATGAAAAGCTCAATCGATTTTTGACGTGTAAGTAACACCTAAAAACCGATTATTTAATATCTGTGGTTTTAGCAAAATCCTAAAAGTTAGATATTAAGCAACCATAATGCCAATTAGTTTACACATTTTAAAATGAGAGTCTTAATAGTTGCAACCTTCATTGTTCTATGCAAGAAAATTTTTTGTTTTGTGCTATGAAAGTTGTATACTAATGCAAAATAGGTCTTGGTAGAAGAAAAGACGGCTAGTTTTAGCGGTAATCCAATTAGTGTGTGCCTAAATCCTTCTTTGGTAGTAATAGTCCAGATTTCTAACACTGACAAAAATGTGATGCATCTACTATTTATAGGTTGACCCTTATATTTGAACACGTCTCATTCGTAACCAAAATATAATTGATTGATTGTAAGTGCATTTAATTAAACCACATGCATACGATGCCTTAATAAAGGTATTGAGTAAATTTTTCTGTAAACGAATTTTTTAAACAAAAAGTTATATTGAAAATATTAAGAAGGTATTTGCCCTACACAGCCAGGCTATAGTTCTCCGTGCATTTATGAGTAAAAGCATTTTAATTTTGAATTTAATCTTGAATTGCATACATATTTTATTGCCGAAAACATCAATGCATGCCCGCAATGTGTTAAAATTTTGTTTTGATGCAATTAAATGCATATTTTAAAGAATATATTATCACGATATTAAGTTATTTCTTGAAAGTTTAGTCTCTTTAAAAACATATATTTTGAGAAAAACTAAAAACTTATTAAACAAGGGGCTTAGAATCATAATTTCTCTTACCAGATTTTTTGTTTGAACGTTGTATGTTCTTTTATTTGTATAGAAAATAGTTATTTTGCCACCGCTGTTTTATGCATTTCAACACCAAGGCAAATACCCTCTTAAGACGTTAAAAGTAGATTTTTAAATGTAATAAATTTAAATTACCTATGTAAAAATACATTTTGTGTACGAAAAAATTAAATTTTGGTCTGCGTAAGTAGAAAAAATTTTTAAACACTACAGCAAGCAATTTATTGCGTTAAAATTATAAACTGGCAAGAAGCTTTATTTTAATATCAATAAACAAAAGAAAAGATTTTTTGTGAACGTTATGAAAAAATTAAATCAGTCCATTCTCGTTAGTTATTTATTAATTTTTCATTTGATTATTAAGCTTGCAAATGTCAATCAAACTGTGAAGCTTTGTCAATAATTATTTTAACGGAAATTCTAAACAACACGTTTTAATTGAGGCTAAAAATAAAAAGGGAAAATCCGACAATGTAAATACCTTTAAACAAGATTAAATTTAGTTTTTAATTATATCAACGGTGTTGCAGTTTAACATGATATCTAAATTAGCTTTAAAACCTGATGAATTTTACAAATTACTTTTGTTCCTGTTTACAGAACATTTCACCCTATAAATACTTGTAATAAAATTCATTTTTCAAAAATACATTTATTTTTCCTATTTTCTATTTAATTTTGTAGTTAAAGGCAATTAAAGCAGATAGGTAACTACAGTATATTAATTAAAAAAATAAATTTAATCTTGCAGTTAATTTAATTTCTAACTTGTTATGCGGAACTTTTGACCGTTGCAGCTTTTTCCATTTCAACCGGCAATTTCTCGGAAAAAACTGTAAGCTGTAGAGCTCTAAAAGGGGTAAAGTTGACATTTTAAGATTTATATAGTAAAATATTATACAGAATAATGTAAAAAGTAGTACTTAACGCCTTCGGGCCTCTTTGTTGTTTGTTACCTAATCACATAACAACTAAATTTGTTGTAATCCCGTTGTTTGTTTTCAATAAAGCGCAGATCGACGTTCTACTATACTATGAAGACAACTGTGATATGTGATATGATTAGGTCCGTCAACGTGTTAATGTTTCAACACTCCACTGTTTTGTAAAAAAACAACAATACTTTGACAACAAAAAATATTAGTTTTTAAAGTAAATTTATTTGTCTCATACATAAAACGAAAAACAACAAACATTCTTTATGTTGTAGTTACTCAAAATATAAAAAAAGCTAACTTTTTTAATGTCTACGCAAAAGTAGTGGTAACAAAAAGTACAAGTTTCTTTATTTAAATTAAATTTATTTTATTATTTTTAATAATAATAATAATATATTTAGGTATTTATTTATTCATATGATACATTATTATTTTTCAATATTGTATTGTAGTGTAAGTGTAAATGTATGGCGCTCCAAAAGATCAATATAAACCAGTATAGTGTGTCAATATTTGTTAGAATACAAGTCATTATCATTTTTAACTTTTTTTAATTTTTTCGAGCAAGGTTATCATAATCTTTAATATGTAATTGAAAAAAATTGAAAAGTACTAATAGTAGAGCAACAATTATTATATAAAGGTTTTCATATGATAATTCACAGTATTCACCAAAAAGAATACTATTCCAATTGAAAAAACAAAGTGAGGTTACATTGAGTGTATTTCTACACGCCGTGTACAACTAAAAATAATTTTGAAAAAATTAAAATAAATTAAAAATTATGGAAATTATGCCGAGTGAATTTTCCTCGTTACTCTTAATGTCGAAAGAGAAAATCTCATTGCTTTTGGCCGCCCTGTATAGTAGTAAGTAGTTTTAAGTTTATAAATTTTATTGTCTATAAAACCACTGTTTATACTGTCTATATCTAATCATTTAATTAATTAAATATTTAGAAACAGTAGTCAAATTCATGGTTAAAAGTGATTTTTTTTCAGTCAAACGAAAGTAAATTTAAACGTTTATTTTGTAGTAGGGAAATACCTCTTTCGTTTCAAACCTTAAATTGGTTTGCGATTTCTAAACCGTTTTAGATAAAAGTGCTATAATAAACACTGATATTACCGCTTAAAATTAACGTCATTATAAGTTTGTCATTGTGTCATATTTTTTAAAAAATTTGTTATACATCCTAAAGCAACTCATGCTTTATTCTAGTACCATACTGTCACACCTTAAGAGAAATACATACTAGCAGTACCCCATCGCTAAATTATGCACTAAGAGTAAGCAGTTGTCAGCAATGTTTTGATTTAAATTGAAGGAACTTAAATATGACACAAAAATGTACAAATTAAAAAACAAAAAGTAAGCATTGTGAAAAAAATAATACTACAGCGACAAAGACCCAAGTTTTGTTTTTCATAAAACAAAAATCGGTCAAGATTAAACCTTTAATAGGTGTAAAACAGTTTCTAAAAATATTTTAAAATGGTACCGAAGTTGTTTTGTTGTTTTTTGTTAATAGCGTATGAACTCAAAAATTGGACTTATGCGACCGAAAATTTTAATCTTTTTTTCACTTTATCCGACGAATTAAAGTTAGTACTTTATAATAGAGCAACAATATTTTTCTGTCCGACGGCCGGTCATTTGTCCTTATCTAGCAAAATATCAAAACAAACAAACCGGCCGATTCTTATGAAACTTTGCACATAGGTGAAGAAAATCAGAAATGAAGAGCCGACTTGGGAACTCGTAAATCAATTTAGAAATAAAGGAAATAGGAGAGAACCAACAATAAACAGAGAAAATGGGGAAAACACATTAGAAATGTACTACAAGGAGAAGAAGATAAGATCATAGATGAAAATGAAAAAATGGGAAGAAAAAAAAACAAAAAGAGAAGGAGGGATCAAAAAAGAAAAACTGGAGGAGGCAAAAAAAAGTAAAGATGAGAAGAGCAGGACACAGATGAAACTCAAGGGGAAGAGTGGAAATACACAGACGAAAAGATAAGTGAGAGGATAAGAAAAGTACTAAGAAAAATTTGGCAGGGAGAAGATTTTCCAGAAAGATGGAAAGAAGCAATTATTTGTCCAATATACAAGGGACGGGATAGAAAGAAAGTGAAAAATTACAAGGGGATTAGTTTAACAAATATTGGATATAAAATATACACAGAAATAATAAGAGCAAGAATGGAAAAAGAAATAGAAGAAAAAAAGATAATTCCAGATTGGCAGACAGAGTTTAGGAAGGGAAGAAGAACAATCAATATATAATGAAACAATTAGTAAATAAAGAGATAGGAAAGAAAGGAGGTAAAGTATATGCAGTATTCGTGGATATAAAAGCAACATTTAATAGAGTAGATAGAAAGACATTGTGGGAAATGATGAGAAAAAATGAAATAAAAAAAGACATAATAGAAGCAGTGGAAGTATTTATAAAGAAACAAAAACAGAGTAAAAGTGAAACGAAAGTTAGGGAAGGAGTTTTGGACAGAAAAAGGTTTAAAACAGGGATGTCCGTTAAGCCTGATGCTATTTTCAATATATCTAAGAGATCTAGAGGAAGAAATGAGGAATGATAAGGTTTTTTAAAATATAAATTGCTTTATTTACAAAATTACATAATATATTTTAGTATTCATTGGAAATTTTAATAGAAACATGTTTGGAAATGTAAACTTTGATTAAATTTAGACGTAAATGTTAAAATCCTAGTTAATTCGATAGCGATATTCGGAAATGCAAATTTAGATCAACCTCAACCAACTTGACACTAATAAATATATCCAAGTTAAAGTTCAAACTTGAGCAAAATCTTAAAGCTGGGATCTACCTGGAATACTAATGCTTGATTATATTGTCAGCGTATAATACATGAACTTTATACATTTGCAACGCCCTCTTTTTTTTACGTTTAATAAATAATGATCTATTTTGAAATATTACATACTTCAAAATAAAATATGTGTTGTTTATCCAAATCTGAAATAAAAATCTTGACGTGGTAGTTTATTTTTACACTAGTTGTTAAGCTTTTAGAAAAAACTACATAAAAATATAATTTTATTGTTTCTAAAGTAAATTGTTATTCATATTTAATAAAAGTAAAATTATTGTTTTAAGATTTAACTAAACATTCTTGAAGTTCTGACTTAACTACATATTTTTTAATTATAAGAAAGAAATTCAAAATATCTTAGTAGGTACTATAGTAAACACCTTGCAAAAATATAAAAAGCATTCGTTAAATTTTCTTATTAATTTGTTCAATTCTTTTTCACGTGACTATCAAGTACAAATAAAATCTAAATATGCATTAAAGTGCCCATACACGATCAATTTTCCGTACGATAATTTCTGGAGAGGCCAAATTCGGCCGACCAGTTTTACGTTACACACGTTCAGTTAAACAACAGGCCGTCGCCCTCAGTTTTGGAAACTGATAGTGTGTAGTGCTAATCCTGACGATACTGGACGGACGGTGAAATTTTCGGCTTTCCTAAAAACTTCAAAGAGAATTGTAGTGTAAACAATGGTAAATCAGCACGCTTTTATTACAGATTTTATAGACATTTATCGAAAACATAAGTGTCTATAGAAGGTAAAAGACGCAGCGTGACCAAATAAAAATTAATTCCATGTGAAACAAGTTATAACTTTTTTTTAACCATTTTGTGATAATATGACCACAATTGATGGACATTGTGCTTTAGACATTATTATCATGAATATTTAATCCAACTATGCTTGTCGATTATGGACTGAACGTGTGTATTGACATCAGTTAAAACGTCCGAAAATTATTTCATCCGGCCAAAAATTGAACTATTTATCTTTATCTGTTGATAATACCATTGATTAAGATTTTACATTAAAGTTATCAAAGAAACTAAAAATATTATTTTTTAAATTATTAAATAGTTGGCGCTTTGAAACAAAATTCAAAAATATCAAAAAAATTAAATATTAGCTGTGTATGATGACGTAATTTAATTATAGACAATTTCGTTCGGTTGTAAATTATGGAAAAAGTTTAATAAACAGCATTTTATACATGAGATTTATTTAGGAACGATTGAAGCCCAGAAAAGTTAAAAAAAAACCTTGACAGCCACGGGGCGCTCACTCTCTGTCTGTAAAAATTAAATTATTCAAATAATAAATAATAATTAAAACAAAGTTATGTTGGTAACATTTATGCTAAGAATGTCAATTTTCGTCACTTTCCGAAAATTGTGATAATAGCTATTGTGATTTAACGAAGTAGTGTACAAGTTGTGTATAAAAAGTGCTACTTTACGGCCGCAAATGATAACCTAAATTTTCCTTTTTTAAGATGAGCGCTTAAAATAGTTATTTATGATGCAAAGTGTGTGAAGTAAGGCTTTTATGGACAAGTTGATGAGTTTAAAACACGATCCGCAGTCGCAAAAAACGTTTAAAAATGAAAGTCCAATTTAAAACACACTGCACTTTTACACAAAATTTTATTTTTTTGTACACGATTTATTTAGGGGTAACATTTCACACACAATTATTTAGTAATTAATGGGCTAATTATAGGTTAGACGTAAACACAATGGTTAACAAGAAAGGAAATATTTTTATTATTGAGCCTATTTTTTATCGGCACAGTATTTATTTATTTATTTATTCCAATGAAAGATTTCTAATATTTTATTTGTATGTAAGTATTATGTTTGATGCCCCAGTGACCAGTACAATCCTTTATTGTGTGGTGACGAAACCGTGTGCAATTGTGGATTGGTTCGTCTTGACAACGCATTTGCTTTAAGGTATAGGAAAAAACCTAAACATGCCAACCCTTACACACCTTAGTATTTATAGGTATAAGTAATAATATTGATTAAGTGTGTAAACATTATAGAAGGTAAATAAGAACTATATAATTGATCCGTGCTTCTTTGAGAAAGGGCTCCAAAAAACCACTAAGTCGTTTTGTCATGCAACGTTTCGTGCAACGAATGTGCACTTTCTCAGGTCTTTAAAACAAAAAAATGATCCGCCACTTAAAATAACATAAAAACCACATGGATTTCAAAATCACCAACTAAGTTAGCGATTAAATGTAAATAAATATCTCTAATAAAACACACACTCTCTACGTAGAAACAAACAAGTTTGTTGGTGATTGTTGAAATCCATGTGGTTTTCATATTATTTTAAGTCCCGGACCATTTTTTTGTTTTAAAGGCCTGAAGAACTGCATATTCGTTGCATAAAACGTTGCTTAAAAAACCACTTAGTGGTTTTTTGGTGCCCCTCCTCAAAGAAGTTTTCCAAAAAATTTAAACAACAACGACGCTTGTGTTTTAAGTTTTTAAGGATATGATGTAATTGTTTTTTAGTAGATTTTTAAATAAATAGAACTACTGGATCTTACCAGTCTATAATCTGTATAACTATGATAAAGCTCATTTATATCCTGTTAAAGTTAGTATACGGTTACTTGAAGAAGACGTACGAAAAATGTACATAAATAATCAAAGTTTTTTAAGAGTTGTTAGCGCCTTTTTTAAAAAAGGTTACATTTGTTTTAAGACCACTGCTTATAAAAAAGGCAATATAAAATACCTCGAGCTCGTAATGGAGACATTAGTTGAGTTGTTTGGGGGGCAAATTTATCGAGCGTTAATGCATTAAACTACTAACTCTTGTATGATTGAGTATTTAGTACAATGGTAAACACATTTAGAACTCGTATCAGGTAATAGTGTTTTATTACGGACTGCATTGTTATATTCCTTCCGTTACTTGAAACTTCAATAATTAACTTTTTTGGAAAACAAAATTTTATTTTACCATTGATTACTCGTTTTTATGTCATTCATGCTGTTGAGTAATATATTAAAATACACCTTTCTTACTTTAACAGTAAACGAGTTCACTTCGTAAACACGGTTTATTAAGGTTATATTCATTTATGTCATGATATTTTCCTGAAGTACCAAACAGGAAAACAAATTCACAAATTTAATTTGATTGAAAGCATAATCAATTAAAAAATGTAACAAATTTCAAAAATGTGAAATGATGACCACTACCAAAATAATCTGGCAAATAATATATATATATAATATCCCCCCATGTAAGAGTGCTTTATTATCCGTGCTCCAAAATTTATAAAAAAGACAGAGTTTTAATTAACTTTTGTCTCAATTTTGTAATTTGTTAACTTTGTCATTGTTTTTTGCTTACCTTTAACATTCACATTTATTTGTTACATGTAATTTACAAAAAAAGGATTCTATGACGTGTTAAATGTACGTCTTGTGACGGTATTATTTCGCGAATAATTGATTTATAGACCAATTTCTCCCTACAGTATAGACAGCCGTGTTTACACTCATGCGTCGAAGATAAATTTGTGTGTTGTAGGTTTTTATGGGAATTTTAGTTATTTGAAATTGTCAGTTCCGACAATTTGTCTTTATTTGCTTGCAAAAGATATACCTTATTTCCTATTTGCTGACCGTTGTAAAAAGGTGTGCATGGAAAATTTTGTCTAAAAATTAATTAATTGAACATGGGTTTTGTAGTATTAATTGAATTAAAATCATCCCATTCAAATTAAGGAACATGTCTTCGACTACTGTTCCTGTGTAAGTACTTTTTTACTTTTTTTTGTTTTAATAAAATATTTACTATCACGGGTTCTATCAATTGCACATCTTTTTGTCTTCTTCTGCTGGTCATTTTAGATGTACTCCGTTTTTTACTAGGGATTAATTAATCAATGGATCATTAATTATGGTTATGGTGGCAAGGATAATAATCCAAAAATTATAAAATAACGAAGTGGGTCTAGTATTTTCACTAACGTTAGAATTTGAATCTACTTTAGAACCTCCTTTTGGTCAAGGACACCACTCAAGATAAGCCTGTTATCTGGTTCTTTGTGAGCAGCCGAGCAACTGTTATCAACGGAGTCCATTTTGGTTTTTCTTTTTCTTCATTGGATAATAAAATACTAGATTTAGATACAAAAGCTGTCAAATCTGCCTATTAACTGTCGAACACCGAAGACTTCCGATTTATACAAGCTAAGTTAATTCTTTTATGCATGTCATTCATAAATCTTGTTGCGTTCTATGTATACGTACTGCGGCCGTGAGTTTAGCAACGTACATTTTTGGCGCTGTATAGAGAATTTGTAAACTAGAAAGATCTTTCAAAGTACCTGATTAATGTTGTGCGCCTTTAAACTATCTAAATAATCGGCCAAGGTTCGGTACTTTCCGTAATTGTTGTCAAGTACATTCAAAACCATATTTGCCATGCGAACTCGGCAGCGAATCGCTTCAAAATTTCATAATACGCTAACCTATTTGGGCGTTTGCGCCTCGAACTATTACTCGTGTCTTAACTCGCTCTTGTGAGTTATTATCATTTTATAATAATAATAATAATAATAATAATTTTGCTATTAATTCTAAATGATATTATCTATTGGTGTGTCTATGTATTTCTATTTGTGTTGATTGAACTCCATATATTTATCAACGTACGGTTTGTTTCTGTGACTACAAGTTCCGAGTGGCTCTAGAATATCTCTTATACGCAATCCTAGGTGGCGCCTTATAAATTCTTCGTGTAGTGTAGAAGCCTTTATTTCAAACGATTCTCAATAAGCCCACAACCACTTCCAACTAAGAGGAGCTGCCGGCAAGGTCTTAGAGCACTACTATGTTTTTGAGTTTGTTTACAAATAAACCGTAACAGTCTTTCATCATAAAGTTTAAATTCAAACTTACAATACTAAAACAACAGTTAATTAAAACTCCATGTCTTCTTCTAAATGCTAGGACTCTAAATGCTTCTGTATTTCGCCACTTTATACATTTGAAATTTGTTAAATTTTTAAATTAATTTTAGATTCAGCCAAATTGAATTTGTTAATTTCTAAATAGATTTTGTTTAGTTATAAATTGAAATTGTTAGATTCCAATTTTGAACCAAACATCTCAAATTGATTGAGTATTTGTATGGTACATTTTAAATATTGTATTGTGATGTAAGTGTTATGTATGATGCCCCAGAAGATCAGTATAAACCTGTTTATTGTGGTAACAAAACCGTGTGGTGCAATTGTGGATTGGTTTGTCTTTGCAAAGCATTTGCTTCAAGGTTTAGGAAAACCACTAAAACCTAAAGATGCCAACCCTTACCTTACTGTATATGTAGAGCTGTATTTAAAATTTTTTCTAGTAAATTAAAATTTATAAATCCCATTTAAAATTTCAATGTCTTAAATTTTAGTTGTTAACTAAAATTTAAATTGATTTGTTTCACTATCTCAATTTTAGGTAAAGAAAAGAGAATGCTTAAAGGAAGAAGATTGCATAGTTTCTCACACTTTTTTTATTTTGGTAGTGGCAAAACATGCGTATCCTTTCAAGCTTAATGACAAACAAAATCAAGCAAATCATTCGAATATTTAAATCGTCAGGTCCTACAGCAGTTGCCTCAATTCCAACATCTTTTTTAAAAACAAAAGGAAAAGAAAACGTTTGCAACTTTTTGCATTTTGACATTGTGTAAAGCAGCAAAATGTTAAATCTAAGTATTTCTAAAGCTTCTTGTTTAATGTAATAAAAGCACAATAATTTCTTCTGCTGGTTACTTTTATTAAATACACCATCTGCAATGAAGTCCTATAAAAACGCATATTCAAAAATATCAAAATATTATTACACCAGTACTCTGCACTCTCTTACGTTTTAAAAGCAAACCGCATAGTAAAATGAATTTATTTTCTATTAATTTCATAAAGATTTGGATCTGAATCCACTATATTCACAGTTAATTTAAAAAAAAAAGACTTACAAAAATTAGATAGACATACATTCGTTACATTTACTTAAAAACCCACTGCTAAATTAATTAATGTATCTAACGTTAGGAGATCGAATTAGGGCTGACGAATGTTAAATTAATGAAGATATATACTGTGACTATACACATGTTGTTATAAGTAATACGTACAGATTAAAAAACAAATAAATAAATAAATGTGTTTCATCCCTTTGAAATAAATTATTTATTACAAACAAGTTTAAAAGTGTTAAAACCGAAATTCTTTTGTAATCTAAAAATAATGATCCTCTTTTAATAGCTTTTAAAAAGTTTTGCTTTTATGTATCGATATTAAACATTTTGTATAAAAAAAAATCATTATTTAGATGTAATTTACTTGTTGAATTACAAAAGGTAGTTGCGCGTCTATATAATAAATTCTGATAAAAACTTTACACGTTTTTTATAAAGTCCGGCATGTGTAATGTTGTTTTCCTGGTGTAAAAAACACTTATTACTTTCTAAAATACAGTGTCTTATAAATTACAGTTGCGATGTGACTCTTTGTAAAGGTAGTAAATAATCCTCTAAGTTTTAAGTGATAAATCTTGTTAGCCAAATAAGTTTAAGTTTGCATGCTGTAAGCTCAAGCTGGTAGTGTATAAATAATACAAAAAAGCGGCCTACGTTTACTAGCAAAATTTGCAGGTGTAATTCATGGGTAGTATTTTAACAGTTTAAGTTGTGTTTTAATAATAGTTTATCATGCAGGCAGCTTCACGACAAGTCTTCTTATTTGTATGACATTGAATGTGTCAGAGATTGTAATTTTATACCTTTCCCAAGTGTAAACAGTCGGTATGTACAGGGAGCGAGTCTAAACAAATATCACTCAACAAAACACCACGCGAACCTTGAACCCATCATAAGTCCAACTTCCTAACTTCAAAACGCATGTTTGGACGTCGTATGGAAAGAATTCTACGTCTATAGCACATGAGGACTTATATACGGCTGGCGGCTGCCAAACCACCAGCCCATTGTAGTAGACTGTGGCCTTCGTCATGAGTGTTACCTCATAGTTTCCATCGGCGCTGTAAGAAAAGACATTGACAGTGCAAGCGCGCCGATTACTGCCTCCGTCCTCGGGGACCCGAATTTCAGAGTACACCACTTCGACGCAGACAACTTTGGCGGCAAGATTGAAATAATTTATAACTTTCTATACAGTTTAAGCAATAGCGACGTAGTGGTGTTGACTGTGTATATAACAGGACATAATTCGACGCAAAATAATTTTTGACAATTCGATAAAATTGTTGACGGCTTTTACTCTGCCGATTTACTTCATCATGAAAAAATTGAACTGGCAAAAGCTGTCAACTTAGCGTTACTATCATGCCCTTACCTTAAATCCATCATAAGTCCAACTACCAAATTTCAGTACGCAGGTTTGTTCGTCAAATGGAAAATACTCAACGTCAATCTCGCAGGAAGACTTGTAAATGGCTGGAGGTTTCCACTCGACTAGGCCCTGGTGGTAGATGGTGGCCTTGGTGGCTAGGGTTACCTCAAAGTTGCCGTCCGCGCTGCAAGGGAATCAACAACGACCAGCAACCGGAACAACTCAACAGCTGCAACAGCTGTAATCCGATTGCTGATATGATAACATAGCAAAATAAATAAAAATTGAACTTAACAAAAGTAAAGATAACGCCAAATTATTTAACAAAATTTATGAAACATGCTCAAACTTATTCATTACAAAAGCTATAAGAAAATTTTAATCATTCCTTCCAAACTCAGATCTTATTAATGCATACAATTTCATAAGTTTCTGTAGACGATTAATAAAATTTTCAGTTTTCCAATTCCAATAGTAAAAATTGCTGTTACATTTTGCAATCGTATATAGCAAAAAATTAAAAAAGTCTTTTTTTATATCCGCATAGTTTGCGGAAAAAAAATTAATCGTACCGGTTACCATTTTTTTTGCTTAAGTAATACGCCCACTGATATGTTTCTTATTTATTATTGTTTTGATATTGTGTATAGGTTATAAAGGTCTTGAATTTTGTCGATAAAAATCTGTTTGAGCAAAGAAAACTGAAGTTTCTTCCAGTAAATCTAAAATTTTCAACCCGATATATTTGCAATTTTTTGTTTGAAAATCAAGTTTGATTTTTTTGTAAAATTTTATTTATTTAACAAAAAAAACTTGAAATTTGGTTGTCAACAAATTTGCCAACTGTAATTTTTCTTCAAAAATTGTAGATTTTTAGTTTCAACTGTTGTGTGTAAGCGCAGCTTAAAATATAGTATAACAATTTGGTCATATTCGTTTGTCCAAGTATTAAATGAGTCGATGAATTTTTGAGCAAAAACCTTATAGCGGCATGTAAACTGTCATGACATTTTATGCACAAGATATTGTATTACTGTTAATTTATTCACCTCTGCAAATAATTTTTTAATTTTAAAATATACAACAAATGATTTTCTCATATCCTAATTTATTTTAGGTTAAGGTTAGAAGTTATCTCGCCATGATAACAAACTATTTGATACCTAAAGTTGAAGCCCGTGATCTTGACGAAATTTGGTTCATACAGCCCGTGAAGCCATGACTTTACTGCGAGAACGATTCGGTGAACAGATCATTTCACGCTTTGCACCAGTTAATTGGCCGGCTAGATCATGTTACATAACACCTCCTGACTTTTTCCTTTGGAGTTATTTAAACTCTAAAGTATACATGGATAAGCCGGCTACGATTGAGACATATTACGCGAGTCATTGGCCAAATACAACTCGAAATACTCAAACGCGTCATTGAGAATTGGAACTTCAGAATGGACCATGTTAACCGTAGTTACTGCCAACATTTAAAAGCAATTATCTTTAAGAAATAATTGTAAAGAATGGTTCTTTTGTATGATAATAATTATTATAAAATATAATTGATTTTAGTCATCTTTTTAATTTAAAGAAAGTACTTCTAAATAAATCACTCATCATAAGCGCAAAAACCATACCCGCATTGTCGCAAATATTTTCACTGCCAAGTAAAAGCATTTTAAATTTATTTTTAGTTAATTGATTCTACTAAGTATATGATACTTGTCAGTTAGTGCCGAATTAAAATTAAAGGCGCTACGTAGTGTTCTAATAGATTTTATAGATAAGTATAATAATTGATTCTAAACTGTTAGTAGATTTACATTTCCTTTTGCTAACATTATTCTAAGTTCATGTTAAATTTATTTAGATTTAATTTATTTTCTTTGTCTTGTATTATATTTTTGAATATATTATCATTATAATGTTTAATAATATCAGTATACATGTAGTACCCTATGCAACCAATTTATGATAATATTATTCATTTCTGTTTGTGTAATCCCTGTTAGATGGTTGACATATTTGTGAGTACTAAAAGCAATGCGTCATCAGCAAACATACAAAATTCTGCATTTTTTACAGCCAAGAACAATTTATTAACATAGATTAAAAATAACAGTGGATATAAATTGCTACCTTAGGGTACACCATATTCACGTTTTTCTTAACTCACTGTAAACATTATTTAATTTTGCTATTGACCAATTGTTCGACAAATAACTTTTGAAGCAAGATTTTATGATTTACACCAACTTTTTGTAGATACTTTTGCAAAGTCAATAAATATCCCCAATACATATTTACCTTTATCCAGCTGTGTATTAACATAGTCACTAAATTTCACTAAAAGTTGTTTTGTGTTTTTCCCTTCTTGGATTTCATATTGATGGGTAAGATGCTAATTGGTCTATAGTTGTTGTAATCATTTTTATTACGTTTTTTGTAAATTGGACGAATAATAGAACCCTTAAATGCATCTGGAAACGTACTAGTTCGCAATGAAATATTTATAATTTTTGCTGTATAAAATCTGGCTCGCTTTCGGAAACCAATGGATCTAGTAAAATAATATACAGTTCAGTAATGTAGTGACTCTGGTGGCAAAAACAGTGACGTCAGTTTCAATTAGCCACTGGGACAACACTATTCAATGGCTTCGTTTTTAAACTGAAATGCGTTGTAACGTATACCCACAACGTCCAATAGCAACGATTTGTAGTCGATTGCCACTTTATAATTGAATGGAGCTCTATGGGAATTAAACGCAACATTTCTACGTTATTGACTTGATTTCATCGTTTTTGTTCAACTTCATTTCGCCCTTCGCCTTGCTCATCAGTTTGACTTACTCATATATATCTTTACTTGCAGCATTCCTAGTTCTTCGATCTAAATTTGGTACGTCTAATTGGTAGCATTTTGAAAAATTAAAATTCAACTGTTAAAAAGATACTTATGACCAGTTCCAACAAACTTGGTTAATTTTAATAAATGATTAAATACAATCCTATTCAACAAATAAACATAACAACAATTGTCTTTAATCAATGACTAAATTTAATCAAGTTTGGTGGAACTGGCCTTTAGTGTTTTTGTATAACCATTTGTACCACGTGCTAGTCTAATAAAACTTACCATAAATCCATATTTAAATAAATTAAACTTTTAAAGTAAGGTTTTATTGCGATGAACTAAGTGCAACGAAGAACCTTCTATAAAGTATTACAAAAAGATGAATTAAATTGGTAAAATCGTTCTCAAGTTATGGGCGTGACAAAAGGAAATCGGGATTCATTTTTATATACAGTGAGAGCAAAAAAGCCTGACCGATCCGCTCTTTTGAAACGTAAACATAGTAAACATGTTTCGCCACTTTTAAAATGAGCGTGAACTACATATACCTGACTTCGCATTTATTTTGAAAATTAGGTTAGGTCGAAATTTGAATATGTGTTTAAATCAAGACAAGAGGTTGCAACAGAAACATTTCAAATTATTATTAATGGAAAATAATTAACTCTTATTGATGTTGTACTAACAGGGTATGCAAAAGACTTCCACATTAGTGTTAATCTCTACTTTCATGGTTCTGAGTAGTTGAATTACGCTATCCTTACATAAATAATGCATATCGTTATTGTCTTTAATTAAGATTATTAAAAACGGCGCGTAAAATTACAACAATTACAAACATTACAAACAAATAGTTATTTAAAATAAATTCATTGTTAAACGATTATTCCAAAGTCTTTCAACTGCATTGTTATAAAGGATGTTTAAAATGGGAGCCGTTGTTAATAAGACACAATGTCACTCGTTTCTTCATATTGTCAAAACCTGCTTGTAGCTGTTGTTCTGTAAATCTTCAATTGTGTGTAATCGATTTTGATATATTTTGTTCTTTAAATATCCGAATAAAAAGAAATCTAAAGATGTTAAGTCTGGTGACCTCGGCGGCCATAACCCTCTGCTTATAATTCGATTGTCATAATATTCCTCAAGAAACTGTATTGTTCTTCTAGCTGTATGGAGGGTGGCACTATCATGTTGAAAATAACCTTCATGTAATTCATCATCGCGAAGATCACCAATGAAAACTTCTAGCATATTTTGATACCGTTTCGCATTCATTGTGTCATCAATAATTCGTCTTCTTGATAATACAATCAAATACCAATTTTCACAGGATGCAATAAAATTTAATGAAAAACATGTGGATTTTCATCACTCCAGATGCGGTAATTTTGTGAATTTACATATCCAGTCAAATGAAGCCACGCTTTGTCAGAAAAAAATGTTTTATCTAGCACGTTATCATTTTTATAGTAGCGTTAAACCAATTTCAATATTGAATTTGCTTATCGAAATCTGTGGAACTTTTTTGATGGAATACTTGCCCAACACTATGGTCTTCCGTATGAAATAAAAAATATCCCTTAGCATTTCCATCATGTGATAATTGCAAAGTAAAACTTGTACAAAATAATTTTTCCAAATCAGATGTGATAATTCTTTGAGGTTTTTTCAAATAATACTCAACTCTTCTTGCGAACAAATTGTGTTAAAACTTCCTTGTTATAATAGCTATCGAACAAGCTGCGAATCTTACAACAAACCTTTAACAGTTCCAAAAAAAAATAGTAAAAATGAAGCAGTCGACGGAATTTATTTAACTGCTGTCTACCATTAGATCTTATACGTTTTCCATGTGAAGTGGGCGGATAAACAACTGAAGGTAGAATATGACGTTTCACTCGTGTAACTTTTGGACAGTCTTAAGTTCATATTTGAAGATTCTTTGTTATAACTAGTTGTATTAAGTTCTTTAAGTTCGGTTTTGCAGATTTTCGTTGTTATTGTTGTTTAACTGAAATGGCCGCTTATAGCAATGCAAAATATGCCGACATCTTATTTGTATACGGATATTACGATGGGAATGCTGCAGAAGCTCGTCGGGAATATGAACGTCGCTTTCCAAACCGTCGCACACCGAATGTTCGTGTATTTAGTACGACATATCGAAATGTTGCAGAAAATGGTTCAGTGAAACGTCGGCGAGTGGACGCCGGTGCTCCTCGCGTATATCAACCAAATGATGAGAAAGAAATATTAATCCATTTTGAGGATAACCCAGGCACTTCAACTGATAAAGTGGCGCGGCAAACTGGTGCGTCACAATGGAAAGTCTGGTCTATGATACGCGGAGTTGGATGCCATCCTTACCATTATACCCCTGTCTAGGGCTTAGATGAAGGTGATTCTGGAAGGAGATTAGAATTCTGCCGCTTTAGGTTAAATTTTGATGCAGAGGATGAAAAATCTTAATCAACATTTTATGGACGGACGAATCTAAATTTAATCGTGAGGGCATAACCAATTTTCATAACATGCACTATTGGGCGGAAGAAAATCCACATTCAATAAGGGTAACTAGTTTCCAAAGGAATTTTCATAAATTGTATGGATGGGAGTTGTTGGCCGCTATTTACTAGGGCCTTACTTTTTACCTCAACATTTAAACGGAAAGATCTATAAAGATTTTTTAGAAAATCACTTGCAGAAGCTTCTAGAAGATGTTTCTTTAGCCGCCAGAGCGCGAATGATTTTTCAGCACGACGGTTGTCCAGCGCATTATAGGCTGACGGTACGGAATTTGCTGAATGAACGTTTCCCTAACCGTTGGATTGGAAGAGCAGGTTCAATAGTTTGGCCAGCGCGAAGTCCAGATTTAACTCTTTTGGATTACTTTGTATGGGGTCGTATGAAAGATATAGTATACGCAACCCCAGTCAATACAAGGCTTGACCTTAGACAAAGGATAGTCGACGCTGCCTCATCCATACGGAATACATTGACCACCAGAGTGGTGAAAACAGAAATAAGAAGACGCTGCCGTGCGTGTATACGTAATAGAGACTCCCATTTTGAACAAGATTTATAAAAATTAAGTACTAATGTACTTATAGTTAATTTAATTTACAGCTGACTTTTATGTATAAGGTCCAATGGTGGACAGCAGTTAAATAAATTCCGTCGACTGCTTCATTTTTACTATTTTTTTTTGGAACTGTTAAGGGTTTGTTGTAAGAATCGCAGCTTGTTCGATAGCTATTGCAACAAGGAAGTTTTAACACAATTTGTACGCAAGAAACGTTGAGAATTATTTAAAAAACCTCAAAGAATTATCACCTCTGATTTTGAAAAAATTATTTTGTACAAGTTTTTATTTGAAATTATCACATGATGGAAATGGTAAGGGATATTTTTTATTCCATACGGAAGACCATAGTGTTGGGCCAGTATTCCATCAAAAGTTCCACAAAGTTGGCGTAAATTTTTTGAAAATTACATTTTAACATATTAACATCAACTTTTTTAAGAAAAATTGAAAATCGAAATATCTCAAAATCCATTAAGATTTGTATAATACATATTAGGGTTAAATTTACTCCTTACCTCTTGTTCTATCAGATCTCCAAAGGAATGTATCCAATATGACCATGTATATTAATAATTAGATCGAGGTAAACAATTGTTGGTATAAATTAATTTTAATTTTGACATAATGTATGCCCGTGCGGTAGTCTGTGAGTATTGTTGAATTACACATGCTTTATTTTGTTTCCAAACGAAAGTTATTTAATTTATTTAGTTCTGAGATAGGTTTAATTCAATTTTGTGACTAACGTTCTTTGTCTGACATTACAGAAAGTATTTTAGACTTTGTTCTAGTTGCGGTTAATTTTTATGTAGAATTTTGTCTCCTGACAAGATCAGTATTGATCATGGAAATCTATAAATTTATACAAGTATTTATTATATGGTGTTTAAATTAAAAAAAACAATATACTCCCTACCTATTCAACGTTTGTTTTAGAAAATGGACAGAAGAAGTCTTCACGTTGATTAGTTTTAACGGTAATTAATTTATATTTGCTTTGCACAATATAAAAATTAGTAAATTTATGAATTACTTAATTAAGTCAAAACTATGAAAAAATGTGTTGGAAAATTGTGGTACACTAACTTTATATACAGGGTGCGGCAGATAATAGGTCAATTAGAAATATTTGTGAATAACATTATACACTTAAATCCAACAGTTCTTCAGATATTTGAACTTTTATGTCAAAATTTAAGTTTTTGACCAGAAAATAATGATACTTTTTCTCATATACAATACATAATTATTTGCTTTGAATTTTTTTCCCGTAGAAGAAGGTGAAATTGCTTGTAAATGAAATAATTGAATTTATTGATAAAGAGTGTTTCAAATGAAAACCTAATATTTTTATTACTTGAATTAATTTATCATTAAGAAGCAAGAAAAATTTGTGTGAGATTGTTTATTCCAAAAATCGTCATTTTTCGAAATATTATCAATTTTCTACTTTTCCATTAAGAACTTGGCATCTAGTTCCAGTATAACCGGAAGAGCCCCCACCTTGACAACATTTTAGCCGAATATCCCTTAATCTTGTACAGCACCAAATTTTCTAATTTTTGGTGCCACTGGTTCCCTAAATTTTTCTAATTGACTGTTTATCTGCCGCACCCAGTATAATTAATTTTAGAAAGATTATCATAAGACTAAAATTAACGAAGTTCATTTTGTTACATTTTTATGCTTTCTAATAAAGTGTTTGATATTAATTAATTATTAATTGACCATAAGCATAATAATTACCGACTATTTGACATTCAGTTATATACTAGTGTATTTTCATTACTTCAGTTCCTTCAATATAAATGGTAGTATATAAATATAACCATAAACTTAAAAGATTAAAAAATCATTTTTTCAAAATTTTCAAAGAAATGGACGTTATCCTTCAGATTTATAAAATGTTATAAATGTTACATCTACAACAAAAAAAAACGAACGCCGTTTCAAAGGAATACAAAAGCCGAAATTATTGCAGAATTTAAAGCATCTCAAAATAATTTTTTTTTATAATCAGAAAGTGCTGTCCGAAAACAAGCAGAAGAAATTAGTACACGTAACACTAGTGAATTTAAACTGAAAAATGTAGAATAAAAATCCTCTTAAAATCAATTTAAATAAAATTTACAAGCGGTAAAAAACTAGAACGGATCAATGTACAAGTAAATCAGAAACGTACAAATAATTAATTTAAAAAGTGTATAAAATATACTTTTTAAATTTATTAATGAATTAAAGACTACTTAATTTACTTACACGATTAAAATATAAAAAAATTCAATGTTCAAAAAACGACTTCAAAATATAAGAAATAAAAACAAATTAAATTCCCATGAGTGCTACTAATCATAGCAGCGGCGGGTGAAATGGTTTTCATTTAAAGCATGAATAGTAGGGTTCTGGTGCAACCATTAAACCGTTCAAACAGGAAACAAAGTTTTCTGGTTTAATTAAACTTGTGTTTAATAAATTCATATAGTTTTAACATAAGTGGTTCAATAAATCAATTTCTTGACTTTAGATGCTGCTACAGTGATAATAATAAAAAGTCAAGTAATTGTTGTTGATTTAAACACCATCAATTTTATAAAATCTATTTTTAAATAGTTTCCGAACAATTTTAAAGCAGCGCGTGTTGCTCAATCACTACTAACAAATTGTAGATACTAATAACTAAATTATGGTAAAAAACGTATCTGTTGTACATATAATTACAATGAAATGTATATTATTTTTTCATTACATTAGACATTTTTGATTAAATCTCAAACGAAAATAGCTAGAGAGCAAAACATTTTTGCTGTACACCGATTGAAGATAAACACTTCACGGAAATATCATTTCACAGAAACGTTACCATGTTTAAATATAAAATGAGTACTTTAATTTTTTAAAATACAGTGCAGAAAAATAGGGAAAATGGCGTTTTCAATTTTATTTAGTATAGTTTATCATCTTACATGAATAGAATATATTATGATTTATTGTGAGTGAGAAAACCGGGAGCAAATTGCAGTAGCAGATTACTATTTGATTTATGATACCACCAATAGAATAATCTATAATCTATGACTTGAGGTGAATGAAATTAAATTGAAATGGGTGATAGAATTATGTAAATAATTACACATGAAAAATTTAAAAAGTGCTTGCTTGATTTTGCGACAATTTCTTGGGAAATGACAGATTTTGCGTATAAACGTAAAGGAAGATGTAGAATGAAATTTTAATGAATTTCTTTGTCCTGACAGAAAGCGTTACTGAATTCGTTAACTAGAAGTTCTTTTCTTATCGTTAAGAGGAAGAGCCACAATATATTACGTTTAATGTCACGTAGTTAGAGTTTTATTGGGCTATTTCAAGAAATGAATTTTTAGTAAGTATATTATTCGTGCAACTTATAACTTAACATATTACAATGTCTGAAAATTAGACATTTACTTATTGAAGCTGCGGTTTAAACCACAAAATACCACGCTTTGATAGAATACTATTCTCTTCATATGAAAATTTTAGTATTCGCTGTGGTTTGTAAATTACATTTGAAAACTTATATTACAAATGACAACTTTTCTTAAGTATTGTTATTAAAAGAACAAATACCATTGCGAAATAAAAAAAAAACAAATTATCAGCATTAAATTGAAGTGTTAATGGTTCAATTGCGTGATAATGTGTGCTGAAATAATGCTTTTGTTGAGAAATTGTGTGAAGATTTTGTTCATTCAACACGCAGAAATATCGTTTTAATTACGTAAGTGTAATTATTACTGAAATAGCTTCAGATTGGTTTCAGTCACTCATTACTTACTATAACAGAAAAAAGAATTATTTTAAATATACAGGGTGTAACAAATAAGTGTAAAACATTTCAGGGGGTGATTCCTCATCAAAAAGAGGTAGGGTCTTTCATATAAAGAAACTTTATTGGAGCATCCCATGTTAAGATACTGCCCCTTAAAGAGGGTACATAAAATTTGTTTTACAATTTTTTTCCCAAACACTAAACAAGTTAGAAAGTTGAAATTAAGGTGACATTTTCTACTATCAAAAAACACTTAGCCAGTAATTTATTTGGTTTACCCCATGATTGTAAGGGGTGGAAAACGCAACCTCTAAAACTTATTTCCAATGTAACTTTTTGTCTTATTATTTGTTTACCATTTAAAAATTTATCTCCAATACCTTGTTTCATTCTAAACAAAAAATGTCTCTTGAATTTTTTGCCCAAAATTAACCAGTTCGCAGCAAAAAATTGTTTTACCAACAACTACAGAGATAAATCGGCATAAAACGAAATTGCGAAACTAATTTATCTAGTAGGCCGCTATTAGTGATAGTGACAATTAAATTGTTATCACGCTGTCAGCTTGTAAATTTTTGAAATTGAATTAATAATTGTGTTTTTTTAGTGTTTGTGAAAAAAAATGTAAAACAAATTTTGTGTACCCCCTTTAAGGGACTGTATCTTAACAAGGGATGCTCCAATAAAGTTTTTTTATATGAAAAACCCTATCTTTTTTTCAATGAGGAATCACCCCTTGAAATGTTTTACACTTATTTTGTTACACCCTGTATATTATAACTATACAAAATAATAGGTTTCGGTAAGTTTATCAAACTTAGAGGTTAACAAACAATACATAAATTCATCTTAAAATAATAGTATTATTTACTGTCAAACTTTTTTTTATCATTCTAGGGTATTTTATAATTTATTGCAACAAAATCATTATTGACAACAACAAAAAAGATTGGCTGTTTTAAACAAGTTTTTTTGATCTACAGTGTGTCCAAAATTCGATGCTCACCATTGGTATTTTGGAAACGGTAAGAGTTACAGGGTCGGTTAAATGGAACAATATGGAGGTATTTATCTTACCTCTTCAGACCTTCTCTTGTTTTTCCAAAGAAATGCGTTGCCTACTAGATATTGCAAAAAGTGAAAATCGGCATTT
This sequence comes from Abscondita cerata, assembly GCA_030710515.1. Classification (NCBI taxonomy): domain Eukaryota; kingdom Metazoa; phylum Arthropoda; class Insecta; order Coleoptera; family Lampyridae; genus Abscondita; species Abscondita cerata. The sequence continues at coordinate 291,724 of JALBCR010000846.1, forward strand.
TCTTTAAACTTGCGTAGAATCCACACTATTTATCCTATCAAAAATATGTAAATATAAAAGTTGTAGACATTTAGATATTGAATAATATGCGTCATTAAAATATTTTTTGCTTGCATCAGTAGCGAAATATGACCCAAAGTTGCATTTTTTAAATGGAAATGATAATTTATTTTTATACAGTTGAATTACTTGATTTTTTCCTTTTCAACGATATAAGGTTCGAGCTATTTATCTTGTGTACTTTAGAAGATATAAAGAAAAATCGTTTTTGAGATCTGTAGATGTATTTTAAAGCACATCACACTATCCATGATTGCAAATTTTAAGAAACAAACAACTGCACATCAAATCTGTCAATAATATTGTTACAGTAGTATCGTGTCAGAACTTGTAGTTGTTGTAGTAAGCTATTCATATTCAAAATTAATGATGCAGTTTTCAAACCATGAAAAACGGACATGTTTGTTGTCTACATAAGATGCCATCGTAATTCAACTGCGGCAGCAAATGAATATCACAACTTATACCCCGAAAGAAGGCAACCTCACAGAACTTTGTTTTCCCGACTCGAGCAAAATCTTCGACAAGGTGGATCCTTCACCGCCATTCGTCCTACAACCTATCAAAAAGACAATGAGGATGCTGAAATAGCTGTTCTAGCCGCTGTTAATGTTGAGCCTTCCGTTTCAGTAAGAAAAATTCGAATGGCAGTGGTATGGCAAGAAGTTCAGTACATTATGTTTTAAAAAGAAGAAATTTCATCCTTATAAGCCAATGATATGCCATCATATCAAAGAGAATGATTATGCTCGAAGAGTTACATTTTGTAGATGGTACCTGGATGACGTTACAAACGATAATTCTTTTTCTAAAAAATTCTTTGGAGCGATGAAAGTAGATTCACAAACAACGGCATTTACAATCGGCATAATTATCATTATTGGAATAATGAAAATCCGAAAATAGTTCGAGAATCGCGTTTCCAAGAACGATTCGGATTTAACGTGTGGTGCGGTATTTTGGGAAATCGTTTGATAGGTCCATTTATTTATAATCAAACGCTTAATTCGACTAGATATCTTTAACTGCTGCAAGCCGAAGTCGAAGATGCATTGGACGAGCTACCTATTCAAGAAGAAAGAAGTATTTTGTTTCAGCAAGACGGCGCCCCGGCCCATAATTCCAGGATCGTCACTGAATATTTATCAGCAAGATTTGGAAACCGTTGGATTGGAACAAACGGTCCCATACGTTGGCCTGCGCGATCACCAGATTTGTCCATACTAGATTTTTCCTGTGGGGACACATAAAAATTTAGTATACGTTGTCAATTATGAGAACGTTAATGATTTGCAGCAGAGCGTCATGCAGGCCTTTAATTCAGTTAGCGTCCGTCAATTAATGAATTGCCGAATAAATATTGAAAAACGCTATACAAAATGTTCAGAAGTCAATGGCCGCACTATTGAGAATCTTTTATAGGAAAACTCATTCGTTTTACGATGTTATCCACCCGTTATGTTTTTGTTATTATTGCTTACAACTTGGTAACATTATAAATCTGCCTCAAAAATGATTTTTCTTTATATCTTCTAAAGTACACAAGATAAATAGCTCGAACCTTATATCGTTGAAAAGGAAAAAATCAAGTAATTCAACTGTATAAAAATAAATTATCATTTCCATTTAAAAAATGCAACTTTGGGTCATATGTCGCTACTGATGCAAGCAAAAAATATTTTAATGACGCATATTATTCAATATCTAAATGTCTACAACTTTTATATTTACATATTTTGATAGGATAAATAGTGTGGATTCTACGCAAGTTTAAAGAAAATGCCGATTTTCACTTTTTGCAATATCTAGTAGGCAACGCATTTCTTTGGAAAAACAAGAGAAGGTCTGAAGAGGTAAGATAAATACCTCCATATTGTTCCATTTAACCGACCCTGTAACTCTTACCGTTTCCAAAATACCAATGGTGAGCATCGAATTTTGGACACACTGTATATACTGATACTATGACAACAAAAATTGTAGAAAAAGAACTTACTGTTAAAAAAATAAGAAAATTTATTACAACATTATTTGTAACACTAAATCTCGATTAGTGAATTAATTTTTGAACGTTTGGTATAAAAGTATAGTTGTAGGATAGAAAATTATGAATCAGCAAAGTGAAATTAGAATTAATTAAAAAACATTGAGCTACTAACCATTTTGTTTAAGAGTTAGCTTGCCCAAACAGTATTCAGTAAAGTCGAAATGCAATACTTCTGACGTAAACAATTTAGTTTTGAATTATAATATTTGTGTTTATTGATAATACACATCTTCTTAGTTGTGCCAGGTACCCATGAATAGAATGTATTATAGAGGCGTAGCAAGATTTTTATCCAGATATATACGTTGTACAGGGTGTTTTATGTCAAAGAGAAGATACATAAGGAAATAAATATACACTTTATTCCCGACAAAAAAAAGTCATGTAAATGGGTGTCCAATTTTTCACCGTTCTAGAGACATTTAGGTTTTACTGTTTTTTTTGCAACATATGTGTTAAATTTCTAACTTTTTCAATAAAGGTGATCAAAAGCAGAAAATTCAGTTATAAAAGCTATCTTAAACGTCCTGAGGCTTCAATTCAAACATCAGGTTTTGTAAAAATGTTATCGTTGCAAACCAATAACTTTTCATTATGTATTCTTTCTATCAAAATTTGACGAAAATTTTCATCTGTGGTTACGGCGATAGTACTTTCACTCAAATTGTTTTCACGTACAATATACATATTCAATACCTGCCTCCGTGAAGTTGTAACTAAAAATTTTTACAAAAGTATATTGAAACAGCGTTTTTTACTTCTAACGTAGCAGAAAACGTCTGAGGAAATAAAGATCAGCTCAGAGAGTCAAACATCGAACATATCTATTTATTTAGATAAACAAAGGCAATACAAGTGCAAACCCTATGCCTAAAGGCACAGGTCATTAGCGTAAGTAACTTCATCATGGCGAACAATTAAAACAAACAAAATAAAGTTCAAGATAGACCGGTAAAAGTCAGGTAATCGACTCGTCACCAAACCAGATTCTAAATGAAAATATGTCTGTGTAATTAGTTAAATACCTTCGTATTTGATTGGATTATCCGTATTACGATGATGGGCAAAACTGCAACACCAGTTGGGTGGTTAACCCATTGGTTTTCTGACAGGAACAAAACTATGGACTTAATTTATTTTGACGTTGTAAAGAGAATAGCCATACACAAGCTCAAGACAAAGGGTTGTTTTGGTCTTTCATACGATTACTCGGTTTTTAGAATCTTGAAAAACAAAAACTACCTACTCTATAGTACAAGCTAACGAACTGGAATGCATTCTGAACATCATTAGAAAATCTAATTAATCTTAATATATCGTTAAAAATATAAGAAGAACAAGCTCTCTTCATGAAAGACTTTACCAAATCAATACATCACGGAGCTTGGACAGCTACATCAGATAAGAATCATACGACTTTTGAAAAGCAAACTTCTTGTTATGGTAAAAGAAAAAAATTACAAAAAAGAAAACCCAAATCATAAAAAACGATGACATTAAAAAGAAATTATAAAAGTGGAAAAGGAATTAAAGAAATTATTGGTACACATACAAACTGAATCTACTTGTAAATACTTCAGTAACCCAGCGATAACAAAAACTATCAGAATACACATCCATTCTGACGATTATTGATCAAAATAACTCACGAGCTAAAAGTAATAAGGAAAAGGTTGCAGAATTTTACAAAAGGTTTATCAAATGCACGAAATGCATCAGAACATAAAAACAAAAGCCAGGAACTTTTAAATAGACTCTCCAATGCAAAATATCACGATTACCAAAATTAAATACATGGTTTAGAGTTCTACCTGATTAAGGCTAGGGTATTACACTAATTAACTACTACCTAAAACATACAAAGCCATACAACAAATTTGTAACCAAACGTTGAATACGTGAATACTGTCGCAATACTTAAAAAGTAACACAGGTAGAAACCGGGTAAACATTTAGAAGAAACATCATCTTATCGCTTGATAAGTTTAATGTTAAAAAAACACCCTTATTTCTGATGTACCAGTTTTAGTTTAGAAAACGTTCTTTTGCAAATCAATCTAGCACGTCAGGACTATTTCTTTCAATAGTTTTCTGATAGATAAAACAAAATATTCGAAAATTCTTTAAAATTAAATAAAATATTATTCTGCCATTTTATGTACAAACGACAATACTTTTTAATTACAATTTTTATTATTTTAAACATTTTAAATAAATAATTATTGTGAGTCCGACGTTTAAAGTTGTTTTTAGTTCAGCAAACAGTGGTGGAAGAAACGACCGTTATTAGAGTGAGATACGTCGCCATTTTCTGAATTTATTATGATTTTTCTTTCCAGATTCCAGATCTGTCAAAGGATTATGAATATAGCAAAGAAATGAAGGAAAAAATATTCAGTACTATTTATCTAGTACATAAAGTAGTCAAAATAATTAGCAATACATTTAAAGAAAAAATGTATTACTGTTCAGCATTTTTTGACATCAGCCATGTACACACTGCCGCATTTGATCGTTTTCAAATTATATCTTACCCAAAAGCAATTCTTAGTACTAATACAGTATGAAGAAGCACAGAGTAGTGGTAGTCTTTTACAATCCATCCCATACACTTTACTGCAGAGCTAACAGTAGAAGTCAATCTAAGAACGGCATCAACGGTATTCTCAGAGTAAAATCGAAATCTCATAAAAACATCGCTAATTAAACGGAATATTGAAGCGAAAGCGAAGCGGACGAACAAAAACCAGTACACGTGACGTTCATTTTAAATAGAGAAACGTGTCTTCCAGTTCCAGGGAAAGAAACATGTTTACCAAAAGGAAGCAGTTTTGTCTAAGATTAAGACAAACATATTGAATGTTAGGTAGAAGGTCCCAACTAACATTTGAAAACAAATTGTTAATATGTTGGTAAAGTGTCTAGATTAAAACAATTCAAGCTAAATAACCTAATAGACAGATTTATACTGCAATTCTGTTCTTACAAATTCCAATAGATCGAAAGATCCTATTTTATGAGGTGATCATAGCGGAGCATTTTACAGATCGTATTATTTGCAATTCTCTAGCTCTGTCAAATTTTTTTAAAGTTACGCAAAATTAAGGTTTTTATGTCTGTAAGAATGTATGAGAAACCGTAAATTCTTACTAGAATCTGTAGCTTACAGCAGCACAAAAAATTGCATTTTTTAAAGCTATAATCATAGGCTACGGTTTTTCGGCACTACAATTTGTACACACAATGGCAGCCTAATAATAAATTTGTAATGCCAAGGAGTATTTTTCATTAAAAAAACAAGATTATGGACAAGTTGCAGACAAGATTGTATGGTAGACTTATATGATTTTACTCAAACAAATATGAACTGCGGAAAGGATTTGTCATACCAACAAATATTTAGTCGTCTTTGCTTTTTTTTATGAACTCACAGTTTTTACTCTTAAAATCCACACATTTATTCTGACATTCATGTTTGAATTGACAGCGGCCCATAAAGTAACAAAAAAGGACTAGTCCATAAAGAGGCACAAAATGGCCAAAAAACTGTATCATAAACAGTACAAAGGAGGCCAATTGACCATAAATAATTTCATATACGTCTAACCTGTAATCAGCATATTAATTGTGTGTGAAATGCTACTTTTAAATAAATCGCGCACAAAAAAATTAAATCGCGTGTAAAAATATAATATAATTTAAATGGGAGTTTAATTATTAAACGATTTTTGTTGTCAAGAAAGCCTAGCAACCAACCTCAAATTGAAAAAAAGTGAAATCGCATGCGTTTCTGTTGTGGTAACTGTTTTTATTTGCAAAAATTAATTCTAACGTCAATAAAATATTGAATGAGACACCTGTGTAAATGGCTTTTATTCACTGTTCGTACTTAAAACTTCATCTGTATATCGTGTTTTCAACCCCGCAACTCTGTATAAAAGTCTTACTTCACACACTTGTATCATAAATATATGGATTAATTTTTTTCTTTCCTTGTTGGTAATTTTATTTTCTATTGCCAGGAAGGTACGAGACTTCTGGACCCTTTTTAAAAGAAGGTTTCAGATTAAGCAGACAAACAACCAGTTTTAGTTTATTGGCGACGTTTTGCACCCTTGTGTTGCGGGTGCTTCTTGCGGCTAGTGCCAGATCGTTATGGGAAATTTTGTTCCCGAAAGTTGGCTACCTGAAGTTTTGTTACCGAAACCGTGTTACAGAAGGTTTGTTACGTAAGAAGTTTTGTTACATAAGAAGTTTTGTTACCGAAAGTTTGCTATAGAAGGTTTGTTACATGTAAAGTTTTTTACATATGATTTTTATGTTTACTATAGCGTCAGTATAAAAATGAACAAAGACATTACATTGCATTAAATGCAAGTCATAGATTTGCACAATCTGAGACGTGAAGTGGGAAGCAAATGTAGCAGAGACAACAAAAGCAGCAAATGTCAACAGTGTCTTGCAAAGTGATCATCATCTCATTTTAATTTTGCTTTTATTTTCAGTTATTTCTTTTTTAAACGTGAATTTGTGCAAAGTGCAAACTGACTGTTTAGTTATTTGATTGAGCTACTCTGCAATTATATTTATATTGTCTGTGCTTGCTGAATTTTTAAACTTGCTTATCAACTGGCTTTGCTTCAACATTAATTCATTGGATCATTCGGCATTTGAGATCTTTAGGTAAAATTTAAATTATTACAAATTATTACCATTTCTTTCTTTAAAAAAAAACCTTTTTTTTTAAATTTGTTTTAAAGAATTTAACTTGTTTTCATGTGATTGGTGGTAAACGATGTTGGTTGGTAGGTTACAGTTATTACCATTTATTTCTTTAAAAAAAAACTTTTTTTTATAAAATTTGTTTTAATCAATTTAAGTTGTTTCCATGTGATTGGTGGTAAACGGTGTTGGTTGGTAGGTTACAGTTAGTACAGTTTCTTTCTTTAAAACAAAAACAATCAAAAACAAACAATTATTTCAAGTAACATTCGTTTATAATAGTTATCTTTTAAAGAAAGTGGGGCAGTGCGATCGGGGTGGAACGGCGATCGGGGGAAAACGCCGTTAGTTGCGAGGTTACACTTCTTACTATGTCGTCGAATAATTACGGCGTATACCGGAGGTCATACTGGTTCCCGCCGTAATATTTCCCGCCGTAATATACAATATAATATACCTTCTATAGCAAACTTTCGGTAACAAAACTTCTTATGTAACAAAACTTCTTCCGTAACAAACCTTCCGTAGCAAACTTTCGGTAACAAAACTTCTTATGTAACAAAACTTCTTGAGTAACAAACCTTCTGTAGCAAACTTTCGGTAACAAAACTTCAGGTAGTCGACTTTCGGTAACAAAAACTCACCAAATCGTGCCAGATCAGATTGTGTATTGCATAAGTTAGTTTTTATCGCTATTTATAATACAAGTGCCTCTAAAGCAAATAAGTCGCGAGATAAATGTTTATCCACGAGAGCTTTGCTAATCAAAACCAGAAAATTTTATACGTTAGTAGTCTATGATTTTGTTACTATGTTGTTGTGTTTCGTTTTGTTCGTTTGTTGGCAGCAAATTATTATTTGAGAAAAATTTTGCACAAAACTTCTCCTACACTAGTAATATTGATGAAAATGAAAAGAAAACGTTCTCTTTCTGAAAAAATTGCAAGATATGTTGAAGAAGCCACATTGAGTTTGCTACCGACGAAATCCAGAGTTGTTTATTATATTACAAAGAATTAAGTGATTTCAGTAACTGGAAACAGGAAACAATGTTTGTGGAGTAACCAAAGATGTTCTTTTAGGTTGCTTCTTTTATAATACAGGTCGCATTAATTCTGAGTGTGTTAGTTTTCTGCATTGAGTCTGATCAGAAATTACATGTCGCTACGATCACCAGGTATTCAAAGGTTCTTTCGAACAAACGGTGACAAGCGATGCACAGTTTAGCCAATTGGAAAAAATATGTTTGGCTGTTATCAGCGTTCTTATAATCGCAGTTTCCCTCAAACGGCTTTAGCGGTCGGGTACCACCACTCCACCGCTTGCTCGTTCTTGGTCAATTTCAGTCATCTTTGCATCCATTTTTTGCGTGTACGAAAATGAGAACATACGTTTCGTTCCTTTCCATTTCACTTTCAAACCTTTAATAATAGAAAAGCTTTCTACGGGGTGTCTCGACAGGAGTCAACTTTTTAAATTTGGTGTAATTTTGTTTTTTGCAAGTGGCATTTCTTATATTTGACAGCTGTCAATTTTGATTGTTTCGATTATGAAAAATGAATCGTCTCACAAAAAGAACAACGCATTATCATTGTTACTTTTATGAAAATGAGGCCGGAATTGCATTGAATGTGAACAAAATTCGTTACAGAAGCATGATAACGGATTTCTTGTGGCCTCAACTGAACAGTATGGATCTGAACAGCATGTGGTTCCAGCAAGACACAAGTGGTTTTGGTATAATTGTAATATTTTTAATTATACATCATTCACATACATAGTTCTCAACTTCAGAAAACAATTTAAAGATTTACAATACAATTTGATTGAAAGTAATTTGGTGGATTAGACTTGACGGTTTTCAACTTATGATATATGCAATAAATAACAGTAAATTCACAATCGGCGTAATGCAAAATGTAGTAAAGATTTGTGTTCGCTTTGTGCCATTAATAAAGCTTTGGTTTAGGTGACCTCTTTTGACCTAATTTATATTATCATAACATACGAACATCGATGTATAATTAAATAATAATAACAAAGCTTTGTGTTAGTTACAGCATTGTTTGGATAGACTAAACAAGAGCATGTCTTAATTTCTCTATAAATAAAAAGTTCTATGCTAGTGATGAGATTACAGTTTAATAAATCAGCAATTAATACATTCCAATGAAAGAAATTAACTCTGGATTTTACAAGTAAAGAACGTAAACTTGCTTAATTTTTTATTGGGCGAAAACAGTTAAAAGCGCAACTGTAAATGTACTTTACAAATCACGTGGATGGTAAATTAAATAAATCTGAGGCGTGCACTGAATACTACGTACACGAAAAACATAATTAAATCCATATTTTGAGTGCCACTCTAATATAATACGGATTATATAGATATTTTAGCTACGTTTGACACTGTCAATACATTTTTTAAAAGAAATACTAGTAATAATATATATTTTAGTTTACAAAAGTTATTGAACTAAACATAAATTAATCTTTAACATTGTAAAGTACTGACCATTATGCAAAAAGTAGTTCCTTTAAAAATTATTAATTAATTTAAAATTTTAAATTATGGTTTAAGTAACATTAATTTAACTATAATTTTGTTGTACATTATTATACAGGGTGTCCCTAAATTGACTTTACAAACCAAAATGGGAGGTAGTGCGTTCAAAAAATATAAAAAAAGTTTCAATAAATATGTGTCCGCAAACGCATCGTTTTCGAGATACAGGATGTTAAAGAAAAAGAAATCGTTTTTTGCGATTATATGAGGAACCGTTGTCGCTCAGAACGAAACTTTTGAGAGAATAGTCTCCTTAACAATGCTTTTTGGTCAAAAACATGGAACTTCACACAGAAAAATGTTTAAAACTAGTTTGGGGATTGTTTTCAATTTCTTGCAAAACTTAGGCTTCCAAGTCCGGATTTCTTTCTAAGTGTCTGCCACGAGCTCAGTGATTGGGAATAGAAGAGCCGGTTTCAGCAATTCTTCTATTAATTTCAATTAATGTTCCAACGGAAGGAATTAGTCTTCTCGGGTACAGCTGCATATACGTTCTTCGGGCTGCAGTTGCATTGCCTTGATAGTAGTCATAAGTGAAATGAATATCAGCGTATTCGCTATTTGTAAAAGTTACACTATTGTCATAGTTCATTATTGAAAATTGTAAATGAATCAGACTGAATAAAAGTAAAATTTTCAAAAAAAACACAATTTAATGTCCAAACAATTTATGGTTATTGTGTAAATATTTTTTTCAATTCATCAAAAAATTTTCCGTATTAAGTTTTTTGTTTTTGACAAAAAATCTTATTTTTCTTGTTTTACAAAAAATTGTCAAGAGTAATTTTTTGCGTAGAAAGTTTTAGAAAAAGTCATATGTCTAGTGGCGTAAAAGTTAGAGGCAAAACAAACTTTGACAACCTCAAACTCTCAGACACTACGTCATGCAAAATCAACGAATTCGCACCAAAAAAAAAATACCTTATTACGGAGACTATTCTCTCAAAGGCTGTTTTATGAGCGACCAACGGTTAAGAATATAATCGCAAAAAACGATTTTTTTTCACCCTGTATCTCGAAAACGGTGCGTTTGCGGACATATTTATCGGAACATTTTTATATTTTTTGGACGCACTACCTCCCATTTTCAGTTTGTAAGCTCAATTCAAGGACAACCTGTATATAAAAAATTATATTACACTGGCATTAATTTAGACTAGTATTTCTTATAGAAATATAAAATTTTTGTTGTGATAATTTTTAATTTTTTTCTTCAATCTAAGTAATACATGTTACATATGTATAGGAAGGCGCAGTATAGATATATTTTTAAAACTGAAATTTGTTGACAATAGTAAAAATAGTGGACGCTAAAATTCATATATTTATTAAGTGTCCACAATAAAACCCCTACTGTAATTATCTAAATAGGTTTATCGGTCATATATCTTTCATTGCTAACTTCATACATGCTGTATTAATCTTTTACAATAAATATTTATTGTAAAATTTTTGTTTTGGTATAAATTTATAAAAGATTTGATCTTAAATCAAAATTTTCAATTCTAAAACTTTGCTATTTTCAACGGCAAATAGTTGATGTGTATATTTATTAAGGCAGTTATTGCTGCGTTTGCAGAATATATAAAACAAATGCTTTTCTGTATTTAAATAAAGAAACTTTAAAAACGAGTTGTTTATACAATTTTGAAACTGAAATCGAAAAACAAATATAATATAGTAAAAGTAAAATTTTTTGAACCCTTTTTTGGAGTATTACGGACTTTGAATATTATTATGACGCACTTTACCTTAAAGTTAAGGAACCAGATTTACACCGTTTTATTGTCAATGTCCAAGGAACATTTTAGTTTAAAGTACATCCTCCTCTGTTCATCTTCGCTCATGTTATGTAGGTATATGTATATAAAAAAAAAAACGGAAAAATTCAATTGTGTGTAACTCGGTCAAATGTCGACAGATTGAGCTGAAATTTTCAGGAAAAGGAGTCATCATAGACTACAAACAGCATGCAACTAAAAAGATTGGATAAAATTGTCAATATTTAACTTTTAGTCAATTTGTGACAATTGTTTCAAAATGCTCCCTAGTTTGTCCAAATGGTTGTAGGAAAAAGGGAAAAACCAAAATGTAACTGAAAAATTAAACAATAGAAAACCAAAAACTCTAAATATCTTAATCAAATTTTGTATTTAAACTTTGCTTTAGATTATAAAAAACCTTTGCATATGAAATTGTAAAATGTAACATGATAAATAATGGCATTTCTCTCCTAAAGCTTTTTTACATTTTCTTAATTTATTTTAAACTGCGTTCATTTCATTTTAGATTTATATACTGCAAATTTTTTGAGAAACAGAAATTTTTATAAAGAATGCCTTTTCTCGTAAAATTAACAATAAAAATGTTTCTTCTCTTTTCAACTCAATCCGCGTACACACTGTTATACAGTGCTTTTCATTTAACATTGGCCATAGGATTTTACATGTTAATATTTCAATCCCATGTTATCAAATCCCATGTTATCACTTTTTGAGACATCTGGTATAAACCATTTATGTTAATTATAATTAATTGGAAAAATGTTTATTAGAAAACATTCTTGTACTCATTTGTAAGTTTTTAATTTAATAAAGAAAAAACAAAAAAAAGTATCGTCTCGTGGAGTATTCAAACCGACGAGTCAAAGGGACTCTTGTAATTTGACTAGGTTATTATGGTAACAAAATTGTCATTCAAATTTTGTTTATTAAGTTTGAGACATTTTGACACGTTTAATTTTTAAATATTGAACAGAACGTGTCAGTTTATATCCTAATCCTCCCGGTGACGATGTTTTTTTGTTCTTTCTTTATTAAATTCAAAACTTACAAATGAATTTAAGAATATTTTCTAATAGACATTTACCATAATTATAATTAACATAAATGCTTTTTCCTACGACCATTTGGACAAACTGGGGAGCATTTTGAAAAAATAGTAAAAATTCGAGTGAAAGTTAAATATTGGCAAAACTGTCTAATTTGGTTGAAATTTGGGATGCTGTTTTTAGTTCATAATGACTACTTTTCCTGAAAATTTCAGCTCAATTCGTCAATACTGCACCGAGTTACAAGCCATTGAATTTTTTCGTGTTTTTTTGTATATACATATACATAACAGGGGGGGGAATGAACAGAAGGAGGTGTACCTTGAACCAAAATGTTCCTTGAACATCGATATTAAAAGGGTGCAAATCTGATTCCTTAACTCCAAGGTAAAGTAGGTCAAAATAATTTTTAAAGCCAGAAGTACTCCAAAAAAGGGTTAAAAACCCCTTTTGTGCAAAAAAAAGGGTGTTGCTCCAAACGTTGGATGGAGAAAACTCAAAGGTGTTGTTATTGGCACTAAAACGAACATTTTGTGCCAAGTCGCTAAGCTCTAACCGATATTTTCGCTAATCGTCCTTTTTTACACTTATTTGACTCCACTAATTATTGAATGACAAACATTTATATTGATATTTGTAGTCGATTAATAAAGTGTAACTACTTAACTGTAGTAAAATGCCACTTTCCCTTACTCACTTTATAGCAATAAAACATTTGTTTTCCATACTAAATATAAAAAATAAATTTATTAACCAATGATAAATACGGATAACCACAAAAGATACTCCTACATCAATACCGATTATTAAAATATACTTATATAGAATCATAAAAATATAGAATAAATTTATTGCAATTATTAATTCATATATAGGTTTTTGACAACAAGTAACGGCACCATTCATATTTTAAAACTTGTGACAATACCGGTGTTTTAAAGAAGAAGTACTTCAGTATTTGAAAATTGATCTGGTAATAATTATACTTAAACGATACAAGATAATATTTATATAACGTGTCCAAGATAAGGATATCCTTTCTACAAGAACTTATATTTAAGAGGGAGGAAATTTGATCAAAATTTGAATAGAATAAATAAATGATATTTTTAAATAAATATTTGGATTTTTTAACTAATTTAAGCCAAAACCGATGTTTGATAGCATTTTTCGTATTATTATGACACAATTTAATAAATATAGATTGTTACAACTAGGGCAATACGAATAAAATATTCCCTAGGTTGCTTGTTTCGCCCTCGTGAGGTATCAGCAACCGTATTGCCTGTGTTATAATGAATATTTTTTTCTGTTAAAATTTTTTGTAAAAAAAAAAAAATAAATTATATTATATTAATTTTTTTTTTTTTTTTATATTTCCACTAATTTTTTTTTAAATTAAATATACTTTATTTATGAACTAAATAATTACATAAATATTACATTTACACAAATAAGTAGAACCAAAAGCTGCTAAAAAAGGACCGCCCAATACGGGGCCGTTCAATCGGGTGACCGCTAAACCGGGTCACCCTTGAAACGGAAACTACTGAAAATGGGACCGCCCAAAAGGGAAAACCCAAAACAAGAACCGCTCAAACAAGGTGGAATCCCGTCAAATTACCCAAGGGAAATGAGAAATATTTCCGTAAGAGAATATGAATGGGTTATGACATAGCGTAACTAAGGTGATTGTAGGTTACTTGACGTTGCTCGTCGTCTTAAGCAACCTTAATGCTTTAAAAATAATCTCGAAGGACCTTATATTTTTATTATTATTCGAAAACACAAACATACACTCAAAATGGTTAATTATTAAAATACAAATATACGTCTTTACTCAATGACGAATATATTGCTAGGCTTACTACTACTTAACACCTAAATCTTTAAAAATAATTTTCCCCAACCGGTACAAATTAGAGGTGGGGATGTGAACCCAGTATAGTGTTAAACAGTGATAATAGTCGATATTGTGTCAATCAGAAAAAAAATAATTAATAAATTGTGATAAAGAGAAATCTATTTTTTTTAACATTGTTTTACATTAAGTATGAATTTTCTCATCTGAAACTTATCAAAAATATGTATATATCAAACCAACAGAAAAACACCAAAAACTGCACTATCGTTTAATTCACAATCAAAAAAAAAATAAAAAAAAAAAAAAAAAAATTTTTTTAATAAAAAAAAAAAAAAAAAAAAAAAAAATAAAAAAAATAAAAAAAAAAATCAGAAAAAAAAAAACGAAAAATCAGCTAGAAATTTAATTTTTTTTTAAATTTTTTAAAAAAAACCATTTTTTTTATTAAATTAAAATTTAAAAAGGAAAAAAAAAAAAAAAAAAAAAAAAAAAAAAAAAAAAAAAAGAAAAATTTAAATACGTCAAAAATAATTTTATAATTATTTAAATATAATAGAAACATAAATATTTTAGACAAGTCGTTTTGAATTATGACATTTATAAAAAAGACTACAAACTAAATTTTATACAGAAAAGATTTTTTCATTAAATTCTGCCAAGAAATATAGATTTTCATATATTTATATTGAAAATTATATATTTTATAACTTTACTAAGATTTTTATTCAAGAGTAAATAGGAAAAATCGAAAAGATTTATTATAGAAACTCGTTCACGACAATAGCAGATTTCTATGACATCCGTGAAAATGATAAGACATTATCGCAATTTGAACTTTTGTAATAGATTTTACGGACGTATATGATTTTCATCAGTTAGTTCTAGTAGTTCTTGATTTTTTGTTTATATAAAAGCCACTAATCTGGAGGAAAAGACATATTTTATAAGGCGTCGGTAATCAAGAAAATATGTATAAGATGCCAACTATCAAATTGCATTCAACTAAATGCCATCAAAATTGACGCTGATAAATGTTAAGTTAACCCAACCGTAAACTTCTTCAACTAAATTAATGGAATACTAAAGTACTTTTTCACATGTGACATAGCACAAAATTTACTTCTCCGGATTTAGGAAATCTTTTAAGTTTAAAATAAAGTTGACATTAAACCGTAAGCATAAATTGTGTGAACATTATACGTTTTATATTCCACACAATTTGTGTAATTACTATTTGTCATATAATGAATCTCATTAGAATATAGAATTTTCATTTAGAACCAATTGAAGTGTCCGATTAATGCAGTATTAAACATTCTCATTTTTGCACGAACATTATTTTAACAATTTTTTTTAAATGAAGATATG
Source organism: Abscondita cerata (assembly GCA_030710515.1). Taxonomy (NCBI): domain Eukaryota; kingdom Metazoa; phylum Arthropoda; class Insecta; order Coleoptera; family Lampyridae; genus Abscondita; species Abscondita cerata. The sequence continues at coordinate 307,181 of JALBCR010000846.1, forward strand.
TTTTTTAAATAAAAGTTTCTAAAATATAGTTTTACTACTGGGACATACATATTTGTATATGGGCGCCAGTTACATCCCAAAATGCCACTGCATACAGACATTGAGGGTTTTTTATTAATTAAGTCAATCTGAAAATATGTGTTATAATGTTTTAAATTATTAGTAACTAGTAATTGTCGTTAAAATAATTTATTTAAATAAATTAACAGAAAATGTAAGTATGCAATAACGATGCTTTAAAGGGCATTCTACCTTTATATTTCAAGAAAAGAAATGTTATATAAATGTTAAACATTTATCAATTTTTTAAAATAATAGTGTGGTTTGATTATACAATCTTTAAAAATTACCGTATAAATATAAGGTAAACATTCGATAACAAAAACGTTATATAACGTTAACTTCATACATCACACGGCTGATTCATATTTTTTTCAAAAAGTTGTAGGTAAGATCTTAAACTAGAACTTTTGTTTGAATCTTCTTTTATATTTTTTATTTAAAGGAGTTTTAATATAAACAATTGAAAATAGTAAAAATTTGCCATTCTTTTAAATCACAGGTCATATCACATGGAGAAAGTTTTTTAATATGATAGAATACGTTTTTAGCTACCTAATTTCAGAATTTCATCGATTCTTTAATTTTATTCGACCTAAATGTGTATATTGATTGGATTAAGTACTAATTTAATTTGCTCAAACGCTGCCAATAGTTGCAGAACTGCTGTCTTAACTTTACGGCTGACAAATGATTAACTTGATACAAATTTAAAAAATTGACTAATGTTACCATAACAATAAAAATTATTGTAACGTTTTATAGTATTTAACATCACTAGCAGGTAAAACGGTTTTTACTGGCTGACATAAGGATATGACTGACGAGTCGAAGACAAGTCTGTCACCTTCTAGAACCAGTAAAACCCGTTACCTTGCGTGTATTGTTGAATGTTTTATTTGTTCCTCACTTGTAAAAGTTATTATAAATGAATAATAAACCATTAAAAATTCTAAAAATTTCGAAAATCGGAGAAAACATCATGTGAGCTTTAGACGTATTGCTTTGGAAACGCACGGCACTTATTTTGTTGATTAATTATTTCATTTCAATTTCACGTTTCGGAACGTTTTGCTGGTGAGATTTACTGAAATGAGTGTCCCGCAAGCTATCATTGATGAAGCAGCAAGTGTAGTTGCAAGATTACTGCCCGAAAAATCTTCATCAAGGTATGAATACGAGTACGCGGAGTTCAAAAACCGGCAAAAGGAAAACAACGTGACTGGTGTTACGGAAGACGTTATATTAGCGTATATCAATAAATTGTCTGCTAAATTCAGCCCGAATTCTTTATGGTCAAAGTGGTCAATGGTTAAGAGTTGTTTGGCAGTTAGAGAAAACATTGATGTTTGCTGGTTTGTTTCCTTATATTTATTAGTCAGGTTTTTAGTTACATATGTCATTTTCTAGATTTCATAAAGTGGTTTTGAAACGACGAAATGAACGCTACGTCCCCAAGAAAGCCAAAGTTCTGACGAAAGAGCAAGTGGAAAAGTTTATCATTGAAGCTCCTGACGAGAAGTGATTACTTGCCAAAGTCATTACCATTTTTAGTATATTTGGATGTTGTTGGTGCGATGAGCTTCTATCCCTCACTGTAAATGACGTGGAGGATTTGGAGAAATATATTGTTGTCACTTATCAGCTTTAAAGCTTGTGCTCTTTATTGGAAATATGCGGCCCTACGACCTCCAAGAAGTAAAGATCTGCGGTTGTTCTTGACGTACCGCAGTGGAAAATGTGTCGCCCTAAATGCAGGTCAACATACTGTAGGCGCAATACCCAAGAAAATTGCTGAATATTTGGAATTAGGAAAACCGGCACTTTATACAGGGCATTAATTTCGACGAACTGGAGCAACGATGGTGGTTGATGCAGGTAGTGATACTTTGGCTCTGAAGCGTGCAGGGGGTGGAAATCAACACAAATTGCAGAAAGCTACGTAGATGATTCAATTAATAATAAGATTAAAATGGCAAAAGAATGTTTCCACTTGAAGAATCCACGCCATCCACTTCTACAGAAAATGTATGCGCAAGTACAAGTAACATAACATCTCCGGGAAACTTTAATATTACTGGAAATCGCCACTGCACCATGATATTTAATGTATACGATAGTAATAATACCCAATTTTCAAATGTTAATAACAAATAAATCACGTTAGAGAGTGTGTCTGTCATTTCAAATTACCTATAATAAGGTAAAATATGAGGACGCGTGTAAAATTTTGCAGACTAGCCAGTAATATTTTACAAATTAGTAGCTAATTAAGAGGCATTTTCAAGGTAACTATAGTGAGTTGATAAGCTCCTGTTTACAAGTGAGGAACAAATAAATTTACTTTTATATAATTTATTTACCTTTATTGTTCCGCAGTGTTTTCCGTGTATTTAAGTTTAGTATTTTAAGTTAATACAACCACAGAGTAAAGATATTATCCAGAGGAACAACTCTCGTGGAAGGGGAAAGTACGTGCACCCATGTCGCGCATTGGTATTTGCCATGTTCTCAGACTAGATCGGACCCGCCATATTTGAATTTGAAATCGTTTCTTGAACAAGAAATTGTACAATTTTTGGATCAATGTAAATTGTGAAGAATATTGATTTGTTCAAAATATTTCTGTTTGATAGTGACACTATTTTTGGAACAATAATTGGTGTGAAATTCTGCGCATTTATAAGTAAAATATTTGAAAGTAAATGATAAATACTACACACTTAACGAAAACGTAGCATATGTACTATGCGTCTGTAAATTTTACAAAAATAAAGTCAAACGTACAGATTAAGCATTGGTTAACCAAAGAACCAATACGTGTGATTAGATTTTGTCATAAAACATAAAACCTGCTCTATTTTTGAGACAATTTTAACACAATTTGCCTGAGTAAGTACAGCTTAGGTAGGAGAGGGTTTTAAAAAAAAAGTTTTGAAAAGGGGGTGTATATAAGAGGTTTTTTTTTACAAAACGATAATGTAGTTTATTAAAAAAAAAGAAATCCAATTTTTTAAAAAAAGGTTTTTTTAGGGGGTTGGTGTTAATTTAATTTTAAAAGAAGCGTAATAATATAAAAAAATGTTTTGAGTGAGGGACGGAAGGAAATGTTGTTTAAAAAGTTTTTTGAAAGAAGAAAGAAAAAGAAGGAAGAGAAGGGGGGAAGGGTGGGAGGGGGGGGGGTGAAATAAAATATCTCTTTTGTTTTATATTTGTTTTTTTTTTTTTTTATGTGTTGGGTGGGGGAAAAGGGGTGTTGGATTTTGTTTTTATGAAAATTTTAGACAATTTTGCGAGAGTTTTTTTTTTGGAAATTTTTTAAAAATTTTTTTTTTTTTAATTTTAATTTGGAGTTGGTGTTGGTGTAAAGAAAAAGAAAGAGTGTTTGTGGGTGGTTTTGGTTTTTTGAAGTGTGAAGAATAAGAGTGAAAATTAAAAATGTGGTTAGTGGGTTTTGTTTGGTATTTTTAATTTTTGTAATGGAAAATTACATCGTTTGTTTTCGGTTAAAAACAAACATTATTACAATAAACAGCTGCGAAGTTTAGCATTAAACGATCCCAGAGCCTAAAGAAATTAATTTCATCAATAACACAGGCGGATGTACAACAACATTTTTTAGGACCTTGCACAATGTATTTCAACGAACGCAAGAAGGTGTTAACCAGACTGCATAGCAAAACTAGTGAAGAAAAGGTAAGCAAAATTTACAGTGTTTTAAGCATATAAATTTTTAAACGGGTTATTAGAAATTCGATGGCGTAGGTAATCTTTTGCTAACGTAGTACTGAAGAACAGTGGAGAAACTAACAACAAGATATATTGACCGTAGATAGACGTGCCTTTGGTAACTAAAAACCTCAAATTAGTTGCAGGTAAACTTATATTTTCAATATTATTAGAGAATACGAAACCAGGATGATGGTTCACTGTTAAAATCACCTGATTCTATAATAAGTGGAGAAGACTCGTCAACATCATGTGGTACACCTTGAAGTAGATCAACTAACAAACATTCTTCTGTAACTGTCGATGTTCCTGCCAAACGGAAAAAAAAAGAAGAAAAATTCCAAAAATTTAGGAAGAATTAGTGAAGCGGTGAAGTTTATGTACATATAACACTAACCCGAACTAACCCTATTTTGAAAGATTATGTGAATGCTTTAATTTATTATTGCAATGTACAAATTTGAAAAAAAAATCGAAATAACTTATGTTTGGGGTAAGATTTGTGAGTATTTTTTTGTTCAATTTTGTAAATTATTTCCAAATATACTTGATGGTATTTTTAATTGACATCAAGATTCTCTTTTATTATTTACTCGAAAAACAAAATTTCAGATTGGGGTTATCTGATCGGGTCTTACTTGGTGGGCAAACCCCTGGCGCCCTTGGATATTACCTATTTTATAATTTTTATTGACGTACAACGGTCAAGAACCCATACCACTCTACCGTTAGCTGGATGTAAAACCAGTAGGATTTTTTTTATTTAAATTTAAATTAAGAGCTTGCCGGAAATTTTATTGAATTTGCTTATTTAATTATTTTGTACGCGACATTATATAAATAATAATGTCTTAATATGAGTTAACTCAAAAGATGTAGAATATACTCGCATTATAAACATATAGGTTTTCTTCTTTATAGCCAAACTGGCTATTTGAAATAGGGAATTATTCGTTTTTCTTTAAATTTTGAGAAATTTACTATACAGGGTAAATCACCATCAACGGGACGGAGATTTATAGCAAAACAGTAAAAGTTTTACAAGTTTTGTCATTTTAGTAGTATGTTCATTGATAAATTTTACATTTTCAATTATTTTGAAGTATACGGAATGCCCCAAAAAGTGTGGCGCTTCAAAGTTACATTTTTCTTATAGGACACCCTGTATTTTATTGCGTTTTTGAATTGACCGTAAAAAGTAAGGTATATTTTCATAAAGATTGCCTGTACCTAAATACAGAGTGTTCTCAGTTAAGTAGATTTTCATCAAAATATGGAGAATTAAAAAAATCAATATCTGCTAATCCAACAAATCATAACAAAACTTTCATTAGCTTGACGTCACAACATTTACCGTAAAGATTGCGTTAAGTACTGTATTGTGATTTACATTTATAACTGATGTTCAAATAAAAAACTGGATAAGTCTTGGAATTTTCTTTGACATTTGATAATTTTTTTAACAAAGTAGTCAGATGATACAAAGTTTAGGTTAGCATTCCATGTATCTAAGAAAATAGGTATTTATTTCATTCCATTTTTAGGTTATATTTATGTCACGTATCAATGAAGATGCCTACCCAGCTCAGTATTTTATTTGGACATTCGTTATTTACAATTTAAATTTATGGGAGTTCGCCACTAGCAAATAATCAAACTCAAAATGACATTTTTAAACAACTTAAACTGCACATGCGTCGATAAAGGTACTGACGGCATCGCTCAGGTGTGTTTTATAGACTCGTCAAATTTATAGATTTTATTTTGCACATATTTTGCGTAAAACATTTTTTGAGGAATTTGATTATTATTACGTGATTGTATATTATAAATACCTTGTGTTTTCATTATAATTAGGAAATAGTGAACATACAGATTGAAGTTGTCTCATAGTAAGTGATGTTTAGTTTTAAGGTAGGCAACAGAAAAGACAAATGAATATTATAGAAAATGCAAAACAATAAAAAAGACACACGTGATTTGAACAAACATCATATACAACTTTATTATTATGAAAATGTAATAAATTTGTTTTTATAACTTTGAGGAAGACAAGAATTATTTTCGAAACGTTGGCAAATGGGAAAATAAAATAAATTCACAAGAAAAAACAGTCCAAATAGCTTGTTTTTTCTATTTTTTAAAAATATCTTGTTTCTGGACAATAATCGAATCCAAATCATATACAACCTGTAAAAACTTATATTTTGAATACCGAGAATGATTATGTTACATGTGGCCGAAACGTCGACAACTAATTAATTTGTTTCCAAATCGGTTTCCAAACCGAAAATTTTAACACCTCTTTTTCCACTTTTTTTTGACTAATTAAAGTTAGTACGTTATAATAAAGCAAAAAAAAAATTTGTCCGACGACCGGCCGGCCGGCCGTCAGTCCGTGTGTAAGTAAAATATCAATAAAACCAACCGTCCAATTATTATAAAGTTTTGAACATGGACTTTATTTATAATTCTTCAGATCTGATTATATTTTGGGAATGTTCTATGTAGCCAAAGAGTCGTTCACCTACACAGATTTTCGATTTTTAAATATTTACAAAAATATTCATTTTACACATTTTTGTTTCAAATAAAAGTTGTTTATAATTTAACTATACACATTTTTGTTTAACTATTATTTGATCTGATAAGTAATTACTGATATATAACAATCACGTGACAATAATTGTTGTAACAATATCTTCACCAATATAGATCTTACAAAACAGTTAAAAAAAAAGTTGTTAGAAATTCTATAGTCTATAGCTTTTGTTTGAACCGTTTTATTCTAAAACGCAATTTTATTTTCGCTTTTCGGGACGATGTGGAGTTCTGCGGTAAAAGCTTATTTTTCTTGTCAAGACTTAATTTTTTAGTATTAAGATCGTTTGAAATAAACGTATACCTTCACAATCCGAGGAAAACTTAAAATATCGTGAAAGTGAAAGAAATGTTCTAGTGTCTGGTTTTGACACGTGCTTGTTACATGTCTAACCAGAAGAACATCGCAAACGACTGAGAATGCGCTCTCGTTGCTTCGTACCCTAGCAGCAATAAAAAATACTTTGGAAAAGATCATCAAAATTAACAATAAAATATTAAACCGATATTACTTCTTTACCACCAATGAAGTACTCCACGATACTAAACATTTAGGACTTACCACCGCGGTGGTGTGAAATAATAAATTCTGTACGAGTGTAACTGAAAACTTAGATGCAATTGACTTACTTTAGTACCAATTTAAGAAAAACCTGATCGAGATCATTTATTAAAAAATGTTATGTTACTGCAAAAAAGATACGGTAGAGCATAGAGTTGCAGAATAGGTAGTTGCAACAGCTTGATTGTGTGCAGGTTTGCAGAAAGGTGAATAATGCAAGAATGAGGTAGTCATCGAGAGTGACGAAAAAATGAAGCAAAGACATGGATGATTGGATGGCATGGATTAGAAAAGCATCAATATCAATCGAACCTAACCCTTAATAAAAATACAAAAAATACATACTCTCGGGGTATAAATTACGGATCACAAGCTGAACTCAATTAAAAAGAAAAATAATACCTTGGCTTCAGAAGAAGGATCAAGTTTCCGGGGTTTATTACTCATTACAACCACGTGTTCAAAAACAAAGTAGAAAATTTTTAAATTTTTATTTTACAGGTTTGTCGTAGGATTAACCGTTGCATAATTAATTCTGGAAAACGGTGTTTTTAAATTTTAATCAAGGTTCGAAACTAAATATATTTAAAAAAAATTATTCCTACCTTATATTTTCTAAGCCAAGTACCTCCTTCTTATATTATTGTTATATCAATACAGTAAATATTAAAATTAAAGATAAAGTTTTTGAATTAATAAGAGTTTCATATAGAAAGTAATATTTACGAGATATTAAAAGTATCTCATAAATACCATTCAGAGTAAAACAAAACTCATTGAATGTTATATTAGCATTATAAATAATTTGAGAATAATTTTTACAGCTAACGATAATAAATGTATGAAAGTAAAAATTTCATTAAAATTTTTGTCTTAATATCTAGTCATTCTAGTACCGCTCATTGTCAATTAAAATTAATTCAATTAAACGTTTAGAAATTTTATTAACGGAAATTTTAAATTTATATTCAAGTATTCAAGAAACTACATCTGTTGATAACTTACAAAAACTTTTTAATAAAATGAAACTTTTATCCAGTTTCAATAATCGATTTACTAATACTCTCGTGTTTTTTAAGGTAAACATAAAGGTTATTATTGTGGTATAATAATATAAACGTAATACAATTTTTTTATTTGAAAAAATAACTGAGATTGGATGTTTAACTAACGGTTCATCAATCTGTAAAATTTAAAAATTATTCTCTGGTACTTTCAAAACATAGTTTTGACAGAGGATATATTCTTAAAGCATAAACCTTGAGATGAGTTTGTATTTTACAGATTTAACCCAAATTTTTGAACAAACTCTGAAATTTGCTTTGAGTCTTTAATATTAAATAACAGATATCAATTTTAATAATTATTGGTAAATAAATATTGAGCTAATATTAATATAATTATGAGTAAAACTGATGGTAAAACTATTCAAACGTGTATACATTGTCGTTATTACCGCCTTTCAAATTAATCTCTTTAATGATATTGTTAAATCCCAGATTTAACGTTGACGTTGACAAAGATTTAACTAATCTACATAGATATTTACAATCACACTGTGCAGTTTTTTATGCTCTGTATAGGTACTCGCAACTGAATTCAGTTTTTGTAGTTAAGCTAACATCTCTAATATAATAGCTATGGAAGGTGTATTAACGATTCTAGTTAAACTTACTTAACTCACTTTACTTTTAATTTTGAATTAATAGGTATTTTCTTTGAGTTATAAAGTTTTATAATAAAGTAGGTATATGAAAATATCGCAGATTTCGAGAAACATAAGCGGATTAAGTGCATTTATACGAATTTCTAGACAATGTAACAATTTTGGCGAAGGATATTAAAGTGGTCTAGAAACGTGGTATCGATTTCGCTTTTATTTGCCCTTAGCCGTGTCGGAACAATACTAGTCACTTCGCCTTTACAACCAACGAAGGGTGGACGTATAGTGCAAGAATTTATTTAGGTTATCCCGTTTATAACGCCACACCCACTCTTGCGGAAATATAGTGTCAAGAAGCTTTATCAAAATTAAGATAACATAAATACGCTACGTTTGTGATTATAATAAGTTTTGACTTTTTGACTGCGGTTTAACCTCCTGTCTGTTTGGATTAAATATTTACTTTTTACCTGAATTTTACATAAATACAATTACACTTGATTTACAGACTCAAAAATTAATCTATTTTGTTATTATATTCACGTGTTTCCGAACCAAAATAACAAATTGAAATTTAGAAACCAATCACTAAAATACTAGTAATAACAAAATTTTTCAATTTTGCGTTAATAAGTGTTTGCAAGTTAGCCAATTTTAATTTCGCATCTACCCAATTTGCGGGTAGTGTTCGAAATTTGCATGTTATGAGAAAGGCTTTGAAGCTCGAATCTTAATTACAAAATGTAGCACAATTTCCTCTTTTTTAGGTGTAACACTTTGTTCAACATCAATATACGAGTGGAAGTGTTTTTCCATCGGTAGCAAATAAAACTCAATTTTATTTAACATTAATTTATATTTTAGTTTGAGCTTTTTTAATCATAATAGTATAGAAAATATGCAGCAGAGTGTGCTTTATTTCTCTCATATATGTTTTCGTAGAAATAAATGAATTTTTAATTTTTTACATTTTTGTAACATTATTTATCAATTTTAATTATTCTTAAGGTGGTGGTAAACTAAGTAACTAAAGTTTCCGGTGCTCGAACTGCATTGAGTAATGTGATATGGGACTTGTATCATCATACCCCAAATTTAATACCCTTTTTGGTTATGCTTACATCATTCATCAAATCCTAGCCATTTCTTTCAGGAGTCAATTTAATTTGGACTTTTAAAATTAGTTCCCAGAAACGATAACAATGACATGTATTGTTGAAAAACCTTGTGTTTACTTTCAAACGGCAGGGAATAATGTTCACTTTTTGACTTTTCATGCATCTGCGTTAAAATTGCAGTGATTTACCCAACCTGACATTTTTCTGCTTTCCCGTTTGTTGTCTAATTTAGAAAAATCAATCCACTTTAAGGCAAAAACCCCGAACAGTTACATAAGTAATTTATCTGGGAACATCTTAGTTGCAAACTTTTTACAATATATTGGAGGTATCGATACCTGGAATAACCCTAAAGAAAACGGTTTCAAGTTCAGATCCAAGTACGATTACTGAGACAACGGCACCCTCTTCTGCACAACCATTAACGTTTACTTCTGGGAAAATAGGTCTTTTGCCTATTGGAAAACGAAAGTGACAAACATCATGAATGAGATCCCACAGACATTTCAAAGAACAGGGACATTATGCTGGTACTGGAGCCCTGGCAAGAAAGTATTATAAGACGAAGAAGGGGAAAAAAGGTGGAAAAGGCTGGTCTTTTTGTCTACGAAAAACACGACTGTTTAGAAGCATCCCCAGATGGTCTAGTAGATGACAATAAATTAATCGAAATTTAGTGCTCAACGACTCGACCTTATTGCATCCTTTCCTCAGATCTCCTTTTTTTGTGTTCCAAAACATAATATAAAAGACATGTGAAGAAAAATGTTTACCACTGCATTGGATATCCCGGTTATTTACGACTTTTACGCATGTTTCACAGCTTTGATGCTGAAGAAGACCCATCACTACTACCATCAAATTATCATGCAGCTGTACCTAACTTGATTTGGTCGTCTACTTAGAGAATCCCGACGATACGGATGACCACGAGTGCTTTATTAAAAGAATTGAGCGAAGTAATGAAACGGGCAGACCTTGGACTGACATGGATACGGTTTTATGAAGAGGTATGGCACCAGAACTCATAGACCCAATATTGTTCAAGACTGGTAACTTTAGGGTCTCCAATATCGTTATGAAGTCGAGGAAAAGCGGAGGTAGAGACACAAAGAAAAGCTACAAGACTATCAAAAACGGCAGCTTTATATGACAGTCGTCCTGGTTGCTGTAGAAGATTCTTTTGAAGAAGATTTGAGGTTTGGCTTCATGAAAAATATTAGTGGATAATTCCAAATTTTGTTCCAATAAATATAATATTTGTAATCTTTCTTTCTTACAAAAGATGCTGCGAAATAACCAAAATTCTTACTCGTCTTAAAAATGTTCTTCAGAAGGACAAGAAATAACCTTTTATTATAAAGTAAAACCTTTTATTATGCTTTGATGTCCTGAATAAATTGTCACAAGAATATTTTTGTTGCTGGCGAACATTAGTTTTAAAAATTTTCTAATTTCCATAAGAGTTTGTAAATTCAAATTCGAAATTTTTTTTTTTTTATTAGATTGCATTTTAATATTAAACTAAATTGATTTAAGGAATTCTTGGGCATTAGTACTTGGTATCATATTAAATTATTTTAGGCACCGTTTGGGTAAAGTTACATTATTTTATAGACTAATTAGTTTCAAATTTTACTTATTATTACCTAGTAGTCTTTGTACAGTCGTGGTACGGGTTTTGAACAGTTTCAGGTAGTATGTAAGTAAAGGTCACAGTCTAAGGAAAGAAACTGATGTAACCTTCGAAACTTAATCCTTTTTAATGACGTCTCTTTGTTATACTGAATAAAGAAACGTATACCGGTTGTTTTCACGTATTTTGCCAAAAATGTAAAAAGATTTTATTCTTCACAATCTTCAAATATATACAACAAAATAATCAATAACTTCTTTATAGTCGAAATATTGGATGGTTTGTATAGTAGGTAAAATAGTAATTAACTAATACAGGAAATAGGTGAAACAATACATGGATTAGAAATTTATGGCGGTATTGTTTTGTTTAACCAATACGAGCTAGTAGTTAAATTAAATTAATTTCTTTTCCGAGCTTCGGGGATTTTTGAAGAAATTCGTCAAAACTTTTAAGAAAATTTGACACGTTAGTTTTTAGATACATATTACCATTAACTTTTTTTTTTAAATGCAGACCTGTAGTTTTATTTCATTTAAAAAAAACTTTAATGAACATGTAATACATCCAAATAAAAGTAAAATCCAAAAATAGTATATTATGCTACTATGCTATTTGCGAAACACAAAAAGGCGTTCGACTCTGTGTAGCATATACTATTTTTTCTTCAAGCGTAAAAAAAATCAAATTCTTCAAAACCTTGCAAGTCAGTTACAAGTAGTTGATGTGGTTTTAAATTGAATTGGCAACAGCGTTAACTCTACCTTTACGTTACTTACAACTGTCAAATATGACTGTCAAACAGTATTATTTATTTGGTAGTATTAGATATTTAGGTAAAACCTAATTTCACAATTAGAAATAAATAATGTGAATGCATTTTAGAATGGTTTTGTCAAACAGTGTCTTTGTTTTTTATACTGAAAAAGACACGCTCAAACCAAAGCCCAATCTCCAATAATATTACAAATATTACAATACATTTTCTGTATGTTTTATTAGCGAAAAAATAGTAATTACACATTTAAAAAGATCATACAAATTGTATATAAATAGAAAAACACGCTAATACTGGATGTAATATCCATTGCTTTGTATACAAGTTTCTAACCTATTAGGCATGCTATTAACGATTCGTTCACAAATGTTTGTTGTCCTCAGGGACTCCCATGACGCTGTTACGTGACGTGTTAATTCATTTGCGTTTCTTTCTCTAACGCCGTCGTTGAAATTGTTCCAATCCCTCACGCTAGCTGCCCACAAATTTTCGATTGGATTAAGATCCGGCGATTTTGCAGGCCACGGCAAAGTTCAACTTCGGGATGATCTGCAAACCAATCCCGAACAATACGCGCAGTGTGAATTGTGCAATTGTCCTGGACAAAAACGAAAGTTTCCATTTCGTTTTCGGGAAAAACTGCTCGTACGCTAGGAAGCATCACCTCTTCTAGTAACGTGACGTAGGATCTGGCATTAAATCTTGGTGGTGTCACTTGCACAATCTCACCAGGAAAGGATTTGCACATCCATCCCCAATATCCAACGTTGATTCGGCCGCTTCTTCTTTTAGGGAGAACATTTTCAATGTTATACCTTGTTCCATTTCGCCTCCATAATTGAACAGGCCCATCTTGCGACGACGAATATGTTTTCGTCGGAAAATATGACGTTGACCAGTCCCTGTTAATGTTTGCATGGCAAAATTCTAGTCGTCTTGCTGCATGCTCCGGTGTTAACAAAATTTTCCGAGCTGGTTGGCGGCAATGGATTCCGTTCTCGTGTAACCGACGCCTTATTGTGCGACTACTACACGGTAGTTGGAGTTGCTCTTTAACTTCGACGGATGACAGAAAACGTTGATTATCAGCAATTTCTATAATTGCGTTATCTTCGGCCTGCGTGGTAATACGTCTTGGTCCTGGCCGATGTGTAGCTAATTCTCCGAGTTCGTTACGCCGAATCCAACGTTTCACCGTTTGTCTCTAAAATAAAAGTGATAATATCATAGGACTCCACATCAAAAGCGAAATGTTTTATAAAGAAATTACTAATCGAATTAAACAAAATGTTTAAATAAAACTTTTATTTGAAACAAAATTACGTAAAAGTATTTTGAAAGTAAGTAAGTAATTATTTTATTCGTTCCTTTTTACATATAATAATGAAAATAAAAGAACAACAGTATGTGAAACGAGCATAATAGGATCATAGGTTACGTCCAATTAATAAAATTGAAGATATTAGTTAATAAAGGCAAAAACAAAAATTTTTGCAAACTATATTTGCCACTTTTACAATTTCTTTATAAAAACGTAATTCTTTAGATGTGAAATTCTATGATCCTAGCACTTGTTTCAATTATTAACCATTGATTATTTTAAAACTTAATAGTCTTCTAATAAAATAAGGAAACACATGTTATAATAATTTTGAAAGTAAATCAGTATATTATGTGATGTGTTCCTAATTTATCTTTAATTAACGTAAATTTACTTAAAATTAAAATTTACCAAGTACTTACTGAAAGATCCACAGTTTGTGCAATTCTACTAATACTCCAACCTGCTTCAGAAAGTCCTGCGATACGTCCGCGTATTTCTAGTGAACAATCAATTTGACCGATACGCCTTGGCATTTTAATGAATAATTATTATTTCAATTATGAAAACACTTTAACCAAAAGTAAGTACACCGTTTACGCAGTACTGCTTACAATTGACTGAATTTATAAGTAATTTTGTTTAACTACTAGCTGCGTTTATTTAGCAAAACAATACCCGTTAAATTTCTAATCCTAATCAAGTATTGTTTCACCTATTTCCTGTCTTTATAATTAGACTATACAAACATTCCAGAATTTCGACTACAAAAGAAGTTATTGTGTTAGTCATAAATTAGATATTTATGTATTATTTTGATCGATATATTTGTAGATTGCGTTAAGAAAAATCTTTTTACGTTTTTGATGAAGTACGTAAACACAACCGGCATAAGTTTCTTTTAAACAGTATAACAAAGAGATGCCATTAAATAGGATTAAGCTTGCAAGGTGGCCGTTATTTCCCTTAGACTGTAACCTTCTACTTACCTACTACCTGAAACTGTTCAAAACCCGTGACCACGACTGTACCAAAGATAGCTTAAAATACTATTTATTTAACACGAGCAATACTAATTTATTTACTATATAAATAAATATAATCGATATTTAAATATAGCCGTTTATATTGGTTGCTTTAAAAATAAGGCAATTATCTCGAATACTTTTAATTCAGGTGACACAACATATACTTGTGGATGTATGAGAAATATAAAATTATTCCTCATGCTATACTACAGCATATATGTATTAGGTTCCTCTAAATTGATAGTGATAATGTGAAATAGAATTTTCTATTTATTTTCGATTTGTAAACTAATTTCCAGTTCCATCTTTCGGTTTATGTAAGTTAAGAATAGACCGGCAAAATTAATTTCTTCGAAACGAAACAATATAGTGGGGTACGATTTTCTGAGTTTAATTAAGATAAACGGTTCTATTCCTTTCAGTAAAAGTAATTACTTAATTTTTCAGTTAAGGAAAATGAAACAATTGTATTTATTTTTTAATTACAATTATACTATCATAATATACTACTAAACTAAATATTACTTTTCAACGCAATTTTTATTATGATACCCACCCGTATACAGTAATTGAGCCTTGCAAAATTGTTTTGAACAGAGTTTACAAAATAAACACAAATTCTTACTCTGCAAACTGCAACTGTTTTGACATCTTACCTACATAAGTGTTGACAAATGTTTTTAAGCAATCGAGTGTATAAAGCCCATTGTTAGATTATCTGGTAACAAGTTTAAGGAACTTTTGATTTATCATTTATATTTTATATAAAATTAGTAGTGAAATGAGTCAAAGCTTAGAGACATTACGTTGAAAAGCAAAATCACTTTCAACACCTCACCTAATGTGTGAAGTTGATAAACTGTGCTGTTTTAACATATTACGCTCGATTACCAGATAATGTTAAAATTTTGGGAAAAATCGACCCACCCATCTATTTCCAAATTGTGTAAGCTACAAATTAGCTAATCACTATTCTTTTTGAAAACCCTGTAGTTTGCGAGATATTTACAAAAAACTGATTTTCCTCCTCTTAGACACCACATAAAAAATTTTGCAGGGGTCGGATTGCTGGGGACTTTTGACACAATGTATATGATGATAATATCTTGTCGTATGCAAAAATCCAGCGGAATCGTAATTTTTCCGAGGTTGAATAGGCTATTTGCATTGCAATATTTTTTCTCTCAATGGTGTAACGGAAAATAGTTTGCAAAGTGTGAAGTACAAAGTGCAAAGTTGCAAAGTCAAATGATTGTTCTCGGGAACAACATGTTCTGTTTGTTGATCATGGAGTACTGTAAAGTACTAATCACCTTCCATATTTTATATTTGTATTAAAAACGACTAAAAAGAAAAGAACGCAACTTGGCATACTGTTTGATTAAATCAATTCAAGTGGTATTGGTAATTGCAATGATTCTCGGAACGTGTTACATATTATCAGCTTCATTCAATTTTTTAAATATATTCTTCTTCTACAATTTTCGACTTGTTTACAGTTTGCAAACAGTAAAAGTTTGATTCAACATTTATATGAACATTTACACAGGATCTTAATTTTGAATACATAGTTCATAATGTAGAAGGATTATACGGTGTGTCCAGTATAAAATGATGTACAGGGGATATTGGAAACCGTTGGAGATGCAACGTCGGTTAAATGGGAAAAAAGTTGCGCATTTATTTGTCCAAAAATAATCTACGTTTGTTTTAAGTTAAATCCATACCGTTACATAGATACAGAGTAAAACAGGAAATTGTGCATTTTAGAAAATTGCCATATCTCCTTTATTATAGAAGCTATGGTCATCAAATTTTGAGGATATGGGTAAGAGGACACGCCAAAGCTAAAAATAGTGCCAAAAATTGTTTAGGCTTACTATGTTGTGCACGGCCAAAGTCAACTTTTGTTTTTCTTATAGGCGCCATATTGAATTTCTACATTTTTAAGATTCTCATTAAAAATGCTCTTCAACCATGTATAACACAATTATGTTCCGTTAAGCTAAATCATGAAAAATAACAAAATTATAATTTCAGGCTTTGATATTGCTATTCCATTTTAAAATAGATTTGAATAATAATAGTAGAGGAACTAATAAGTTTTTGATAATACCATTAAACGTTTTCTATTTTACAATGAACATTAAAAAAAGGAAAAACTACAGAATTTTAGGATTACAGTAAGTGTTCAAATAGATTTGAATGATAATAGTGGAGGACCTTATAAAATTTTTGTCAATAACATTAAACGTTTTTCATTCCAACAACAAACACTAAAAAAGAAAAAGCTGCAGAATTTTAACATCAAAGTAAATGTTCAAATAATTGACCGTTTTGTTGCACGCACAGCATACATCGTCTAAACACGGTTTCCAGGATTGTCATATTATTTGCGGAGTTACATTATTAACTGATTTTGTAACAGATTCTCTTAATTCTTCTACGTTTCGTAGGTCCTACTGTATACTTGATTTTGAGGTGACCCCATACAAAGAAATTGACGTGTGTTATGTCACGGAATCTCGCAGGCCATTTTACGGGTCCCAAGTTGGAAAAACATCTGTCGCAGAACCGCTAGTGGAAGGTTCATAAATTCTTCCGCTACGTTTGTTTGTGAAAGGTTCAAATATCTCTAAAAATTTAGGTTTTCATTGAAGAAATATGGCCCAATCATGCGGGTACCCAAAACACCTTACCAAATGTTAAATCCCCACCTCACTTGAAGTCTAACTTCAAGAGTTAGCCTAAACAGCTCTACCCGGTTGTCGTCTTTCAGAGTATTTACTCAAATACATTTCTCTCTGCTTGAGCGTCATTTCTGCGACAAAGAATAAAACACTCCAGCATATCGTACTTATCACTATTTGAAAGGTAATTCATTTTAAACCCACAGTTTATTAACTAAACACAACTGACACTGACTAACAATAAATTGAAATTTTAATTTTGTTATTTTTCATAATTTAACTTATCCGATCACAAATGTGTTATACATAGTTGAAGAGCATTTTTCATGAGAATTTTGAAAATGTAGAAATTCAATATGACGCTTATAAGGAAAACAAAAGTTGACTTTGGCCGTGCACAACATAGTAGGCCAAAACAATTTCCTCAAAACTTGATGACCATAGCTTTTATAATAAAGGAAATATGGCGATTATTCTAAAATGCACAGTTTCCTGTTTCATCCTGTATCTATGTAACGGCATCGATTTAAATTAAAACAAATGCAGATAATTTTTGCGCAACTTTTCTCCCATTTAACCGACGTTGTATCTCCAACGGTTTCCAATATCCCCCATGTACATCATTTTATACTGGACACTGTATAGCTTTCGTCGAAGCTCAAAATAAGCTAATAAAATTTTTTTTTCTTCAAACGTCAGTTAAGTACGCCATTACATTGCCGAGCTGATAATGCATAAGTGTCACTTCATTGACATGACACTGTCGGCGGCGCTTAAGTGCTTAAGTGCCGTTGACGGATAAGTTACAGCATATAATCAATAACCTCATTTTGTTAAAAAGTATTGTTTACATATTTTAGTTGCAATTTAATTAGAAGTTGTATGTACAATTATTACAAAGCAAACGAGATTTGCTGTATAAAAATTCCTTACGGATTATTTGGCTGTTTTTTTTTTTTCCTTACATTAGAAAAAAATAGTATATTTTATGCGGAGTTTAAGTGGTTTTTCGACTGTTTTGGCTTCTTATAAAATAATATACTACATATTATGTAATAGCTCCTACGCCATTTTTGTTATACCACTTTTCTTTTTCGTAGTCGAGACACAATTTTACCGGTAGTAAATTTCCAATAGTGCCATGGGCGATCTCTCAAATTTGAGAAGGGGTGTTTGTGATATTTTTACTTTTATTAATTTTTTTTAATTATACGTATGGCAAATGTACTTAATTAAACTTTAAACTAGCAGAAACTGCGAAATTTTATTTTAAAATCAATTTAAAATGCCCAAAATAGAAAAAGTAGTTTTCAGATGGCATTATAACAACTCGCTCGAGACTCGTTTTTTGAGACTGTACTCGTCTTCTTAAACTAGTTATCCAATATACTATATTAGAATTTTAGAAATTTTACAATCTGCACTAACGAAATTTATTACGATACAAATTTAGAAGCGATAGAATTGCAACATCATATTAGGATCAAACGTTCCTCCGACAAGATACCAATTCAAAACCAATAGAAAAACATCTCTGCTTATTTCACTTAACGTCAAACATACAATTTAAGATGACGGTTTCCATAATTTACATAAAATAGGAACAGCCTGATTGGAATATAAATTAATACCATTTTTGAAGATGAGGGTAACTGATGCCAAGTGCCAGGGTGCGAGTCACAGCATTGTCAAAAGACGTACGATGCTGCACAATTCTTCTTTAGGAAAAGAATTAGTTTTTAATTTTAAAATATATGTTACGGTCATTTTCCCGTAAATTGTACAAAATAGTTTTCATAGTTTTCTAATTTTAACTTTTTCTCTATCAATCCACCGGCCGGCGTGTTTCCTTTAATTTGCCCCGACGTGTTGACAACTGCTACTAGAACTCCTAAGGTACTGTAAACTATGATCAATCTCTGTGCTCCGGTGAAGTTTTCCTCCGAATACGCTGAGTGTTTTGCGCGCTTCCATCTTCAATGTCATGATATAATGCATGTTGAAATGTTAATAAAACTTCTAACTCTAATTGTATAATTTGCATTGTTGTTTTATCTCTTTTGCTCAACTGATGTTGTCCCGTGCCCTATCGTTTTACCAGATTTTACGCATATATCGAGGTTGTAGGGGAACAAACTAAATAATTCAAAAATTTAATGTTATTTCAAAAATGATTAAGTATTTTTGGGTCGGGCAATTAAGAAAAAGGAATTGACAAAAGAAATGGTATTGTTGTCTATTTAATAGTGCAAAATACAGGTAAAAATTGCAAATTCTGGGTAATGCGTAATCCTTAAAGTACGTTGTAAAAGTGCTTTCGGCCACAAAAAATGTATAACATGGCAAATCCAAGTGGTCAGAATATAAAAAAAATTACATTTACAACCCAATGGCTACAAGATAATAGACTCGTCGAACTTACTTAAGCGGATTTGCTTAAGTATTATATTGCTATGAGAAACCCCATTCCTCTTTGTATTGAAATGTGATTGAGTATGATTATAATCTCGTTTCTACCAACTACTATCAACTACTGCTTTAGAAAAAGCAAACACGTTCACAGTGGTTTACTAGTAGATGTGAGAGTTAGTAAATCTAGTATGACCACCCAAATAAGAATGCATGTGATTGAAATTGCAGTCACAACCACTATTATTAACTATCCTGTGTGATTGCGGTCTTATCGAAATAAATTTTCGCTTTCGCTATATTGCGCCCTCGTTTAGTCTAAAGCCGTTCGTGCGCCCAAACAAAATTTTTAGGTGGGTTGCAAAAATAAAACGTTATCGGTACGCGCAAGGGGTACTTTAGATTGACTATTTGTTACTATGTTTATTTGTAATAAAACGTTCTAGTCCCAAGAAAATTTATATCGTATTGTTAGTCAATTTCGTCATTTGAATTAGTGTGTCTACCGATTGTTGACCATTAGGTTTCTCACGTATTCAGTGGCGCCCGTCTTCTTTTTGTATCCGGGTACGACAGATAAAAGAAGACAAAACAAATTTGAGTTTGTGTTTAATTGATTTGAAAATTATTCGAACGACTTAATCTAACTTTTCCTAATCCACGACGCCTGCCGCGAATACGTGCTGGCCGGGGAATTATTTGAAAAACTCATTCCAATATTTGCTTTACTATATCGGTAGAACTAATTGAAGGAACTCGCTATTCATTACTTTTTAATTTTTGTAACGCATAATTTTCATGTTACAGATATTCTTTTATTTGAATTCATAACCTCTGATATACAATTATGAAATTAATGTGTTTTTTTCACTTTTTATCGCTAAGATTTAATCCGTTTTTTGTAGACTACATATGATTTTAGGTGATAACTTTTAAAATTAAAATTAATTACTAAGACGCAATTTTTTTACTCTATAGCGGCGTTGATAATGTAATCAAATTTTGTGATGATTCACATTTTCTATATAACTCGGGTTGGTATTTTGATATTATCTTACATTATTAGTGATTATTATTAGAGAAAACGCTTCCTAACTGTATATATGATATTATTATTTTCATTCATAGTACCAGAAAAGAAAGATCTTTGTAATTAGATTTATTTTTTTAAATTTATTTTATACATAAATAGTTAATTAAAAGATACAAATTTGACAAATGATCATTCTTACCAATTAACCACTGTTGCCAATCAATTAAATGTGCTTGAATCGAAGGTTTTGCGGTATTTTAAAAATGTAGATTAATAAAACTCTAATCCTCAAAACGTCTAGCAAAAATATTTGGTTAGCATAAAACTTTAAAAAATTGTATTTTATAAAAACAAAATAATAATAAAAATTCTTGCAAAGGAAGAAACCTTGTCAAGTAGTACAAACAGCTTGTTGTATTCGTTTAAGCTGAAACCATTTCCTTTTATGAATAAATAAGGTTTTAAGCGCCAGCCTTCCATTTGCGTGTGAGTGTTAGCTTTTACCAATAAAGAATTACACATTCGATTTTAACACAAAAACATACATAGGTACTTATAACTTTAAAAACATTATTTAATGATAATACAATTAGGTCGGTCGAATAAAATTCTGTATAGAATAAAACATTGAATTGAACACAAAGTATTCCATAAACCTTAACATTAATCTAATATAAGCTTAGCGCTACCTTCATAATTTAAATAATATTTTCATTAGAATTTTTAAAATGTACGAATGAATTACGTAACCACTAAACTCTAAAGTGTACCTATAGAATAATTAATTTATTGTAATGTGAAAAAAATATTTTAAGAAAGCTGCTTGCTATAGAAAATAATTATTAGTTGCACAAATTTTCAGTTTAATTTTAAAATTCGCATAATTAGTAAAATTTATAATGAAGATATACAATAGGTAGTAGCAAATTAAGTCCCAAGGATACTTTTAAATGAGTTTTTGAGGTCATGTAAGTTTCTTCATGTAAAATATGTAATGGCTTGTTTAAACAAAGAGTTGTGTGTATGCAGTAGAGCCCGGTACCCAATATTTCAACAATATCATTTTCTGTAATAGATGATTCTTGATCTAAGTGATTTGAGTATACGACTCCAAGATAAGGAAGGACTACTGTGGGGATTTTGGAAACGGTAAGGAATATAGATTTTTTTGTTGATAGTAATAAATTAATGATTCAATTCAACCACGAGATTATTGTTAATGACATAAACTGTTTATTGAAATTGTTAGTTGTTTATTTTTAAAATTAATTACTATATACAGGTCTGTAATAGAAATTTTTGTTGATTAAAGATGAAACGCTATTGAACAAAATAAATTTTATACGTTGAATTTGAAGTATAAATGACTTTCAGAATCTGATATTAGAACATTCATACTGTGTTTAAAAAACTGAAGTTGTTGAAAAACTGATTCCACGTTGAAGGAAATACTATCGTTTAATATCGTCAGAAAAACTAGTAAGTAAAATCGAAAAACTTACAAGATTTCTAAACGTCATTTTCTTGTGCATTTGATTACGTAACTTTTTTCCCATTTAACCAAATCAGTATCCCTTACCGTACCCAAAATCTTCGTAGTGGCCTTCTTTATCTTGGGCACGTTGCATACAGTGCCATCCAGTAATTGACATTGTCCCAATTAAAAAACTATTTCAACATTTTTTTGTAAATTACAAATAAAAATAGTAATTAAGTGTTTCCTTCTTACATATTTATTTATTCATTGATATGGTAGTATTGATAATTGAGTTCCTTCCACTCGAAGGTCTTCCTTTAAGAGTGAAGGTTTAATAAAAAGAACAAGTTTATTTCAGGGCGTCCACGCTTCGGCAACCGATAGTGTTTCCTCTTCAAGGCGTAAAAATAAACAGTTCTTTTTACGACACCATTCGTTGCCAAAACGTCGACGCTATAAAATAAACTTGTTCTTTTGTTTGTATCCTTACCCTTAGGAAGACTTTCATAAGTAATAAACCCAATTATCAACTAAAATTTAGTGGAGTCTCGATAATAAGTGAATATGTTTTAAAGTTTAAGAAAACCACTAAAACCTTAGGGTTTAACCCTGACCCACTTAACATTCATGTATCGTAATATTGATTGAGTGTGTAAATATAATAGAAAATAAATAAAGACTTAAAATATAACAGTCCTGCTATTGCATGACGACATGCAATAGACAGGTTGAAGTGCCAGTCATAGCAATAACAAAAACACAGTCGGATAAAAAGATAATAAACAAAATAATGGAGAAACAGTTAAAAGACCCGTTTAGTAGTGACGTCACAAACCAACCGCGTAATTCGAAATTTGGTACTTTGCAAAATTGTAACGAAAAAGTGAACCTGAAGTACAAGGACTTAATGGATATATTAAAATAGATCAATAAAAGGTGTTTGGTTTTCTAATATACACGCATAAATAAGAGAAATCGTTGTCATATTCACTAATTCTGAACCTTTATCTTTCATCTAGAATGAATATTACATTTTTCAAACAGCATATTTTTATTATCATTTAAAATTAATTTTTATACCACAAATACCTTATACCTTATACTTTGTATTGCGGTTTTCTTTGTTGTTCCTGGCGTTACTCTTGTTTCTTTATTAGCTTATTTATTTGTTTACTTCATTAGTTTGTTCTCTATAATATATAATTTATAGTTAAATTTAATAGTATTTCATAGTAGTATGGTTAACCCGGAGCGTATTTCTAAAATTATTGTTCCCGCCAGTTGATTTTCTGTGCAGGTATTTGGAGTATAAAAATTAATATTAATTTATAATAAAATATTCTATTTGAAAATGTAATATTGGTACTAGATAAAAGATAAAGATTCAGAATTAGTGAAAATGGCAACGATTTCTCGTATTTATGCGTGTATACTGAAAACCAACCACCTTTTATTGGCCAATTGTGAGAATCCGTAAAAATAATTTAATTATTTGCAATTTTCGTACAATTTTGCATTGAAAATTATAAATTTGTACAGGGTGGGCCATTTTCGACACTTTTAAAGGGAAACT
This sequence comes from Abscondita cerata, assembly GCA_030710515.1. Lineage (NCBI taxonomy): Eukaryota > Metazoa > Arthropoda > Insecta > Coleoptera > Lampyridae > Abscondita > Abscondita cerata. The sequence goes on from JALBCR010000846.1 coordinate 330,859, forward strand.
CCTTTATCCAATTGAGATAGGCAACAACTGATGTCGGTGTCTGAAGCTTATTTTTAATGAGAAACACAATGGCGAAAACCTCATGGCGATATCCATTGTCGGAGTACAGGTGATTTTCAGAATATCTGCATTTTAGAAAATGTCTGTAAATTGTTTCCTGTTGGAAATTTTCAAATTTTGCAAAAACATTGCTCCAGCACTTTTTACGTAGACTCCAATGTCGTTTTAAAATGAGTGTACGGGATCACATCAAAAAATAATCTACAAAACTTATTTTTTAAATAGAACGCCCTGTATATTTTTATTTATTTAATTTCTCTCATAAATACCCATTTTAAAAATATAACACACTTTATGCTTTTACTTTATTTTTTATTTTTAAGCATCTTTTTTTGCGTGCGATTTTAAAAGGCGCATTCTGAATATGTCGTCCTTGAACGGCGTAGGCATAGTTTTGTCATTCAGTTTAATGAACAACGCAATGGAGATAACCAAAATATTTTTTTTAATTAACAATATGGCTCTCTCAGTTCTCTCTGTACTTACAGATTTTCCGAGATTCACCGTTCGCCGAGCCGTACCAGTGTTTTGTCGCATAAATCAAAATTTCAAATCGCCGACACCGCTATTCCACCTGACCACGATTTTATTAAGAGTTTTACCAATTTTATTTTACCGTTTGCCGAGTTAATTTTTTATTTTTTGTCATTTTTGTGCCGTCTTTCGAACTTTTGAATAATTTGGTTTAGTTTATTTTCAGCAGTTTGTTTGTTGGAGTCTGCATATCTCCGGGTGCAGAGCTACAATAAAAATTTATTAGTAATCCAAATTCGTTACTGAAACGTATTATACCTCCGACACTGGTTTTAAACGTAGAACTCACGTTCTGCGGGCTAAACCTGATGTACCTATCACTGTGTCAAATACGTGTGGAGCTAAAGCACACGCGGAAGGACCTGTGATCCCGATAACACTGCGCCAAGTACGCTTGGTATAAATTGAGCGAAAGGGCCTTGTACACCGTTCCTATTCTCTTGCACTGTGCCGAGTACGCTTACTGGCAACTGAGCGAAAGAGCCGTGAGACAAAAGGACTGTGCTGATTACGTTTGGCGTCTGCTGAGCGGAAGATCCGTCTTTACATTGCTAAGACCATAACGTAGGGTGCGAATCCTGCGGAGGGGCTTGGTAATACCCTATTCTATATATGCACCGTGCACCGCAAGTTTCGTTCGTAAGGTTTCTACCTAGCGGAAATAACTTTGCCTCCGTATTATCCGCTGGTTATACAACATCACGAACTGTATTAGTAGCCCTACAGAGACCGTATCCTCCGCTAAACAAACCGCGTAATTCAAGTTTGCTTATAAATCCTGCAAAGTTAACCTCACCAAAGACACGCGCTAAAATTCAACCGATAAAACTTACCGGATTCAAGTATCCAAATAAAAATCATTATCAGCGGCTACTTGCATCCTCTTGTGTTGACATTAAACCACCGTCGTCTCCGAAATTTAATTAAACACTGTTTCAGGAATAATTAAAAGCCGACCACCTGGAAGGTTAAGCTGTATAGAACTTGTCCCGGACCGAAACTCATACTGGCCGTTCCACCGACCAGGAAAGCCGCATTTAAGAAGACAGGCTCCCTAGAGCGGAATGTAATTAAAACACATTTGAACTGTTTATTTATATTTTATTTACGTATAATAAAAAATTGTTAATTGGGATCGTAATAATCTATTCTTCGACTAAAAGCTACCCGAGGGCAAAACCGACTACACAATTTTAATAAAACTCTTAAGTCCTTGTACTTAAAGTCTACTTTTTGTCTAAAGACTGAGGATAAAAAGTATTGTATAACTTCAGATGTCTTTTAAACGAATAAGCCATAACACAGCTTCATCCGTTAAATTATTATGAATGTTTAAACTTTAAACTTTGTTAATGGACAATCCTCCACAATATGTGCAGTCTCTGTTTCGTTTCCACAGTCACAATTTGGATTAGAAATCGCATCCCATTTAAACAACATTGAGTTAAACTTTGAATGGTCTGATATTATGCGATTTGCTTTTGACCAAATTTTTTAAATCAAAGTCCGGCACTTTATTTTGATGTTTATTGAAAACATCAACTTTAAACCATTATTTTTCTCTTCAATTTCAGAAAAACTTATACTTGGGTATTATTGACAAAACATATAATACTTCAAAATTTAAGTCATTTAGCTGGAGGATTTTTAATATCACTCTAAATTGGTGAGCTGTTCTTAATGACACTGTACATATTTATTTTTATTTATTTTATTTTAAAAATTTAAATAGGCACGATTTATTTAAATCTGTTGCCACTGTGATAGAATAATTTACAGTACAGAGTACAAAGTAACTGACCTAATTTGGTTTTAAAAAATTAAACAAAAATTCAATATAAATTCAGTGTGGTTCATTTACAAATCAATTCATGACCACTTGAGCAAAAGTTTTTTAGTAGGTATTACATTTTTATTTATGTCTAGAATGGTCGTTTAACTTCAAAATTTTTATTTGCAGCAATACAAACATTACAGGGTGTACACACTATAGATTAATTTTTGTGGCACTATTTATTACAGTAATACTTTCTAAACTGGATGACTTTTTATGCAAAAATTGTCTTTTAAAATTCTTGCATTCATTGTTTAAGATTGAATATCTTTTTCAATACATATAAACAATAGTATAAATAAACACAATACTGTGATTTTGTCTTTAATTATTTAGTTTAAAGGTCAATAATTGTACTAATGACTTTTAATTACTTAAATTATAGACAAAATGAGATATTGTTTTTCAAAAAATGTTATGCTACACGAAAGTTTTAGTAATTAAATTAATCAATTTACAGACGAAACTTTTTAATTATTCAATGCACAAACTTTGTTTTCCTATAAAAGAACAAAGAATGTAGCTTAATTTGTTTGTGACTATCATTTTAACTTCAACAAATTGTTGTGAAAAAATAAAAAAACTCAATTTAGTGTTTATTTGGTTTAGAAGTTTATATTTTCACTATTACTAAGTAGATATTACAACCATCTATTTCATTTAGGGTTCGAGAAGGAACATATCTAATAAGACTTTCAAAATGCTGCGGAGACAATTTACCGTTAAGCTTCTTTGGCATTCATAGGGTATCATTTAAACCATTATATTTTAGCACAATTCAAAAGGATATATTTCATCTTTTAAGTCATTTACCTAATGCATTTTATCGACATTTACATTTTTATGTTGGCTACATTGGTACTAATTTTCAATGAAAAATGTTAAACGTTGAAATGAATTATTTTCTTTTATATTACGTGTATTATTAAAGCCATTCTGTACTTAGCACAATTAATCAATAAACTTAATTACGTTACATACCTTAAAAATACTAAAACTTTACTAAATCTACTAGTATTTTTGTAGAATCCTCAAACATATTTACAGTGAGTAGTTTTTTGAAAATAACAGAAGTTTGCCTATATAAAATTTCTTAAGCAAATTTGTGATAAAAGTAAATTGTTATTTATGTAATAGTATCCAACGTTTTGACCTTTTTGAAATAATTTTGCTGAATTTTAACTTTAATCCCCAATAGATTACACTCAGACATTTAATGTCCAAGTTGGGTGAGAAATGTGCAGGTTGTTTGTACAAGCAATGAATTTTAATTAATCTGATGGTTTGTGATTATATGTCAAAACATTACTGCTGAATTAATTTGTCTTAGAAATTTGATGTTGATGTTTTCTTAAGTTTTAAGTTTTTCGTATTTTAGAAAAATTGTGGAAGCAATTGACTATTATATATTGATTATTTTTTATTTAAAAAATATTCAACCTTTTTTTCTACAAAATATGTAACTGCAAATAAAATCGACATTGGTACAGTATTATTTCAATAAGTCATCTAAAGCTGACATGTCCCAGTCACTGTCTTTGCGTAATGATTTGTGGTAAAAAATATTAGAACTACTTTTTAAACAAGGTTTAATTCCGGATGTTGAAGGTAAATTCGTAAAAGAACTTTCATCTGAAATATCAATTTGAAATCCTTTGCTGATAGCTCGGTGTTTGTGTTGGTGATGATGGTGGTGATGATGATGTTTTCGGTGTCGTCGCGATCCTGAACTTTCGTGATTGTCGTATGCTTTTATATTATTTAATTCTAAACTGCAATCGTGGTGAATCAGCTTACAATCAATTTGAGATTTTTTATTCTTTTTTTTTAAACTGTCTTTTATTTTATATAATTCTTCTTTGTATATTCTGTCCATATCAAAAGAGTTATTAGGTGCAACCAAAAAACTTGAGGAATTTAAAGGTTTTATTTTATAACGGTCTTGTGGAATCAAGGATAAGTATGAGTTACTATGTTTCCTGCTGTATTCTGAAGAAGTAAATAAGTCGTCAAATGAAGGCTTATATTTAGGCGACGTTTTCTAAAATTGAAATGGGTAGAATCTTAACTATTTTATTTAATAACTTACTTCATATGAAAAATAAAGTTGACGATCTGATTGCAATTTTGCATTAGCCAATTTTTGTTTTTCTTCAGCAAGTTTGCCTTTTAAATTTTCCAGGACAAAACCTAATTGTTTAATTTTAGATTTAATTTGATTGTCTCTGCTGGAACGATCTTTAAATTCATCTTTTCTTTTTGTAGCGACTCGAGAGAATATGATTGTGGTAATTTATAGTCATTTGCTTCTGTTACATATTGATGCATTTTTATGACATTTTTAGTAGCTGTCAAAATTTTGAAAATAGGTATTAACCATCGCGGGTAACGTGGTTTTGACAACACGGCGACGGACCACACATGGTTCAGATATTGCACACCAGGTGGGAGTGTCACCTTACTAGTGGTCTCTATACGTAGTGTCGGTCAAAAGGGTTGGTGGACGCGTCAATTCGTTGATTCTAATTAACATAAATTCTAATCGCTCAAGTGCGCACGTCTGTGATTAGCAAACAAACGTATTCACAAATAGAAACCATATCTTCGAGAAGTCATGAAATAATTGGAGAAATAAATACAGTAAGTAAAGTGAAGTTATATTAGACTCAACACTAACAAATTTATTTTTAGTTGATGAATTGCTTTTATTGAAGAATAACACTGCTGATGAAGATGTTCTTTTGGACTTAGCTTAAGGTTACAGTGGATGCGAGTCCGTGCGTTTTTTTACTCGTGCGTGCTCGGACGTACTTGTGTGTAGGCATTTCGTAGATTTATTATTTTTGTTAATTATTATGGATATTGAGAAGTTAATTTGTTGTGTGCAATCAAGAAATGCACTATGGAATCAAAAATTCAAAGATTACGACAACAGGAATGTGGTAAAACGACTATGGGAGGAAGTTCGTCAAAAAATAAATGAAACTGGTAAATAAAGACTGTTTTTATTATCGAATTTGTGAAAACAACAAAATTTACCCAACATAGAAGTAAGTACGTAGAATTAATATTAGTTTTTATTCTTAATGTACAGAGTTGTCCAAAACATTATTTCTGAAATGAGACAGAACCAAGTGGACTATTGAAATAATTTTTAAATATATCTCTCTCTTTATATGCCGCCACAGTAGAACGGTTGTTGCTTCTTGAAGATACTTGTTGAACCACTTGAGATAAACCAACATACCGTTGATCCTCTATGCCAGTATTAACTCCTTCTTTGTCAATTATAATGTTATGAAGAATACAAGTACACTTTACGATAAGTTCCGCTTTATCCGGATAACATTCAATTTCTTTTTAAAATTCTCCATTTTGCTGTTAAAATTCCAAACGCACATTCTACTATTCGTCGTGCACGCGATAGTCGATAACTGTAAACTTCTGGTTGTTGTTGGAGGCCTCGACCAGGATATGGCCTCATTAGATATTGTTTTAAAGGGTACGCTTCATCGCCTAAGAGTACGAATGGAGCAATTATGTCAGTACCAGGGATCTTTTTGTTATATGGAACACGGAAAGTTCTATTTTGTAAGTGGTGCATTAACGAACTAGCCGCAAATATTCCCCATCACTCTGTTTGCCGTAAGCACCAACATCGATATAAAGAAATCTGCCACGTGCATCGGATACTGCTTGAAGTACAATAGAATGGAAATGTTTATAATTCCAATACATTGAGCCTGAATCTGGGGGAGCACGAATTCGTATGTGCTTTCCGTCGATACACCCAATACAATTCAGAAAATTCCATCTTACAAAAAAATCATTCGGAACTGAGAGATGCATTTCAGTTGTCGGAAATGGCATATGATCCTGGTAGAATTCGTCCCATATTGCTTCGCAGACTTCATAAATTAATTTTCTAATCGTCGTGTGCGACATTCTGAATGAAAACGACAGTGACCGAAATGCAAGTCCTGTGGATAAGTATCTGAAAATGAAAAAAATTATACAGAAATTCCTTTATGGAATGCAATCGTAAATTACAAATGCTAGTAAAATACTACAACGGCCCCTACGTTGTCATATCCATTAAATAATAACAATTTGCATAATATTATTACGATTGCCATGTGTTTCGTCTTTTAGATGTCAAGATAAATAACAGAAATCTACTAGACAAGCTAGCAAATTGCTGCTTCTTATCCTGAACAACCCTTCTTGGAACATGTCAGTTGGGTGTATACAACTTGATCTCATTACTAAAAGGTGAAGAGTAAAAATTCAAATTCAGTACTATATAATGCAAATTAAACTATTCTTAATTGATATACCGTCGAAGAGGACGTTATAGTATTTTACTAGCATTTGTTATTGATAAAAATTATAGTAATCACACCTTATGTATCAGTTATACAATAAATGTTGAAAGAATTTATCCTTTCAGGTGCAGCAGTTAAGGCTAAATGGAGGACCATTAGAGATAATTTTCGCAAAGAACTCAATAAAATGTACGGTCGTTCGGGAGCCGAAGAAGGGAAAAAACCTAAATGGATTTATTTTGAAGCTATGTCATTTCTGACCGATACGATGACGAGCAGATCCTCAAGTGGTAATATATCCATGACCGATACAAATATTGAGTCACACGATGCTACAGTTGATAATCAGTCACAGGAAGTAATCTGTAATGAAGAGGAAAACGCTGTTGCAAATAAAGAGGACCAAGAAAGAGATGAACTAGAAAATATGAATAAAAAAGGAAGAGATGAACAAGACACAAGAAATGGAGGAAGAGATAAACAAAGCCAAAATTTTCGCACGCTCCAAGATGAAAAAAGAGTGCTTGAGGAAAAACTCGCTTTTCAGTCAAAAAAAAAGGTACCAACATCTACGGTCGACTTTTAGCTGTAGAGGAACAGAAACTAGGGAAACTAACTTCGATGTGCTCAAAGCTTAATCAAGATAATACAACGGACAGTGATTATATGTTTCTCATGAGCCTGCTTCCTCAAATGAAGGGTCTATCACCTCTGCGAAATCTACATATGCGACAGAAAATTCAACTACTATTTATAAACAAATTAGAAATGTTAGAGAGCAATATAACTGGGCGAAATGCAGTAGTTGAACCTTCGTTACTGTCACCAACAGAAAGTTATCTTTTTTCATCTACCAACACTTTTACACATTCCTCTCGGACATCAGAATATGTCGCGCCATCTTCAAATGCAGTATCCAGCCAACCCTCAGATACGCTTGGTACAAATATTCAAAGATTTTTTCACACATATGAATAAACTTTGTAATACGCAATGAATAAACTTACCTTAACGTTATTGTCAGTTTTTCTCTGGGTCCAATGCATTCCCGAAAGTTAGAATATTTTTGAATTCTAGGTTTAATTCTATTCAGGATGTAGTCAAACGTTGATAATGACATTCTAAAATATTCAAAAAAAATTTCCCGTTGCTGTCTTACTTCATTAACCAGTTTAACATATTCACTGTCCTCCGCTCTTCTTGCATGTAAATCATTTACCCAATAGTTTTCTTCTGTTCATAAGTAGTGACGTCCATGTTAACAAACTCGACATTGGAACGCGCATCTACTGTAACCACACCACGCCAAAACACTCGTGCGACTACATTCCGTCCGAGCACGCACAAGTAAAAAAACGCACGGACTCGCATCCACTGTAACCTTAGCCTTAGGAGCACCACAAGTTAAATAGAAGAAAATCAGTACGGCAGAAGTCACTTTTATATGAAAGCTTTTGGAGCACTTTAAAAATGAGAGCAAACTAAAAGAAGAAACTCGACAACGGCGTCATGAAGAACGATTGGCAGCTTTCAACAATAAAATTGATCCTCTCTTAGACAAACTTTGAAATAGTTTAAGCGATTAAGTTAATAATTACAAAAAAATGTATATAAATTCATTAAGAATTGGAAAAATTTGTGAGTACTAAATGATTTAATTTTATTTTTGTTAAAAATCCTATATAATAAAGCGCCTATTTTTTCATGTCTGTCTCCAAAATTAAACGGGTATCCCAGACGTCGTAGAGAGTTGAAATTCGGCGAGCCCAGGGGCGTCTCCGTCCGCCATAGGTTTAACATTATTCAGAGAGTTTTTATTATTTATACACTGAATTTCGTAAATAAACAAGTTCATTCAACATTCTTAAGTTTGTTCTTCACCATTAAATTCTATTGAAATAAAAAATAAATAAAAAAAGTAGCATTATTAAATTCATGCATTAAAATTTGTTCGTCAATCGAGGGGTTTTTAATCTAGTTATAAAATAAAATTTTAAAAGTTCATTTACCCTTAGAAAAACGTTGAGACAGTTTGGTAAGCTATTTTATTTGGTTATTAATACACAAGAGGTTGATTTTTACCGGGTAATTTTTTTTAGACGAAATCCTTTTTTCCATAAAATTATTCGACAATTAAGAGCATGTTCCTTAATTCAAGAATAATTCTCTAATGGAAAAAAGGTTTGCCTAAAAAAATTACCGAGTATAAAATTAACCTCGTGTGTATTATAGAAGATTAATATGATTACATAAGAACTATCCAAACTTATTATTATAAAAAACAACATTATTTATTTAGAATTTACAAAAATTTAACAAACAAATCAATTTTTACATTACAAAATAATAACTACATATTCATATTATTTATATGGAATACACAGTTATTATATGAAAAGCTATTATTTCCAGATTCTTATGCGTGATTGTTGATTAATTTTACATTGTTACCAGAATTTTTTGCACTATTATTTTTAGGGTTTCTTAAATTTGAAATTAACGTGGAATAATGTTCCTTATCTAGTTGAAGATAAGGATTTATTGATTTGGTATTTGTATGACCAGTTATTTTAATTAAACGTTAAGTCGAAACGCCAGATTTGGTAAGACTTGAAACTGTACAGCTCCTGTTTGAATGGTTAGTTATTTTATTATTTTTCACATCAAGTCCAATTTTTATAGCAGCTTCTCTAGTCCATTTTCCAAGTGTATTCTCTCCTACGTGCATATTTTTGTACCATTCACCTGAGTTTCCGTTGTTCCAGAAAGGCTTTAGCGTTAAAAATAACCGGTCGGTTTTAACTGACTTCGATCGTTTACTCATTATTTTTTTAAATAAACCAATTTGACGTAAGTTAGTTGTTTCTAAATTAAGTGCAAGCCACTTACTATCACTAAGCTTCGTCTGGCTCCCTTGGGCTGTCTTAGAAAAAATAGGATTGTAGTTTATTCTGTTACTTGAAATACCATCTAAATTTTTCAAATCTAAAGTGGTCGACTTTTAACCGCTTCTCCTCCTCCCCATGTAAGTTCAAATGCCGCCACTAACTTGGTAAAATTTTCGCTGACAGACCTTCTGGCCTATCTTCATCCCAAAATTGCGTCATTTTATGTAATTACTTTATTTCAATGGCAAATGAACTTTGTTTGCGCTTTTCTGGAATCTCCTGAAGCCTTTTTCTATTGACATTTTTTGCATCCCTCGCTTTTTTGAAATTCTATAAATGGGTTACTCCTACCGTATTTTTCAAAATATGTTTCTTATAAAATTTTTGCCGTTACATTCCACATCGTTTTAACGACAGTTTCTTTATAATCTTTTCCATTTGATCTTTTCACATTATATCCCCAATCAGTTAATATATTCGCCACTTCCTTACTTGTATCTGTATGCTCTTCAAGGGAGATTGCTTTTTTACAAAAAATTCAAACTGTTTCCATATGGAATTTTAGGTTTTGTCTTGACAGGTACACTATTATCAATAGCTTAAAGTATATTTTCATAAGAAATATTTCTAAATCTCTTATTTTCACTCATTTTACTTACACAAACATTTACTCTTGAATTAATTTTAATAGTTTGACATTAATGTTTGTTTTACAAAGGCGAATACTGTAATAAAAAGAAGATACATTTTTATCGATTTTTTCCACCTAGCGAGAGCGATTTTTATCACTATAAAAACTTCCTATTGGTCCATTTCTTAATAAATTTACTATTTGATTGGTTAATATTGTAAGAATATATTAATCGTTTATACACAATATATACATACACAAATTACAAATTTACGTCCTTATACATAATATACTTGTGCAAAGCTGCATATTTTTAATTTTTCCCAAATTTAATTCTTTATCACCGTGCACTATACGATTACTCTTTTCATTATATGATCATGCTGGACATAATTTTGTCTACCACAAAAATACTTCAATCACTCCATCTCTATGTTCCCGGCACCCAAAATTATTAAAAAAAAAATATTATAAAAATAAAAAGAGAGAAAAAAAAAAAAAATTAATCACCAAAAAAAAAAAAAACAAAAAACCCAAACAACAAAAAAAAAAAAACACCCAACCAAAAAAAATAGTTTCTAAAGTAATTGCATAAAAACATTTTCTAATTACCTAAACTTTCGATCTAAAAGTGATGCTTTTATAAGTACATACATATGTACCGTCAACAGCTTCTTTCATTACGTCTTAATGTTGTGCATATCTGGTGCAACAACATTACTAATTATAAATTGTAACACAATCACTAAAAGTGACATTAAGGCTGCTATTAAAAAATTAAAAAAACTAGTACTGCTGGAGTCAACCTAATTGCCACTTTTTTAATTCGAGACTGTTTGCCTATCTTTATAAAACCATTACATTTCTTGTTTAACTTAATACTAAAAACTAGTAAATTCCTTACTATCTGGAAACATGCACGTATTTCTCCTATACTTAAAAGTGGTGACCCGACATTTATGAACAACTTAAATTGTTGAAATTGCCGACATTTTGCTTAGAGAGCTGTTTTGAGTTGTTTTTGCGCTTCCACCTTAACTTAGAAAGGATTTCAGACCAAATTCAAAACTGATACATTTTTTTGGAAGAAACCTTACTTTTTAAATTAAATATCTTTTAGATTGTAATTAATTTTAACAATTGTTATCAACTGATCGACTTATTTCAGGCCAATTTATTTTTTGTCAGAGTATAATAAAACAATTTCAACTATTCAGGATATATAAATAAAAAAGTCAAAGCAGGTACTGGAATTTTCTCTTGATATGCAGCTACCAGATCCCATTTCATAATAGTTAAAAAAATAGTTTAATTAAAAACCGTTGTTCTTATAATAATGTATATCTAAGGGCTCATTAATACATACATTTTTTGGTTCTAAACAACTTTAATTATTCAGCAGTTTTCTCTCTTTGAATGGTTAGGCTAATGCGTTGAATAAAATATTACTTCGAACGTGGATCACCAGTAACAGCTTGTATTCTGTCGTCTATAATATTAGTGAATTTATTTTAGGACTTCTTCACTCCATGGTCCTAGCGTTTCAACTGCAAACGGCAGAAATTGGAAGTTACGATTTGCAATGATCTTGTACTTCATGTTTTTCTATATTGCGGCTCCTCAGCAGCTTATCCAGCTTGTTTTGCTAACGATTGAATGTGACAAGGGTGTCCGTACATATTGCATCCCAAACTTGACCTCGTATCCAGGGGACTAGTGTCAAACCGTCTGGGCGCTTTCTATCGTCCCGTAACAAATCGCTAGGTTTCAATGCAGAAGGGAATTGAGCAGTTTAAAGGATCCTCTTAATGACATCATTTAGTAAATTCGTGCACCATTAGCGCTTTTCTTCCATGACAGTCATGACATGAAGTACAATTATAGTGTATTATTGTTTAGGATTTCACTGAGCATGTTATTGCGTTCCATAGAGTTGAAAGCGTTAATGAAATCAATTTCCAAAACTATTTTGGTGGTTCCTTTGGTGTTGTTTTGCATACGTTGTTAAGTATAAACAGCCGCCTCGCAATCTCCTTTCGTCTCGTATCCGAATTGATGCGGATGTAACTTCTCTCCTAGGGTGTCACTATAATGCCTAACTCCAAGCTTAGCTGTCAATGTTCGGAAAGTGTTACTCACTCTATGAACCAAATGAAACCATCTTTTTTAGTCAGTGCACAAAAGGAAGCTCCTTTACAGAATCTCATTAACTCCAGAATTGACACCCACGCAAGCATTAGGTTACAAAGTTTTGCGATTGCAAGGAAGAGTTTTCTTCCTACTTCTGCGGTAAGTTTTGAGCGTAAATGTTTCAAGTGTTGGGGCCGGAGACCAGCTATCCCTGATAGGGAGCCATTAAGAAAGGCTTGGATCGCTGCTAACACGTCAATTTTGGTAACAACTAGTGTTTCGGTGTGTAGTTGTGGAGGATCTGGCAGCAGGAAAGGTCTGGAAGGTTGGGGTACAATTGGGATGCCTGGGGCATATGTTACAGCTACATTTAGAACTACGATTAAGTATGATCAATAGTTGCATTTGAATACTGAGCAACACATACAAGATAAAAAAAAGCGTTGGGATGGAATTCTTACGTAGACTCCTGCGAGTACCTGGTACAATGTATTCTTGTAAAAAATGTTTGTCACACACAAAACAACTTTTATAAATTAGTTGTGATGTTAAATCATCAAATCGAGAGCGAGCTACTTTTTCTGTCCATAATTTAAAATATTGTTCATTATCTTTAAGAAACCATTGTCTTTTGCTTGCGCTATTTACATCTCGCCCCGCAACAGAGTCATTTCGTTTCCATTAATGATAAAGATGATGCACTTAATATGAAAACAAGTTGTTTAAATAGTTCATAAATCAATATTAATGGTCTGTCAATAAAAAAAAACATAAAAATAATAAATTGGAAATCCTAGATTTATGATCTGTGAATTACAGTGTGCAACGCCTCCTTTAGAGAACATGAGAAAAATTGTACTTGGGGGTAAATGTTTCTAGTCTATCAAGTGTGGTCCGTGAAGGCGGGTATTTTGCAGGAGGAGGATACAAACTTGAATTAAGTCAAAAGGTTACGGTTTGTTCTTGTTGTTTATTATAGTTTGTTTCATTATTTATTTAAAATTGTTATAAATATAAATTTTGTGTTAGAATCTCTTTTAATGAGTATTATCTATAGTGTGGAATCCTATGCTCAAAACGTACGTGAACTGAACAATAATTTAGGTTTAGTACATTTTGAAAATAAATACTTTAGTAATGGAAGCAAATGTCTTTAGTAGAATGCAGTAACTACCCATTAAATTACAACCACAACTAGTGACGGGTAATTATTTATTTTATGCTTTCAAAATTCAAATGTCCATAATTCATGGATGGCGCTTTTGAATATTTGGTTTTAATTTTATGTATGAATATAGTGCTAATTAAATATATTGTTATATAAACTATTACCTTATTTTGTTTTTTTTTTATTTATTGACTATAGTTTTTACTAAAAATTTTTTCATCTTCAATAATAAAATTATATATTTGTTTTTCGTTTATCTATAAAATCAATGTATACAGATTTTAACATTATAAAGTTAACAAAAATGTGAAAATGTCTGTTGCAAAAAAACCCTAGATTAGGCAACATAACGTAATCAACAAAGCTAAAAATAATACGCGCAAAACAAGTTTACGGTAAGAATATTTATAATTCAATTAATTAAGGATAAACAGCAAAGATTCTGTAAGATAATGCGTTTTTATTTAATTTTTTTTCACAAACATACTACATATGCAAAATAACCCAATTACAATTACAATTCAAACGAGAATTACTGACCATAAGATATGTTCGAAGAGTTACCTTCAAAATTTTGTTGGCTACGCACGTAAGTAATCGCATTTATCTTCTATAAAAAACGTTTTCTTCATTTTATTGAGATGTATTTTTACCTTACTATATTCTTCGTAGTACATTTTTTCCACGTTGTCGTTAATAAAATTTTTATACGCATCGACAAAATTTAGAGAATTTGAAGATTTTACTAAACTATTTTGTGCTACTCTACAAGGTACAGCTGGTTGTTGCATGACACCTAAAGACGAAAAATAATCTCCCTGATCGTATATCAACTTTTCATTTACCATCTAAAAGTGAATGGTTAATTAACTCATTAAAAATTAAATCATTTACTTCGGAAGGGTAGTCGTAATACTGTGATTGCATTTTTTCTTCAGCTAATTTCCTTTTTTCTTGCTCAAGCTTATTTCTGAGAATTCTTAAAACACATTCCAATTTTTTAATTTTTAATTTGATTACTTCATCTTTAGAAAGGTAATAATTAACGGGTTCGTCCTTCAAATTTTGAAATTTTTCAAAAGGCGATGAAACGGGGAATTTACTCGATGTTAAATACTCAAACATATTAATGACTTTTTCCGAAACAAAATAAAATGACACTTTATTCAGTCATTTGATTACTTGATATACCTAGTTATAAATAACACATTAAAAAAATTGAAATCAGTGCATGTTTTAGACTTTTTTTTTAATTCAATCTGCATCTATTTAGATGCTCAGTTAAAATAAATGTACTGTAAGACCCTTCGCACAAAAAACTGAACTAATTATAAACGTAATTTACAAACTAGTTGCGAACTGTGGATCGTACACCACGCTACTCAAGTTTCTACCGAGCTATCATAAAGTTTTTAGATAAGGTGTTTGACATTAGCAAATGTTTTATGTCTTTGATAACAAGATGCGTATAGTTTGTTACATATACGATACATCTAAATCTTTCCCGAAAGTCAATGTGAAAAATATTGTACAATATTTTTGGATAATCTATTTTACTGCGTCTCGATACTAACATATTACTAACCTCTTGTTTTATCGGTGGGACATTAATATTGTCCCCACACGTAGTAAAACACTTGATTATACACTTATATCATTCATTAAATGCTTATATTGTATATATATATATATTAATGAAATCAATATTGCTATGTCCAAAGTTTCTAACTTTACCACCAACATTATTGAACGAGGATGTATTGATATCTAGTTAGCCTAGACCAGTTCCTTGCATAAACAAAATATTGCGTTACCATAGCAACGAACAATAACTTATTAGAAGTGTCAGTGTAAAGTTTGACGTCAAAAAAGTAAACCAGAGTCACGCAATAAATTAAATGAAAAAGATGTCCACCGAAATTGTGAAAATCGAAAAATTGGAGTATCGAGCCATCATCAAGTACCTGTATTTAAAAGGGTTAAGAGGTAAGCAGATTTACGAAGATATGCTTAATACCCTTGGTGATCAATGTCCTTCGTATGCGACCGTCAAAATTGGAATGCAAGCTTCAAAAGAGGTAAATTTTCCATTGAAGATGATGACCGATCGGGAAGGCCAGTTTCTGTGTCAGTCCCCGAAAATATCGATGCAGTTCATGACATGATTTTATCAGACCGTCGAATTGGGCTAAAACGGATATCTGAAGCACTGAATATTTCATACGAACGCGTTCATCATATGGTTCACGTCAATTTGGACATGAGAAAAATTGCTGCAAAATGGATCCCCAAATGTTTGAATGTTGACCAAAAGCGTGCAAGGGTAGAAGCATCGCGTTCGATCTGTGCTCGATTTGAAAACGATGTAGACTTCTTAAACCGAATTGTTACTATGGATGAGACTTGGGTACATTTCTACGATCCAGAAACAAAGCAACAATCGATGGAATGGCGACACTCTGGTTCTCCAAGACCTAAGAAGTTTCGTGTCCAAAAATCTGCTGGAAAAGTTCTTGCTTCAGTTTTTGGGATTGCCATGGAGTAATCATGATTGATTTTTGGATAAGGGTAGAACAATAACTGGAGATTACTATTCGACATTACTGACCACTCTACGGGAAAATATTAAAGAGAAAAAGACGGAAAGCTATCCAAAGGTGTTTTGTTTTTGCAGGACAACGCCCTGCACACAAATCTCATGTTGCCATGCAAAAATTCGTGATTTAGGGTTTGAATTACTAGAACACCCCCTTATTCACCCGATTTGGCTCCGTCCGACTATCACCTCTTTCCTCAACTGAAAAAAAGTTTAAAAGGTCGTACATTTTCTTCCAACAAGGAGGTAATAGAAGCTGTGGAGGTCTGGTTTGCAGAGCAAGAAGAAACATTTTTTTGAAAGGTCTAGAGACGTTGCAGGTTTGCTGTAATAAGTGTATCCAATTAAGAGGAGAATATGTTGAGTAATAAAATATTTTGACATTGAAATTTTGTTTGGTTCTATAGTAGGCTAAGAATTTTTCAATATATCCTCGTATTAGTAAAATGATGAGACTGCATTATTGTACTATAAAATAATACATATCTTCTATGCCACTGACGCCGTAAATTATAACTTTATTATACGTTTGAAGAAAATAGTTATTTGTCCAACAAGTGAGGAAAAAGATTCTTTTTTCTATTCGAGCACTAGAGTAACTGAATAATAAATTAAATTGTTTAATTAAGTTCTAAGCGCAGAGTTCTGATAATACAATCTTAAACTTTTTTTAAAGAGACATTCTTGCAACATGACATTTTTTTCTTCACAAGTGAGGGAAACCAATTTTCTTTACTGTTTGTAAAGAAGAAACGTCGGTATTCTAAGTATGTCGTGGAAAATAGTTATGTCCAACAAGTGAGGAAAACGATTCTTTTTCCCACTCGAGCTCGAGTGAGAGTGGAAAAAGGCTTTCCTCATATGTTAGACACAACATTTTTTCCACTACATTCCCCAAAAAAACAACCTAATGAAAGAAGTAATATTGTAAACGTAACTTATTGTTACAGAATTTCGTCACATTTTCGTACGTAAAAGCAAAAGTTGATAATAGGTGGATTCCAATAGTCTCGTTACAGTATTCTGTAGTATGGGTGTTATCTCAATCTGTCATAGCGCAGCCGCGTAATTCTAACCAATAAATGTAGGGTAGCAATTTTTAAGAGTCGAAATATAAAATATTAAATTAAACAAACCTGATTGAATACTAAATTAAATTGTTTAACTAAATACTAGGCGCATATAGTTCTAATGTCACATTCTTACATTTTTTAAAGAGGCATTTTTGTAACACGACATTATTTTCCTAGCTAGTGAGGAAAACCAATTTTCTCACTATTTGTAAAGAAGAAACGTCCGTTTTCTAAGTATGTTGTGGAAAAAATATATTAAAATAATGCGTTATAATATACAGGGTGAATCACCACCAACGGGACGAAAGTTTATAGCGAAACAGTAAAAATTTTGTCATTTTAGTACATTGCAGGTTGATAAATTTTACATTTTAAAATTATTTTGAAATATACAGTATGTCCCAAAAAATGTGGCAAATCAAAGTTATATTTTTTCTTATCGAACAGGTTCTATATTATTGTGTTTTTTAATTGCGCGTAAAAAATAAGGTATACTTTCAGAAAAGTTCTCTATACCTAATACAGAGCGTTTTGAGTTACGTCGACTTTTCTTAAAATATGGAGTATTAACAAAAATTCAATATCTTCTAATCCAACAAATCATAACAAATTTACTCTTAAGTCTTAATAGTTGAATATTAGATGAATGTATTCCATGATCAAATATTAAACATCTCTTTACAGAGTGTTCAAAATTTACAGGTTAATAATTGGATCATTGAATTTGTCATATGATTTTAAAACAAAAATGCATGCCTAATGTGAAGACTTTATTGTTAACGTTATGAATTAACAAAATACAGGGTGTTCCAGTTAAAATAAGGCTCATATTACATATTGAATGATCTAATAATTAACCTGTAAATTCTGAACACCCTGTAAAGAGATGTTTAATATTTAACATTCTGTATTTAGGAACAGAAACACTTTTAGAAAAGTATATCTTATGTTTTACGGGCAATCAAAATGCAATAAAATACAGAGTGTTCCATAAGAAAATACATAACTTTAATGGTGGTGATTCACCCTGTAAAAGGTGTCTAGAAACTCTTCTGCCAAACGGAAACTACAATTACTTGAGGTTATTTTGTCGATTTAACTCAAATTATCTTAATCCGAAAATGCTTCCTAAGTTAGGCACAACCCTTTGAAGAAGACATCGTTATATGAGTTTTCTTTAAATCATTAAAAAATGTGGTTAAAATTAGAAGGTCTTTAGAGAAAAGAATAAGTATTGAGACAGATGGTCGTCGTGTAGAGCATCTGTTGTAAACATTAATTATCTTATTTATGTTGTTAATTATCTTTATTTTTGTTTTTTATTTTAATGTTAATTGTTGTTTTATACCCTCACAAAATAAAATTATTTTAAAATTTCTAAAACAATGTAAACAATTTAGTACTTACGACTTTTGTTATCAGTATTTGTAGATTTTGTTGATTTTTCAAAGCCAACTTGATATTATAGATAAAATTTTATGATACAACATGATGTTATGTTAGAAACACAAAAAGTTTACATTTATTTTTCTCGTAAACGTTCATGGTATCGATTTCAAAGAAGAAGACATTTTTTATGAAAATTATCTTGAATTTCTCAAATTGGTGTCAGATAAAAAAAGTAAAAAATACAACATTTTAAATAAAAATACCCGTCTCCCTCTGCTGATACGCATGTGGTGGTTGTAAAAAAAATACAGCATATGACGTGTTTGTAATAAACGTTTATTGATTATACAGTAAAACCGCTAAATAGCGGTCACTAAAATTTGGTGCAAAACTGACCGGTATATGGAGGTGGCCGTTATTGGGAGGAAAAAACATTTATTTCTATGCGTTGTTTATTAAAATCTTTTAAGTATGGAACATAATACTTTCGCTATAGGGTACTATATATCTGCATTAAAAAATAACTATAAATGTGCTGATGCAATATTAAATAATTAGACGATATAATAATGGAAGAGTTATACATATTGAATACATAATACATACATTTACATAATATGTACCTATTTTGAATTGCTCGTTATACTATTACAATAAATAATTACATACATATACATACCATTAAATTACATTTTTGTGAAATATTTTTGTATTGAGGTTTGTTTTACATTTTAAGTTTAGTTTGTAAAACAGAAGATTTACATTTTGATAAAATTTGAAATACTTCTACCGCTAGCTCACTCTTATCATTAGAAAATAGAAAACTTTGCACGTCTCTTAGTTTTTCACACACTTCACCCGTATCTTTAATGTTTGATGACGTAAAAACTTCGGATTCTTCTGCACCACTTTCATTGTTCAAATCACAGCATTCACTATAGTCTAATTCAGTGATTATATCTTGAATACTTAAATTGGGGCTTTCGGTCAAAATATCACAATCAATAGATGCATAATTTTCAAGGCTTACACTTTGATTACCTTCTAATAACACAGAAAAAAATGAGCTAGAGGAATTTCGTCTTCTTCATCGAAATCTTCTTGCAGGACCTTTTCCGAAAATCTTGCTTTTGCAAAACATTTAGAAATTGTAATAGGCAAAACATTTCTCCAGGCTACTGATATCCAAACTAAAGCGCTGGTTAAATTGATATTTTTTCCGCATCTTCAAAAGGACGTTAGGTACTTGTGAATGTTAGCAATCTTTTGATTAAAAACTTTCTGTAGGCCATCTTTAAAGTTTTGGATAATTCCTAGATCCAGTGGCTGGCAATGGGATGTGGTGTTTGGGGGTAGAAAACAATGTTCACATTTTCAAGAGTCACTTTGGGATAAGACGTAGCATTATCCAAAAATAATAAGATTCTTCTATTTTCTTTTTTCAATTTTCATCAAATTTTTTTAGCCAGGAATTCATAATCTCTACCGTCATCTAAGCCTTTTATTAGATACCCATTCTAAGGGCAATTTGTTGATAGAAGAGCCTTTGAAGCATCTTGGGTGTTTACTTTTTCCAATGATTCCAAATTTTCCTTATCACCTTCCATATTTGTACAAAATAAATTTGTCAATCTTTGTTTTGCAGCTTTTTACCACTACATTTATCGTTTTTCACAGAGAACGCAAGGTAAAAAAGTCCGGTCTCGTCAGCATTGTTCACATTTTTGGGTAAATACTCTTTCAATATTACTCACAGCTTTGCTTTCCAAGCTTCAACAGTGTCCAGGTAAATATCAGCTGACTCCCCGCAAATTGTTTTAAAGGTTATGTTATGTCTTTGACAAAATTTTTCAAGCCACGCATTTGAAGCTTTAAAATCCGTCATTTTTAAATTTTCCGCAACTTCCAATGCTTTCTTTTTTATTAAAGGTTCAGATATAGGGATATTTTTATTCTTAGCTTTACAAAACCAATTGTAAACTATTCGGTCAATTTATAAACCTTCAGTTCTAGAAAATTTTCTCTTTTGTTCTGTATTGAAACCTTCTTTAAATAACTTTTTAAATACATTTGTGTTTTAAAATATCGTTAACTTTTGTTTTTCCAACAGTAAATTTTTCAGCCAACTTTCTAACACTGGTATTGAACTTTTTACTTTCCACAATTATATCAATTTTCTCTTTAAAAGACAAACGTTTTCTTTTTAGCGACATTGTAATTTTTGTGTACGTCTATATGTAACAGCACTGTTGAACATACTAACTCAAACTATGTACGCAAAATACGATTTTTTGAAGTGAGTTTAATAAGCCTTTTAATTGCACTTTCTCTGTAATGGCTGTCTACTGTAAATTAAAAAAATTTTTAAATCCGTTCTTAAATACCGATAATTACTTAAGCTTCACACAATGAAACAATTATATATTATGCACAACGTAAACGCTAAGCTGTTGTCTATTAAAGACCATATTTAAGAATGGCCGAAAATGGGAAGTAGAATTACATGTATTTTTCCAAGATAGTTTACAAATAAGTGGCCGTGGCCGTGGCCGTTATCGAGAGGTGGTCGCTATTAAGAGAGTCATTAATATGGATATTTCCGTATAATTGGTTTTTGACTTGGAAAACTTGGCCGGTTTTAGAAGTGACAGCTTTTAAGAGGTGGCCGAAAATAGAGGTTTTACTGTAAAAAGTTTGAAATTTTTAAGTAACGGTATATTTGAATGATTGAAAGAAAACTCATATAACGATGTCTTCTTCAAAGGGCTTTAGCTCACTTAGGAAGGATTTTCGGATTAAGGTAATTTGAGTTAAATCGACATAAAATAACCTCTAGTGTACCTGTAGTTTCCGTTTGGCAGAAGAGTTTCTGAACACTCTGTAGTTACTTTTCGCGAGTATACGAGATATTTGAATTTTATTAATTATTGTTTTATTTGTTTCTAATTGATTGTTTTTATAACATTAATTATAAGTAAAAAACCTGATTAAGAAAAATGTTTCTAGACATTTATATAGTGGGAAAAGATTAGAAGGGACGAGTACTGAGTATATTTTTGTTTATCTTATTCTTTTAGTCACTGCAAAATTAAATTAAAAGCATGAAATTTTCACATATTTAACTTTTACCGTAAGAGAAGAACGTCCCTGAGGAGTGATTATAAAAGTTTTACTAAATTATTGACTAGTTGAATTTCTGTTTAGAACACGAATTAAACACGGTACGTATTTTACTTAACTAATACGATATTATTTGTATTTCTTTATATGCTCGTTAAACGTTAACGTAAACATTAATAGCTATTTATTGTATATGTGTTTTAGTAGGCAAATTATCCACGCAAGAATTTTTAATCGCGAGAACGAAGTTCGAGCCTTTAATTTTCTTAAGGGGATAATATGCCACTAAAACACGAATGCAATACAAGATTTTATCCACAATCAAACCAATTTAATTGAAAATAAGTAATCTGACAGTTCTAAAATTTTAATGTAATAGCAATTATTAGAAAATTTAGTGAAACTTTGAGCGGCTTTGCATTATTAGTTGCTAGGATGCTTGTTTATTAAAACAATATTTGTGAAAAAATTAGAAATCGTTTGTGTGCGTCGTTTTGAAAAATGTCAGAAAGTGATTCTTTGCCGGTAGAAATTAAAACAGAAGCTAAAGAAGTAACCCTGCAACTGTTGCCGGCCAAATCTAAAGATGCATACATAAAAGAATTTGTTACCTTTAATGAATGGAGAGAGAAAAGAGGTGCAAACATAATAAACGAGGACTTCCTGTTGGCTTATTTTTTAAATGTAAGAAGCAAGTTTGCCTCCTCGTCGATGTGGACGAAATATTCAATGTTAAGAGCAACTTTGAATGTGCATAGAAATATTGACATATCAAAATACGGCGAATTAATTGTTTATCTCAAGAGCCAATCAAAAACTAAAAGGTGAAGAAGGCAAAAGTGCTTGAGAGGGGACACATCGAACAATTTTTGAAAACAGCATCTGATGAAAAGTACTTAATGATGAAGGTACAACCAATTTTCTTTTCTTTTGTATTGGTATCTTAATTTTTTAAATATTTCTAGGTTGCTGTCATAATGAGTGTTTGTGGAGGTTTACGTTGCAATGAACTGCTAAACTTAAATATTGAACATGTGAAAGATAAAGGACCTTTTATCTACGTGTCCATCCCAGAAACAAAGACCAATATGTCAAGAAGTTTCACTGTATTAGACGAAGGATTCTCTGTTAATGTTATGGAGATATGCAAGAAATACATACGCCTACGTCCTAAAAGTACTATTTTGCAGGGAAGATTATTTTTGCGATATATAAATTCAAAATGCACCGTGCAACCTGTGAGAATTAACACTATTTCCAAAATCCTCTCACAGATTGCTTCCTTCTTAAAACTTCTAGACGCTAAATCCTACACGGGCCATAGTATGCGCCGTTTTTCGGCGACTCTGTTGGCTAATGCTGGTGGTGATATTCTCACTCTTAAGAGGCACGGAGCGTGGAGGTGATCTAGTGTTGTTGAGGGGTATATAGAAGAAAGCGAGTCAAATAAAATCGATATTGCTAGAAAAATTCAAGGAAAATCCAGCACAATGCAAGAGATCTCCGCGATCCAGTCTTCCTCAAACGTAAATCCTGATATTGCAAATAAGTTTACTTTTGATGTTAACGTGAATGTTAATATTAATATTAATAAATAATTACTAAATTTTCTGCAAGTTTTTCTTGAATCTCACATATTTATTCTCATAAATGATTGACTAGCAGTTTAAACTGAAATATGAAATTGAAATTTTAACAAAAGTAAATAATCAAATTCTTGTTATTAACTGAAAGAACATGTATGTCAGTAGCAGTTGAAATGGAGAAAAACGTGGGGCAAGTAAATTGTGTGAGTAATTAAATAATTAATTTGGAGAAAAATCTACGTTAAAAACGTATGTTCTCTAAAGTTTTACATCTCAAACATTTCAATCTTCAAAGGCTATATATTTTACAATGTACACTAAAATTAATAATTTCAGCAAAAACCTTGGTGAAAATTCTACAGTAGCAACGCCAACTTTAAACTCGATCTTAAACCTGACTGTAGAAATGAAGCCGAGACAGTAATACATATTGTAAAAAAACTGTGCTTTGACTAAATACCAATAGTAGATGAAGGTTAGCATGTTTTTAGGTTTTGATCGCTTGTGCAAGATTCGCTTTTAGCAAAATGAACCGATGTATGTGACACTGTACTGTACCAACTGTACTACCACCATGGTATCGGGAGAATGAGGTACAGTTATTTTCAATAAAATCGAGTACAACTAATTATGTATAGTTTAAATCATTCTGATTAACGTCAATTTTGATTGACAACTAAAATGTCAAAGTTTACGGATAACGACAAGGTGTTAATTCTCTCTGACATTTTTGACGAATGTCAAACATAACCTGCTTCAAAAAAAAATACAATTTACACGTATTAAAAATTGTAATTAACGACGTCTTGATTTTTAAGGTCTACTCAATTATTTTGAAACTTAGAAACTCTTAGAAAATAATCACCACAGTAGCTGGCGAAATCTATACTCAATGTTTATGTAAACTAAAAGTTTCATGTACAGGGTGCCCGGAAAACATGGGAAATCCCTAAAACTTGTATACAACATGAAAAAATAAGTTGACAATTTCCTACAGGCCCTCCCTATACAGCGACCTGCATTAGTACGTCCGTCTTTAATAACACGGATCGTATATTAGATAACCATTTAAAATTTTGGAGTTGTAGCATACTAAAAATCCGCTATTTTTTAAAATTATTTACGTATATACAGAATGTTGCAAAAAAGGGTGGTGTAGTAAAACTTGATTTTGTTAAATAGAACACTCTGTATATTTTACATTATTTAATAGACGTGACTGTCTTCTATTCATATCCAAAATTTTAAAATAGTTTGTTTGTCTTCTTTGGACTTACAACTGTTTTTGTCAAAAAAAAATGTAATTACATATTTCAAATAAAAAAATCACTACGCCCGAACGCTTTGAAATTTAACAATAAAATATTTTGTGTAAATTAAAGAAAATTGGGAGATGTTATCACTAAATTGTTTTTATCAATAGATATACAGTCCAAGTATCAAAGCTTCAATTTTTTCAACTTTGAAATTACTTTTCAAAATTTTAAAATGGAACACTCTGTATATTTTATTTTATGTGATGCAGAATTCAATCTTTTGATTCATATTTAGGTTTTCTAGACCTACCTCTATTGATTTTGACAATAATCGAGGATATTCGAAATTGTAAAACATTTTCAATAATGTTGTTGTGATTATCTTATTGATAAACGAGTTACCGGCTCATGAGATATAAAACAAATGGCACTAACCACGTTAATTGTTAGATTATCAAAAGTGCAATCAAAAGCGTACGTACTTCTTAAAATAAATTACCAAAAACACGAACTGGTCGATATGGTTTTATACTAGGCGAAGCAGAAAAAAATTTTTTTTAGCTAGTATAATTTATAGTCAAAGATATCTAGAAAGGAGACATCAAGAAAAGAGACTTTTTGAACAAGTAATGACAATATTTATTGAATGAATTAAACGTTCTATTGGCAGTTACTGAAAATCCAAACATAAGTCAAGGAGATGTAAATGCAAGCACAAACGTAAGTGAACGATCTGTTCAACGGATATTAAAGAAACATCATTTGCATCCTTACCATATTCAGTTAGATCAGACACTTGCAGAACGAGATTTTAAAAATGTAATGACAAATTACGAGAACATCCTCGTTTTATTTTTAAAGTTTAATTCTCTGATGAGGCCACTTTTCACAACAATGGATTAGTAAATAAACATAATTTCCATTATTATTCAGATGTCAATCCAAACATTTTTCGACAAGTAGATCACCAAAACCGTTGGAGCGTTAATGTTTGGGGAGGCATTCTGGGCGAGTATGTTGTAGGACCTTATTTTTTTGCAAATAATTTAAATGGAACAAATACTTGGGGATTGTACAAAATGAACTCCCACGATTATTGGCAAACATTTCTCCTGAAATCCAAGAAGGAATGTGGCTGTAGCACGACGAAGCACCTCCACACAATTCTACTGTTGTACATGTTATACCTAGATCTCCGGACCTGACACATTTGGATTTTTACTTATGGGGACGTGTAAACGAAATTGTTTATGCTGAAGCACCAACAACGGTAGAAGACATAAAACAAAGAATAATTAACGCTTTTAGAAACATAACATCTGAAGAATTAAGGCGAGTTCAGACAGCGTTCATAAACAGAGTCAACCTTTGTTTACAACAAGAAGGGACACGTTTTGAACATTTAGTGCCTTAGGTTTTCATTTGCATTCTTAATCTCTGTAATTGTGATTGTTTATTATTACCTTGAGTTTAGTTTTAATTTTTAAATACATTTGCCCAGTTTTGTACCAGTCTTCTTGGTTGTGTTTTATCATTTCTTGTTTCAATAAATGTTATTAACAGGAACCCCTCTCTTTCAAGAGAAGAACACGTTACAATTCGATTACTGTAAAAACCGATAAAGATAGGTATAGGAAACTTAAATATGGATCGACAAAGAATTAAGTTCTGCATCACATCCAGTAAAAATATACAAAGTGTTCCATTTTGATTTTGATACTTGGACACTCTGTATATCTATTGATAAAAACAATTTAGTGATAACATCTCCCAACTTCCTTCAATTCACATAAAAAGTTTCATTGTTAAATTTCAAAGCGTTCGGGCGTAGTGAATTTATTATGTGAAATATTATATCATTTTTTTTTTGAGAAAAACAGTTGTAACTCCAAAGAAGACAAACAGGCCATCTTGATATTCTGATATGAATAAAAGACAATCAGATCTATTAAATAATGTAAATTTATGTTCCATTTAAATAATTTTAAAAGATGCCAGTTTTCTCAAATATTACAACCCTAAAATTTTTAATAGTTACCTAGCATACGATCCGGGTTATCAAAGACGTACGTACTATTGCAGAACCCGCGTACTGGGTGGGCCAAAGCCGACGAAACAGAGCAATTGCAGCCGCATGGATAATTTAAAAAAACTCAGGCCCGTTCATTTTATTTCTGAGAGGGACATCTTATCAGCCTATCGGCATTCCTGTATTACCTCTGGTTTTAACGGAAATGACGTCACATCAAACTTTTTAAATGACAACCCACAGTTTTTTGTGCAAAATCGAATATACGACAAAAATACTTTTCAAAAAACCCTACATGTTGCTAGTTTCCTTTGGTCATTCGGCTAGAACAACCGTACAAAAACCCTTAGAGTGCCGTCATATGATTTCGCGGACATTGTCATTTAAAAAAACAAACGATATTGCAGTAACAATTTAATAATGCAATTGAAAAAATTGAAAAGATATCCCCTTTAACCCACCCAGTATACCTGTAGGTATGTGCCCCTGAAGGACTCCGCTGAAAATTTTTCTTAAAAAACTTTTGAATTATTTAATAGAATTTTACAAAACTTTATTATGATGAACACTAAATGATCCCATAAAACAATGTACTTGAATCATAATTACCTTGCTTAGTTGGCCAAGACCGGACTAAGCTTTTACAACTTAATGCTACTATTTTGAACATTCTCTGTGATAAAGGTTTCCAAAATAATAAATTTAAGTAGTTTAAACTTTAGGTTAAAAAAGGTATTCTTGTTTATTGTTCATAAAATGTAACGTAAATTATTTAAAAGGTAGTATAGTATAAAAGATTCTATATCCCTAAGTGCAATAAAATTTGAGTTCGCTAAAAAAACTGAAAACGTAAAATATCTGAAGCCCGATATTGACCCAAAGATCGATATTGTAAAAATATCAACTTTGTGTAAGACTCGAATATATAAAGTTCCCAGGTTTTTCACATAGTTGACAGGTAGTTCATAAAAGTAGGACACCCTGTATAATTTAAAATATTTTAGTCAGTTAGGAACCTAAAAAATAGCTAAAACTGTTTTGACAAAACTTAAAGTTTAGCGTACTACATGGACCAGCTGTATACGGTTTACCAATTAGCCGTCCCAATCTATATTAATATAGGTGATTGCGTGTCTGTCCGTCTGCCTGTTTCTTACTTTAGACCGCCCAAACGGAGCATCCCTAAGGGCTAAAACTTGACTTAGACTTAGGGGAGTAACATAGCCCCCTTAGACATCTTTGAGTGGACTACCAGCAAAAGTAGGCCTACATGGGTCTGCGTTACTCGGGTAACACCAGGTTTCAATGCTAGTTAACTATAAAACACGCAGAAACTGCTATCTGCAAAAGCCACATTACAAATTTTATAAAAAAAAGTATTTGAAGTATTAATTGCTTATAAAAATCAAGCAACATTAAAAGCGATACATTAAAACAATAGTGAAATCAATTAAACAATAAAAATTGGCAGTAATTTACTAAAGGAACGCCATGAGGATGGGTACTAGATGACAAAGCATACTGATATATTGGCATTTAGTAACTACAAACGGTTCTAACAAGAATAATTGCGGTAACATTAAATTTACTGTATAGGATAATAGTGCAGATTCCATTTGCATATGTCAGTTACGTGGAGCATCTCTCTAGAATCTACCCTAATATTTACGTTCATTTACATTTTACACGCATGTTGCAAATTAATCTTCAATGTTTAATAGGTTGATGTTAATTAAATTGCCACCACATTTTAAGAGTGCCCAATACAAATAAATGCAAAATGCGGTGTTTTTTTACGTTAACAGTTTAGTTTAATATTTACAAAAGACGTTTTTTTGTGTAGCAACCCCTTTTTTGTGTATTTTCTACGGAGTCAAGTTCGGGGAAGAAATTGTTTGCAATTGGAAAAACTGTCATCTAGAGTTTGTATAGAAAGAATATCTTTTAAAAAGTTGGTTTAAATGAAGCTTGCACATTTTAGACTTTGATTTATCTACTTTATTCTTATCTATAATTCTTAGTATATGACTGGAAGTTTTGTTAACAAAAGAATCTTGTGGTATTAATATCCGCTGTGATTCTTATACAATAGAGCAAAAAGAAAAATCGTGATAGATTGAAAAATTCTTTCTAGAAAGTGGGCGAAAAAAACTAAAATGAAAATTATGTTAAAATGTGAACTTTGTAAGTGCTCACAATGTGATTATATTATGATTCATGTACGGACTACAGTAATTATACTTATAAACAACATTTTCTTTTAATGCGTTAGCTTTGTTTGTGTTTCTCTTTCACAAAGAAAAACTTACTTCTGTGTTTTATTATCCACCATTAACCCCTGTTTTTCAGATACGTAACTCTTAGTTACATCTACTTACTCTAAATACTTCGTAGTCTTTTTATATTTACAACTAAAAATTTGAGTTTTACATAAAATTAAAGTTAATCTAAAAATATTCCTTCACATTTAGCGTATTAGTATTTGACGCAAAAAACAAATATAATTTAAACAGAAAATGTAGTTTTAATTTAGAATTAAATACAAAAGACTTTCCGCTTAACAATTTATCCACGTTAGATTTTTTAGTAATGGCGGTGGATTATTACAAAATACAAAAAGCAATGAATTTTATTTCATTTTACACGTACATGATTATAGATAACTTGAAAAAAAGTACAAACTAATCAAATCCAATTTTGAGACGGGAGAATCTCAGAATCTTTAATTAAGAAAATGGCTTCACAAAAACTATCATTAAGCAAAATTACGGTCACATTATCTGCGTGGATGCTTGCTTCTTTTTAGCTACAACAACAAAATATAAGATATAATTAACAAAAACAGTAAAAACTATCAATTAATCTAACATTAACAAAAGTTTGGGTTTAGTTCATAAAAACAGAAATATTGATTACACTTATCACTAGGTACAAAAACTAAAATGGATAAATTTAAATGACATGAACGATGAAAAAAATTTAATGCTTGAGCTTTATGATTTATGCACACTTAAGTAAGTTAGATTTTTATACAAAACTAAAATTTAGATATCATGTGTACATTTTGTGTTTGATATAAATGATTAGCTTGACACCAATTAGAAATAGCGGACAAAGTCTTTTTGTAACTTAACGCAATCGTTTATACAGTGTGTCATATACTTTCAAATGACAAAATATAGCACTATCTAGTTTCCAAGGTGTGGTCATAGTTGTTACATGTTACACATGAATGTTTATTTCAAATTCAAATATAATAGCTCTGATCTAGTTTTAAAACTTGCCGATACCAATGCGCAAGATGCTTGCTTCTTTTAGCTACAACAACAAAATATAAGATATAATTAACAAAAACAGTAAAAACTATCAATTAATCTAACATTAACAAAAGTTTGGGTTTAGTTCATAAAAACAGAAATATTGATTATACTTATCACTAGGTACAAAAAACTAAAATGGATAAATTTAAATGACATGAACGATGAAAAAAATTTAATGCTTGAGCTTTATGATTTATGCACACTTAAGTAAGTTAGATTTTTATACAAAACTAAAATTTAGATATCATGTGTACATTTTGTGTTTGATATAAATGATTAACTTGACACCAATTAGAAATAGCGGACAAAAGTCTTTTTGTAACTTAACGCAATCGTTTATACAGTGTGTCATATACTTTTAAATGACAAAATATAGCACTATCTAGTTTCCAAGGTGTGGTCATAGTTGTTACATGTTACACATGAATGTTTATTTCAAATTCAAATATAATAGCTCTGATCTAGTTTTTAAAACTTGCCGATACCAATGCGCAAGATGCTTGCTTCTTTTAGCTACAACAACAAAATATAAGATATAATTAACAAAAACAGTAAAAACTATCAATTAATCTAACATTAACAAAAGTTTGGGTTTAGTTCATAAAAACAGAAATATTGATTATACTTATCACTAGGTACAAAAAACTAAAATGGATAAATTTAAATGACATGAACGATGAAAAAATTTAATGCTTGAGCTTTATGATTTATGCACACTTAAGTAAGTTAGATTTTTATACAAAACTAAAATTTAGATATCATGTGTACATTTTGTGTTTGATATAAATGATTAGCTTGACACCAATTAGAAATAGCGGACAAAGTCTTTTTGTAACTTAACGCAATCGTTTATACAGTGTGTCATATACTTTTAAATGACAAAATATAGCACTATCTAGTTTCCAAGGTGTGGTCATAGTTGTTACATGTTACACATGAATGTTTATTTCAAATTCAAATATAATAGCTCTGATCTAGTTTTTAAAACTTGCCGATACCAATGCGCAAGATGCTTGCTTCTTTAGCTACAACAACAAAATATAAGATATAATTAACAAAAACAGTAAAACTATCAATTAATCTAACATTAACAAAAGTTTGGGTTTAGTTCATAAAACAGAAATATTGATTATACTTATCACTAGGTACAAAAAACTAAAATGGATAAATTTAAATGACATGAACGATGAAAAATTTAATGCTTGAGCTTTATGATTTATGCACACTTAAGTAAGTTAGATTTTTATACAAAACTAAAATTTAGATATCATGTGTACATTTTGTGTTTGATATAAATGATTAGCTTGACACCAATTAGAAATAGCGGACAAAGTCTTTTTGTAACTTAACGCAATCGTTTATACAGTGTGTCATATACTTTTAAATGACAAAATATAGCACTATCTAGTTTCCAAGGTGTGGTCATAGTTGTTACATGTTACATATGAATGTTTATTTCAAATTCAAATATAATAGCTCTGATCTAGTTTTAAAACTTGCCGATACCAATGCGCAAGATGCTTGCTTTTTTAGCTACAACAACAAAATATAAGATATAATTAACAAAAACAGTAAAAAACTATCAATTAATCTAACATTAACAAAAGTTTGGGTTTAGTTCATAAAAACAGAAATATTGATTATACTTATCACTAGGTACAAAAAACTAAAATGGATAAATTTAAATGACATGAACGATGAAAAAATTTAATGCTTGAGCTTTATGATTTATGCACACTTAAGTAAGTTAGATTTTATACAAAACTAAAATTTAGATATCATGTGTATATTTTGTGTTTGATATAAATGATTAGCTTGACACCATTAGAAATAGTGGACAAAGTCTTTTTGTAACTTAACGCAATCGTTTATACAGTGTGTCATATACTTTTAAATGACAAAATATAGCACTATCTAGTTTCCAAGGTGTGGTCATAGTTGTTACATGTTACACATGAATGTTTATTTCAAATTCAAATATAATAGCTCTGATCTAGTTTTAAAACTTGCCGATACCAATGCGCAAGATGCTTGCTTCTTTTAGCTACAACAACAAAATATAAGATATAATTAACAAAAACAGTAAAAACTATCAATTAATCTAACATTAACAAAAGTTTGGGTTTAGTTCATAAAAACAGAAATATTGATTATACTTATCACTAGGTACAAAAACTAAAATGGATAAATTTAAATGACATGAACGATGAAAAAATTTAATGCTTGAGCTTTATGATTTATGCACACTTAAGTAAGTTAGATTTTTATACAAAACTAAAATTTAGATATCATGTGTACATTTTGTGTTTGATATAAATGATTAGCTTGACACCAATTAGAAATAGCGGACAAAGTCTTTTGTAACTTAACGCAATCGTTTATACAGTGTGTCATATACTTTTAAATGACAAAATATAGCACTATCTAGTTTCCAAGGTGTGGTCATAGTTGTTACATGTTACACATGAATGTTTATTTCAAATTCAAATATAATAGCTCTGATCTAGTTTTAAAACTTGCCGATACCAATGCGCAAGATGCTTGCTTTTTTAGCTACAACAACAAAATATAAGATATAATTAACAAAAACAGTAAAACTATCAATTAATCTAACATTAACAAAAGTTTGGGTTTAGTTCATAAAAACAGAAATATTGATTATACTTATCACTAGGTACAAAAACTAAAATGGATAAATTTAAATGACATGAACGATGAAAAAATTTAATGCTTGAGCTTTATGATTTATGCACACTTAAGTAAGTTAGATTTTTATACAAAACTAAAATTTAGATATCATGTGTACATTTTGTGTTTGATATAAATGATTAGCTTGACACCAATTAGAAATAGCGGACAAAGTCTTTTTGTAACTTAACGCAATCGTTTATACAGTGTGTCTACTTAGTTGAAACAATATGGAAAACTTATGTATTATTGGTTTTTGAAAAAGTTATTCTTAAGAAAAAGTTTTAATTTAAATGATCCAAAACTTAAAATTCAACCATCAAATAATAATTTTTTAAGCCGTACACGGGGTTTGTACAAAAATTCTTCAAGAGTAAAATACATTATTGTTTACAATACAGATGAGTGTTATAAAGAAATGTTGTTTTAACAGATTTTTTAATATTTGTTAATATTGGCGCTTTGATTTTTCTGTGTTCTTCATTATCCATCCTACCCACAGTTTAGGAGAGACCCGGGAGGCTTGAGACAGGGGAGGAATGAGACACTGCATTTATTTACTAAAATCGGTCAAGTAGAGTTATCTGGTGGTTAGTAGTTCATAGTTTAGGTTGAATACCCCACCACGTTACCTGCGTAACGGCATCAGTCGTTTGTAAAACGTTGTTGTTGGTGCATGTGGTAAATTGCCGCTAAAACTAAAATTATATTCTTCAATATTGTGGTAGTTTGTAGCAAATTGAAGTGGAATTTCAAAGCGATTCTTCAGATAGAACGACCACAGGTATGTTCTCAATCTTTTATATAACTTTCAAGTAGATTAGAGGTTTAACAATGATTTTATGTTACATTATTCTGTAAAACGCTACATAGGGAGACATGAGACAGTTGTTTCGGGGAGCCATGAGACGTCTCAACCCTCTCTATTTCATATTTCCACTGATTAAACATTATTTTATAAACTTAAAAGTTGTTATTTCAAAGTGATTCAACACAATTTTATAATATTGTTTCAGAATCAATATGCCTCATTTCTGGGTCAAAAAGACTAAACGAGTAATTCCTCCACCAGACGTTATGAGAACAGCGGTGGATGAAGTTCTTGGGGAGCAAAATTACGTGCAACTGCAAGAAAATATGATATAGACAAGCAGACGCTCAACAGATATGTAAAAAAGAGGAACTCCAGCATACCTGATAGTAATATTTCTTATTCACCGGATTTTAAAACTGCATTAGTTTTCACCCATGAAGAAGAAGCTCTCCTATCAGATTACCTAGTCCGTGCTTCGCAGATGCATCATGGTTTAACAGTCACATGTGCACGTCAACTGGCCTTCCAATTTGCTAAGGCCAATCATAAAAATATCCTATAAAATGGGATGAAAAATCCATTGCTGGCTATGATTGGTATCGCGGCTTCAGACATCGTCATCCAGAGTTATCGCTGAGGACTCCAGAGTCTACCAGTTTGTCACGATGTACAAGTTTCAACCGCACAAATGTTAACATGTTTTTCAACAATTTGGAAACGGTTCTCAAACGCGAAAAGTTTGAACCTCATCAGATATGGAATATTGATGAGACTGGGCTTACAACCGTACACAAACCACCTAAAGTGCTGGCAGCTAAAGGCGTTAAACAGGTTGGAAACGTCACGTCTGCTGAACGCGGCACATTAGTAACTGCTTGTTGTGGCATTAGTGCTGGAGGAAGATTCATCCCTCCGTTTTTCGTCTTTCCACGAGTAAATTTCAAGGACTATATGTTGAGTGGTGCTTTTCCAGGAAGTGCTGGTGCTGCTCACCCCAGTGGATGGATGTCGTCAGAAAATTTTATTGCATTTTTGGATCACTTAATAAAGCATAGTAGTTGCTCCGTAGAAAACAAAATTCTTCTATTAATGGATAACCACGAGAGTCATATTTCCGTAGATTCTCTGACAAAAGCAAAGGAAAATGGGATTGTGATGTTAACATTTCCACCACACTGCAGCCATAAAATGCAGCCCTTGGATGTGTCGCTCTATTTTCCGATTAAGAATTTTTATAATTCTCAGTGTGCATCATGGATGGTTTCAAGTCCAGGTCAAACTTTGTCCATCTATAATATTGCTTCATTAGCTAGTCGAGCGTTTGATTCCCAAAGGCAGGTCCACGAAAACAATTAATAAGACGAAAACGTGGTTCTTCAAGAATTCTTACCGACACGCCTGAAAAGGAAGCTATAGAGGCTGAAGCAAGGGCTCGAAAGATTAGAAAAGTTCCTCTGAAAGAAGGCCACCTTTTTTCACGTAAGAATAGGTCTGTACAGAAATCTGCTACTCCACCTCAATCTTCTTCAAGTGATGTAGAGAAATTAACTCAATCAGGTGGAAGCAGCGAAGATTTATCAGATTTTGAGAACTATGAAGCAGAAATGCTCCAAATTAAACCTCTTGAGGATGTCAAGACACTCCAAGTAGGAGACTTTGTTATAGTCAAATTTGCCACAAAGTCTTCACTTATTCACTACGTGGGGTGTGTTTTAACAAAACAAGGTGATGAATACGAAATTAAATTTTTACGTCGTCAAGGAACTACCTGGAAATTTATCTATCCACCAATGGACGATATATCTTCAGTCGAAGAACAAGATATCATTTTGAAATTACCTCTTCCCAAAAATCTCGGTGGAACAGAAAGAGTAAAATCATCACTAACATTTGGTGTAGACTTCCGCTATTATAAAAATCTTCATTGATTTTCATTATTTTCAACATTTATTTTCGTTTTTCTTAATCATTAATAAATATTTTCAAAACTTACATCGTCTCAATCCTTCCTATCACCTGTATCAATTCTCCCTAAGTAAGGGAGGGTTGAGACAATTTTCACAAATGTATTGAAAAATTTATAAATACAGAAATCATATTAAGGAAGCATGAAAAATATAGAAAGTTTAGCTAAATGATATAAAATCAATTTGCAATATATATTATCTTTGAATTGTAAATGGTAAAATTCTGACAAAATAAAATCAATTTTCTGACTCAAGCCTCCCTGGTCTCCCCTACTTTAAAACTAAATTGCTTCTAAACGACAAGTGAATAGGAAAGTAAATAAATCATGAAGTTATAAATTTTAAACAAATTTAAATAATACCGAAGATAATACATTAAATAAAATACCTTGTGAGCGCCATCTGTTAAAAATTAATTTGACACAATAGTGAAGAAATCTGTACGAAAAGATGGTATAATCAAGACATACGTTTAGTGAATATTAAACCATATGAATATTACCGATGAGTCATACACAAATTAAACGCGGTCCGAGTATATGTGATGTTTGCTTATTAAATATACTTTGTATGGATTTTCCTATTTTTAAATCAATAACTATTCTGCATTTATTACTTATTTAAATTGCAAAATTGTTTAAAAACATAAACAAATCGAAAGATTATCATATTTTTAACAGGTTAGAGATATAAATTCAGTAT
The DNA here is from genome assembly GCA_030710515.1 of Abscondita cerata. Classification (NCBI taxonomy): domain Eukaryota; kingdom Metazoa; phylum Arthropoda; class Insecta; order Coleoptera; family Lampyridae; genus Abscondita; species Abscondita cerata. Next base: position 366,969 of record JALBCR010000846.1, read on the forward strand.
TCAAATTTATAACTTCAAATATTTATACTAATGTAAAACGTAAATAATCATCAAACCTGAATTTTTATTCTAAATGTCTGTAATTTCATATTTAAGTATAACATTTAATTCAAAACAACTTTTTTCTATACATTCTTTTGAATTGTAAAAAATAATGGTACTTTACTCTTGAGCAACATTTATATTTTTGACAAATTTCGTATAAAGCATAAAAAATTGATATCTGATGCTTGCATTTCAAGTTTTGGAGAATGCAAAACTTTTTATCAAAAATAACTTTTTTTCAAAAACCAATAATAAAAAAGTTTTTCATACGGTTCCCCCTTAAGTTAACGTCGGCGCGTTTGCTCTTTGCAAGACAACGGCAGCCACGTTAAAGGTGGGAATTCAAGATCGTATTTAAAAATTTTAATTATAACAATATAAAATTATTATCCGGCATGGTCAAATTACCCAATAAATTGAAGGATTTTGTTTCATATACTTTTAAATGACAAAATATAGCACTATCTAGTTTCCAAGGTGTCATAGTTGTTACATGTTTATTTCAAATTCAAATATAATAGCTCTGATCTAGTTTTAAAACTTGCCGATACCAATGCGCAAGATAGAATGCGCGTACCTTCTCCTTCTACGAGAGTTGTTCTTCTGAATAATATCTGTACTCTATGTTGTAGATCTCATTTCTTTAAACACTTTTAAATCATCTGAAAATGTCAGTTTTTTACTTCCAATAATATTCACTATACAGGGTGAGTTTTTTCGATGTCTGGCATAGGGATCTCGAAAACTAATAAAGTTGGAGAGACGGTTAAATAGGAAAAGAATTGTAGTTTTTTGAGTTTAATAAAATGTACTTTTGTTATTTCGAAAAAATGCACAGCTAACTAAATATTTCGAAAAAAAGTTTTTTGGTCAATTCGTTTGTGCTTATAGTTTGTCAAAATTTTTATTTAACATACAATTTTTGAATAATGACATACACTTCTGTTTTTTCTAATGGGAACCATAGTCGGTTATAACTTCATACTAAAGATGCATTTTCTACGATTAAAATGATATACCAAGTCATAATTATTTTTATAAATAAAACACCTATGATCAATTTTGATTCTTTTCTCGAAACTGCTTAAATAGGGTGCTATGGAAACAATTACTAAGATACGTGTCAAGTTTAATAATAAAATTGTATAGCTCGAAATGTCGTTACGCAGTTTGTAGAGCATTTTATGACCCAAAATATAACATTCTATTATATCACGTTTTTCTTTATTAGAAAATTCATATTGATGGTTTTAATGGTTTTAGACACCTTAATCTACATAAATTCAAACTATAAGTGATTTTCACTTATATTTTATGACGGATATTGTTTCTATAGCATATAGTCTCCCAGCAGAAAAAAAAATTAAACCAAAATTAGTTATAATTCGTTTATTTATAAAAGTTATTGTGACATATTGTAACGTTCGAAGTGTAAACGCTCCTCCTGTGTACACACTTCCTTAACCCAATTTCGCGGGCATTACTTTGTATTGGTTTCCGGCGTTGATAACTTGAAACTGTTCACGATTGGTCCGCTGCATTTGAACGCTTCCGGAAAACTTGTCCTAAATCAACCGTTCACGAGGGAGAAGATAAACCCTCATCTAAAAATTTCCTGGCTTGAAGGGGTAATCAGGCCGATGGTAAAAGATTCTGAAACTTTTCAACGTTTTAAAAACTTTATTTTGTAGGTAAAACATATGATACCGCATAAAGTGGCTTTTAAAATTTGCTAAAAGGTTGTGCTCCACGTGAACTGTTCAATAAGCACGTCCTGCATTCTTCAGGCTAGGGGACGCTTTGCATCAGGTATACGATTGTCCTCGGGGTTTATCTATCGCTAACATCCCTATGTTTATTCTAGAGAGGGTGGTTTATGTCTCCCTATTACGAATATATTCTCTTCCGGTTGTTCCTTCGTCAACTTGTACGGCTATTGCGGGTCTACTCATGGCTCTTGGAGGCGTTGTGCCGAAATAGCTACCCACGAATACTCCGTCAGATTCGCAGACCACGGTGGAGGCTCATTCCAAACCGTTAGTACCATTGAGAGCAAGTAGTAATACTCCTACTGCTGCGTGGAAGGTCAGAGGTTTTAATATCTTTTTAATTGCGCGTGAACCTGCAGTCGACCTATCACTCAAGTAGAAGTCACCCCTTGACACCAACTATCAGGCGCGAACGTAGAAAATTTATTGCGGATTATTTGTCGCTTGAATGCATAATATACCTGCAACGTTAACTAGTTATAGATAAGAGTATTTAATACCTACGTAGTGTATAAGTCGTGTAAGAATTTAAACCTCAATCTTAATTAAGCCGAACGCATTTAGTTCCATTGACCCTCCCGGTACGAGCTCGTTCCCAGACAGGCCAAATTGAATAATAGTTTAAACTTTGCGGTGACTGAATTAGTCTTAAAACTTCCCTTACACGTCTTCCTTAAATTCATGTATAGTCTGTATACTATTGGCGCGGAGTAATAAACCTGTCAGAATGATTGAATCTCCGTATTGCAGTGGCGTAGGTACCTGATACGTTTGGAAAATCATATTTTTAGTAGGTAAATATATTATAATAGTAAAATCTACCTTGATATGAATTATTATGTGGTTATATGTTATTTACTTTATTTGTATAGTAGATCACATTACAAATTTTACTTCTTACGTATTATATACCATAATTTTTGTATCTTGGATAATACCCACATGTACGGCTATGATTCTCGTTTCTGTCAGTACCTGGGCTGCTGGCAACTTGATTTCACAGATTAAACCATTGTTCTCAGACCCTAGATGGGTCAATATGCTGCAAGAGAGGCACAATAATCGTATTTTGGGTAGAATTTATTGGTTTTTACTTAACCGTAGAAGTACCGTTTTCACAAGAAAATAAAGAATTATTTCAAGCAATTATGATTTATTACTCCGCGCCAATAGTATACAGACTATAATAATCTGTAACGTTACTCAGTACCATAAATCGACATACATTCTAGGTTAAGTTCACCATAGGCGTACCTTTAGTACGCGAAATATCAATTGCATATACGAGATAGTGGCGTAGCATTGGTAAATATTTGGGTAATTCTCTTTACTTTAACTTGTAATTCTATGTAGCTCTAGTCATTTTCGTGTTACCTGAATGTTTAATGCTGTACGTTACCCGTCTTAGCTCGTGTGTATTCGTAATATATCTGTGTCGGTTTAATGCTGTGAACTATCACAACTTCGTTTGTGTATTGGGTGAATAAATATTGTGTGAAGGGTTCTCTGACTTTATGTCCAATTCTTTTGTGATTTGTTTCCCTTTTTCTGTATATTCTGCTGCGGACAGTTAGCTGCTGACCTTTGGTTCTGGGTCAGATTTTTCTCTCCAGCGTTACTCGAACCTGGCGCCCTACCTTTTTAATTTTTTTTCTATAAGTTCTAGGAATAACGTTGACTTTCCTAACCCGCACCCTACTCTCCACTGAGGGGCATACTTTCCTAACAACTGACCGTAACAATATAGTATATCATTGGAATCGTTGAAAATACATCTTTATTATTAAGTCACAGCCGACTATGGTTTCCATTAGAAAAAACAGAAGTTTGTGTCATAACTCAAAAATTATACGTTAAATAAAAATTTCGACTATTTACCACCAAAATACGAACTACGTTTTCTTGTTTAATTTTTTTGTAAAGTTGATAATAACAAAGCAACATAGACTAAACAAATTTAGCAAAAAACTTTTTAGATATATCTAGTTAGTCGTGTATTTTTTCGAAAGAACGAATAGCCCATTTTTGTGAACTCATAAAAATATCTCATTTAACTGTTTCTCTATCTTTAATAGTTTTCGAGATCCCTATGCTAAACATCGAAAAAAACTCACCCTGTATATCAATATCCAGAAGAAGGACAAAACGTATCTGACCTTACACAGAGATATTCAACAAAATGTTCGCTACCAGTCAGATAAGCTGTAAGTAACGTAAGTAACAATGGTAAAAATTCAATTTGTCTCAGTTTCCATAAAAGAATGTGGTGGTCAATTTATTCAAACATTTTTTGTATATCCGTGTATACGGATTTCTTTAATAAATTCTATTAAAATAAAACTTTTTTTTCCTGATATTTTGTGCTTCTTCAAAAGCTTCAAGTGATGTCTAAATATCCATTCGGTATATAAAAATTTTCTTTTCGGCAAATAATTTTATTTTTGAAGTTCTCCTTTTCAAAATCCTGCTGTCGAGAACTGTTTGTTCCAAATATTTTGGAGCATTGTAATCTTCCTGTTCTTCTTTCTTTCTCTGAATTTAAATCATGTAAACGTTCATTGTACCCTCGGTTAACATTTTGATAATGCAACAATTTATAAAATAAAATTTTTTTTTTTTTTTTTTTTTTTTTTTTTTTTTTATGCACCTCATTTTGCTGCGTTGTGAAACGTGCAATAGGATGAGCTAAATATCATTCAAAATGAATCTTTAATATTGAACGTTTAGATTTTCAAAAATTTATACATATCTTTGCCAGGTGGAATCCATACTAACACGCGTTCTTTGGGTCCTCCCACTAACCATTCTACTAATTTAGACTTCCCACCCCAAAACACTTTTGGTCGGTACAACTTTCACCGCTCTTCCTCAAGAAAACGTTACAATTTATGAAATACCACCAAACAGATTTACAAGTTTTCAACACAGAAATTCAACAACGCCAAAAAGATAGTCGTCCATCAAATGGACTACTCCAAGATGATAATCCTCTACAGTTTTGGAAGTGGAGCCGAGTTACCACTTGCTATCCTGGAAATGATTGTTAACCGAGAAATTTCAAAAATATGTGCTTCCACCTATCAAAAGATTTTAGTTATTGTTATTATATCCCAAAAATGATTTTTGATGTTTGTTTGTAATTGTACAATCTCTTTTAAATTTGCAGTAGAGAATTTGAGATTGATTTTAAACTAACGTTTAGTTAGCAATCATAATCGAAGAATCTACTTTTTTAATTATTTCGTATCTGTCGACAAAGTAACTTTAGTGCAGATCACTATTCGAACATGTTACGTTAGTACGAGACGGCACAGATATCGTAATCATATTATTTGTAGTAAATCTATCCACCTTTAAGCTATAAGACGACAGCCACACATATTGCGCAATTATGAACTTACACACGAGCGCTCCCACTCCTAAAGGTTTCCAAAAGGACGAATCAGCTGTCAAATGATTTTTGATGTTTGTGTGCAATTGTATAATTTTTTGAGATATTACAGTAGACGATTCGAGATCGTTTTTAAGGCAATACTTAGTTGGCAGTTTCTAACTGCTTTCATATCTGTCGGTAAAGTTGCTTTAGTGCAGATCGGAACAATAATAAAGAAAGCACATCTACAATTTCCTAAAGTAAATATCTTCGTAATGGCTATGCTAAAGTATTAACAATTGTGAGTAGGTACAGCTAAATATGTTTTATATAAGCACTTCTCTTTGCTGCCTCATTGTATCTCGTATCTGGACGGTAAATTAACAAACGATGCAAACCTGTATTTTTTAACTTGAAAAAAATTATGTAACAAGTTTTTTTTTTGTATTGTATTAAAAACCATTTTAACTTTGTATTCTTCAATTTCACTTAAATTTTTAACAAGAATAAAATTATAAAATAATTGACGTACCTTCTGTAGTGGATATAAAATTGAATAAAAGGTCTGATGTTGCAGAAACAGCTTAAGAAAGAACGCACAAAACAATATTAAAATTTTCTTGGTTGGAAGATATTCCAAATTAATTTACATCCACTTTAAATAAAATGATATCTTTTTATTCGATCATTGAAATGCTGCAATTACAACTTTCAATGTATGCTACATGTTAATACTAAGTTATCGATTAGAATGTAAATGATATTGCTTATTTATAAAATGGCTAATAATTGATTAAATAAGAACCACACTACGTTGAGCGGGTAATTCGAACACTTAATTGATTATTTTATGTATAGCAAAACGTGTTCAATCTAACTCATTTGCAGGTTATATTACAAATCTAAAGTTTTTCAATTTCTTAAATTAATTAGAGTTGCAAAATAATTTTAAAATATGTTTTGTGTCAAAACTATTTCTATTCAGTTCTCAAGTTCATGTTTAAGTCTCTGTTTTTGGAAACTGTTTTTATGTTTCGGTAAATTAAATTAAGTTCCGTTCTGAACGTTGGCGATGAAGGTTCGTTGTTGAACTATCGCTATGGGCACAATTTATGTAATAACGTTTAATGAACTATAAACTTAAATTTTAGTGAAGTTTTGTATTTACGGAAAATTGTAATAAAATAAACAAAAAAACATTAGTTTGACCATGCTGCAATTTTTGGGCCTTCTTTATCATTTTATCGGTTTTTCGAAAAAATTAAATAACTCAGTTATCCTGGAATGTATCCAACTACAATTTCGCAGCTTTAATATGCATTACATGTCCTAACTACAGCTGGTTGTTCCCCTTTCCAACCTCGCTTGGTTTTGAGAAATCAGTTATTTAAATTGAACTTCTAATTTCATGGATAACTTGATTTTTTCAAATGACACCACGTAATTTTTATGTGCCGTTGAACTTAGAATCTCATAAGCTTTCTAATGATAAAATTGCAGGTATCTAGCTCTTACTCAAAAATCGTAAAATTCATAAGAGTTACATACCACAACCTTATCATTAGAATGCTTATGAAATTTACGTTTAAAGGCACATAAAAATTAGTTGATCTTGATGTTCTGCCAAGTAGGTGGAATTGCCCTCTTGGACCCTTTTAATTGGAAGGTTTTTTTAAAGATAAAATAAAAATTAGGTGGTGCCATTTGAAAAAAATCAAGATATCCATGAATTTAAGAAGTTCAATTTAAACAATTGATTACTCAAAACTTAGCAAGGTTAGAAAGGTGAACAACTAGCTTTAGTTAGCACATGTAATGCATATTAAAGCTACGAAATCGCAGTTAGATAAATTTCAAGATAACTGAGTTATTTATTTTTCGAAACGTCAATTTTTCCGAAAAAAGTGAAATAATGCAAAAACTCTCAACTTTAGACACTCTGTAGAACGTATAAACTCACATTAGAATTTCCCAAGACATCCCAATTTGTAATAAAAAATGGGTGGTTCCATTTAAAAAACATAACTTTGGTATGTCGCACTTTTATGGAACACCCGATATAAACGAAAATAATTTTAAAAAGTGCATCTTATTGATTTGCACAACTTTCAATGCAAAAGTTTTTTCTAACTTTAATATTTTCCGAGATATCCACCTTCCCGCACTAATGGGCAATTTATATATATATATATATATATATATATATATATATATATATATATATATACCGGAGATTCCTCAGATAATTTTAAGACAATTTAACCTAATTCACCTAATCCGAAAATGCTTCCTAAGGGACCTAGAGCTTTTTGAAGATGGCGCCTGGTAAAGTAAAAAATTAAAAGATAAACTTCGCGAACTGACAACAATTTGACAATGGAAAACGTAGGTTTTACTTTTGTTGGCAGTTCAGAGCCAACTAGTGCAACAAATATAAATTTAACTTTAATGACAAAAAAACAAAAAAATTTCAAATCCATTTTTCTAGAAAACGGTGTATCCTAATGACTTAAAGCAAGAGTACCTTTTAGTACTAGAATACCTGAAAATTTAATAATCTAGTGTCACAAATGCTTAAAAGTTAAAGACAAAAAAGTTATGCGTTAAAATAACCGTTGACCTACCCAAAACGGACGCCTATGACCGGTATTAGAAATTCGCAATTGATGGAATCAATTCACCTTTAAAGGCTAAATAAGCATACCAGTTTTTGTTTTTCTAAGTAGAAGCGTTCTGGAGGTATTTAAAAAAAACTATTTACAAGGCGCCATCTTCAAAAGCTGTAGCTCCCTTAGGAAGTATTTTCGGACTAGGTGAATTGAGTTTAATTGTCTTAAAATTATCTGAGGAATCTCCGGTCTTGGTTTGTCAGGAAAGTTTCTGGACACCCTGTATATACAATTCATCATTGCAGGAGAATAAAATTTATTTAATAAATTCTAACAATTTAAATTCTAAAACCATCTGAAAAGCAAGACGCACATCTGTTGAGTTTTTCTAATATTAAAATATATAATTTTGATTGGGTAACACACTATACAACCTGTTTCAGAGTAAGCGCCTTATTTTTTTTAGCCACACTATGGGTACTACTTTCAAAATATTTGGCATTAATATGTTTCAGGACATTCTCTACACGATGGTGATATCAGATTTTAAATTGGACGAATTATTTCAAAATGGCGACATTTAACTTTTTTTCTTAAATGGAATGTCATCATTTTCTTTTATTATTGAGATCCTAAAAACATTCTTTTTACGGTAGTGTTTCGTTTTTCTTAAAAAATTCATTTCTTTCCCTATCAAAAAGCAAACTAACATTTTAATCTAGTAGCGCACGATTGTTTTACACTCGATGTTATTTTTGTCCAAATATCAAGTAGCAGTAGACACAAAAGAAACAAATAAACTTTATTTTGTAATAAACATCTACTTTTGAAACTCAAAATTAAAAATTTACATCATATACAAATTAGGTATTTACAAAAATGCTCGAAATGTTTTCCTTCTTTTTCAATACATAAATTGAAACGTCGTCCAATGGAGCCAATAGATCGAAGGATAATTTCCGAGAAATTTCGTTTATGCACGTACGAATTCTCTCTTGCATATTTTCAATAGTTGTTGGTTCAACGATGTACACCTGGGATTTTACATACCCCCAGAGAAAAAAGTCCAGTGGTGTCATATCAGGTGACCTAGGTGGCCAACCAACTGGTCCTCCACGACCAATCCAACGGTTCTCGTATCGATTATTTAAAACTCTCTAACTGGAAGGGCATAATGTGCTGGAGCGCCATCTTGCTGCCACCACAAATTATTTCTGATATTTTGTGGGAGTTCATTTAGATGATTTTGAATTTCATTTTCTAATAAATTGAGGTAATGCTCTCCATTTAGTCTATTAATAAATATTGGCCCAACAATGTGCTGTCCTATAATTCCACACCACACGTTTAAACTCCATCGATGTTGACAACGTCGCTCACGGGTCCAGTGTGGATTTACATTATCGTAATAATGCATGTTATGTCTTACAACAACAGCATCATTTCGAAAACTTGCTTCGTCCGAAAATAAAACGTTGTTAAAAAGTTTCTATTTTGTCCTATCTGTTGCAAACCCCAATGTACAAAATTAATTCTTAACTGAAAATCATTTTCGGTTAATTCTTGGTGAAGAATCATTTTGAATGGGTGAAATTTATTTTTTTTATTATCCTCCAGACCGAAGTATGCGATATTCCAACCAAATTTGCAATCTCCCTAGTACTGGCATGGGGATTTTCAATAATGTGTAGCATTACCTGGTTTTCGTTGTCGTCATTGCAAGCAGGTGGGTTTTCATGTACCGGTTTCTTATAATCCACAGTTCCCGTTTCACGCGTTCTCTCAATAATTTAGTGAATGTTCGATGTTCAGGGTGCCTTCTGTTTGGATATTTATTTCTGTACAATCTGGCTGCTTCATAAGGATCTTCATCTGCTTTGCCAAATATTAGGAACATATCAATTAACTCGTCTCTCGTATAACTTAACGGCATTTTAAAAACGTATCAATTAATTTTAAATTAACAATTATAATCTTCAATAATGCAATTGTTATTAACAAGCACTGACAACTAAATTGCATTGATTGACGTTTGACTACTAGATTAAAGTTTATTTGTTTCTTTGTGTCTACTGCTACTTGATATTTGGACAAAAATAACATCGAGTGTAAAACAATCGTGCGCTACTAGATTAAAATGTTAGTTTGTTTTGATAGGGAAAGAAATGAATTTTTAAGAAAAACGAAATACTACCGTAAAAAGAATGTTTTTAGGATCTCAATAATAAAAGAAAAATGATGGCATTCCATTTAAGAAAAAAAAGTTGAATGTCGCCATTTTGAAATAATTGGTCCAATTTAAAATCTGATATCACCATTGTGTAGAGAATGTCCTGAAACATATTAATGCCAAATATTTTGAAAGTAGTACCCATAGTGTGGCTAAAAAAAAATAAGGCGCTTACTCTGAAACAGGCTGTATATATAAGAAGTTCAACGTCCCGTTTACAGTTTGCTATTAACTATTATTAACTATTAACTCGTCGCTATCCTAAGAGGTATGACAGCAGTTTATTTTGCATGTAGTTCTCAATGATAATTGTTCTAGACTTATAAGAATACCCTACACTGGTTAATCTCAATTGGTTTGAAGCACTGAGAATGCATCATTTGGATTTAAGTTAGGTATTTTTCCAAGCTTGACCTCTAATCAAAAATCATATCTGTAAAATGCCTCATACAAAAAAAATTACATTTTCAATCTTATTGCATAAACATCAGCAGCAAATTAATTAAAAAAAAAACTATACTCTAGAAATTAAACAAACAGCATATGTCCAATAATAACAAACAAAATTTTTAAAGTTCGATTTAGTAAAATAATGTACAGTGAAAGCTCTCGTAAACGGACACTCACGGTTCTCCCATTTTTGTCCTGTTATGAGAAATGTCCTGTTAAAAGAAACTGAATAATATATTAACTTAAAGTTGATGTTTTGTATTTATTTAGATTAGGTACATAAATGTTTTAAAATTGGACACGTAAATATGTAATTTAAACAAAAAAGTACTCCTAAGATAATATAGAACAAAAAAAAGCTATTACTTTTTACTGAATAAAGTCTATAATATTTGATTGGCGCAAACTTGTTTTCTTTTTATGCAGAAGACAATTTTGAAAATGACCTTCTAAATTTTTGATAATTTGAAATGCTGTGAAATCATCATTTGAAAATTGTTTCAAACTGTTAATAACTGGCAGAGCATCCTCATAACAATTTACCACGTTATCTGTTTGAATTTCGTTTTCTGAGTCCATTTGATTACCATTTGCATTCTCATCTTCTTCTTTTTCTTCTTCTTCTTCCTCTATCATTCTCTGGATATCTATAATGTCGTCTTCCGTTAACACATTTTCATCTAATCTTATAAAATCTTCTAATTCAAGCTCGTTGTTTAAACTAATCTCACGAGCACTTCTCAATAATCCAGAAAGTGTCGAAAGAGGGGTGTCATCTTCGGGTTCAAATTATGTTGAAGTTTGTTGAATCTCACTTTGCAAAAACAATTTTGAATTGTTGTAGAACTTTATTCCAAACAGTATTTATGAAATATAAAACGTCTAATACAGTGATACTCTTCGAAAGTTCTGATACAGGTTTGGCGCTCCCCATTTTGACAAAATATGTGTTAAGATGAGACTTCGGTAAAAACATTTTAAATTACGTATAATGCCCTGGTCTAAGGCTTGACAAACTGAAGTACAATTAGGCGTTAAAAAATTACTTTGACATTTTTAAGATTTAACTCACGAGGATAAGATCCAGCATTATCAACAAATAGAATAATTTGCTATTACAAATTCCTATTTTTGGTCTAACTGTAATAACCATTTACTTCTACCTCGTGAGAACCATTCAAACGCTTTGTATATATTCAAACCTTCTGTTTTAAAAAAAACTTTTCTTCTGATTCACATTCATTCCAGATTGCCACTTTAATCTAATACCGTCTTTATTTTTGATAATATCCGCAGCTTGTGTTTTTTCTATCTTGAATCTGGATGCTAAAACGCGAGCTGACAATTTTTCTTTGTCAAAAACATTAACAATTTCCATCTCTTTCTTTAATGTAAGCATGTTTTTCTTTGGGGCCATTTTCGCTAAAGAAAACACGTGCTTTGATTAGAGTAAACCACAAGAGACTAAATAACGCTGGAAGATAACAAATTGTATACAAGTAGTTTCCCGAAAAACACTTAAAACCCACACGACAGCACTTGTACTGATTGTGCAGTTGCAAAATATGCGTCCGATTATTGATTTTTAATCAATTTTTATGAAATCCGCTGCCCGTGTCCATTCATAAGAGTGTCCGCTTGTTAGAATGTATTCTACATGCAAAAGTATAGAAATTAAATTGGTCCCGTAAAATTTGTCCGTTTAAGAGAAATGTCCGCTTATCGGAGCTGTCCGCAAGTATAGCTTCTACTGTATTTATACAATTTTGTTGTAGGCCCAAAATCTGCTACATAAACTCAAAATATGCTACATTTTGAATATTTACAAAGTAAGTACCTAAGTGTTTTAGTTCAGAATCCTAAACAAAATCTAAGTACATAGCACTATCTATGAGGTGGCGACACCGCCTATCACCTATTTGTAAACCACATGTTCTCAGCGGTGGCCAACTTGTTTATACACAAGATCTACCTTTTATAATGCCTTTATCCTAAACATATGTCGCGATCGACTAGTGATCATACCTATTTTGCTCGTGATCGGGGGCAAGAATAAATAATACGGTATTACGTTGTGGTACTAAATTACATTTCTGCACAGGCGACCGTGGTATATAAGAGTGAATGTAAGATGAATGTTTTCGTATCTTCGTGATCGGGACTATGCTTAAAAATTTGCCGAATACAAGTTTAAAATACACTTAATTCAATTCAAAGGGTGGCGTCCAAGGTTAATATTAGAAAAATTGGGGATAAAACTGTTATCGAAGGCATGGACGCCAGTTACACAAGTTACTTGTTTATACTCAAAGAATTATAATCCAAAAGAGCGTCCAGCTAAGTTGTGGTTTGAGTAAAATTGTATGACGAGGTAGAAGCTTGTCATCGAGGTACCTGCCTGACATTCCCATTAGCATTAACCAAAAATTCTTAACATTCATAGAAATTGAGCAAATTTGTTTTGTCTTTAATGATGAGTGCAATTTTATATTTTGACCAAAAGGATAAAAAGAAATTAATAGAAGTTTCTTTGAATTTATTATTTTGCAATTATTTTATAAATCTAACAGGTCCTTTTGGCTGGCATTTGATATAGGAAAATCGGATTCTTAAATTTCTTAAATAACTTATTTATTCACAGTTCACATTATTAGTCAAAGTGCAATGTAAGTTTTCACATTTGGGGATCAATTTACCCCACTTTAAAGTCGACAGCAGTTTGAGATTATTATTCCTTGGGTATAAACAAATAACTGCTGCAAATGGCTTCTATATGACAAACTTCACCATCAATTTTAGCAATTTTGATCTTAAACGCCACTCCTTCGACATTGCTTTAAACAGACGTCCCTTTGGAAACTGAATTGATTGTATTCCAAACTTGCATTTGACAAATTTTTAAGCATGCTTTCGATCACGAAAATACAACAAAATTTACATTACTTCCACCCTCGATATACTCAGTATACTATTGGCGCGGAGTAATAAACCTGTCAGAATTATCGAATCTCCCGTATTGCAGTGGCGTAGGTACCTGATACGTTTGGAAAATCATATTTTTAGTAGGTAAATATATTATAATAATAAAATCTACCTTGATATGAATTATTATGTGGTTATATGTTATTTATTTTATTTGTATAGTAGATCACATTACAAATTTTACTTCTTACGTATTATATACCATTATTTTTGTATCTTGGTATAATACCCACATCTACGGCTATGATTCTCGTTTCGTCAGTACCTGGGCTGATGGCAACGTGTTTACACAGATTAAACTATTGTTCTCAGACCTAGATGGGTCGATATGCTGCAAGAGCAGCACAATGATTGTATTTTGGTTAGAATTTATTGGTTTTTACTTAACCGTAGAAGTACCGCTTTCACAAGAAAATAAAGAATTATTTCAAGCAATTATGATTTATTACTCCGCGCCAATAGTATACAGACTTTAGCTATACTAAGCCCCGACTACCACAGTCGTCTGTGCAGAAACGATGGTTTTTGGTAGGTACCACAACGTAATACCGTATTATTTGTACTTGCCCCGATCAGGAGCTCTGGTTCTTGTACTATATAGTTTGTGTTGGATGTAATGAAAGAGATGTTTATACATAGTATTTTGTGCGAGATAGTATGGATACGCAAAATACTGTTTTACGCTGTTTTTCTACTATAAAGACAGATTTATAATTTATTTTATTAATTTAAAATTAATGAGATGACTGAGTTAGCATGTCTCTAGCTAATAAATCAAAATTAGATATGTACCACGATTTAAGATATAAATAATAAAGGCATCCCAAGCGACTAAAATTGGTTTTACGATCAACTCGTCGATCGCGATCGACTTGTTCGCTGTCGCATTGGTTTTACAAATTTGTTTGTACTGCTGAAATACTTATACAAAATGCTCACCGCCAAAGTGAAAGTTTAAAGATAAAACATTGTTATGCCTCAATCTTAATTCCAATAATTGTTCTATTTAAATTAGCATTTTTTTAAACTTCACATTTAAACATCAGAAAAATCATGATTTGTTATTTGTAGTGTTGCCCGTAAAAGATTTGACGTGTATTTTGATATGAATTGAAACTGTAACATTGAAGATAAATAAATAATATGTGCATTGTTTGCAACTTTTTGTTTGAATAAGTTTTGATTTACTCTTATTGTTTAATATTAATTCACAGAAGTGTCAAAGACAAATGTAGTTCGCGGAACTTCAATTTCGATTTCACCGTTGGTTCTTGCGATTTAGTATTATTGCTTTCGCAAATCTGGATGTGTGTGAATTGAGAGCGTTTTAATTGCAAAATTTAATAACTTTGCAAGAGAACGTATGTTTGCACAGATTAAGCTTTATACAACATTAATTGCAAAAGTTTAACAATATTCTGTAGTAGTTCATAAATGTTCTACATAAAATGAAAAAAAAAAAGTTGGACGCTGGTTATATTAAATGTTATAGATAAATTTTCTGAAGTACTAAATTTTGTAAAAAATTTTTAAAAAATTAATTTTTGTAGGTTTAAAATTAGTAGTGTAGATAATCTTATTCAAATATTGACATTCAATATAAAATTAAGAATTTATCGTTTCAATTTAAAAACAGTATAAATTATTAAGTAAATGTAAATAAATATAATTTTTCTGCAGTGAATAAACGTCACATAATTTTATTATAAACTGTTATAATTATTAAAAATAAATAAATGATTATAGATTAGATTCCGAAACGAGTGTATGACGTTGTAAAGGTTTTTCACATTTTCACAACATACTACACAGAACATTGTAATAAAAATTTTCCGAATTTGCGATTTTAATAAGTTCTTTACTAAATCAAAAACCGTTACAAAAAAGCATATCATTAAACTATTTAAAATATTATTTTGAAAAGTTGTCTGCATTGTATGTGTTTTATGTCTAGGTTGATAAGTTTGAGCAAAGCTTTTGCAACTTCCCATTTTGTTTATAATTAACTATTTATCTATTTTTTTAAAAGTTAATATCATTGAACATAAATATTTAATATTAATGGTTCTAACAAGAAAATTTCGAGTTAGTACACAATTTGATTATTCCAATTTTCTAGAAATCACGCCTTCAGATCTTGAGAAAACGTTCTTTACGACAGTGGGTTGTAATTATGAACAGTGCATGTATATTTAGCATTAAGAACATTCTCATTTGTTATAGTTCGATTATAATAGTCATTACACATTGAATGGACTTGATGTTTGAAAAAAAAATACTGGGTTAATTGTTGCCTATTTGACTTAAATTCATCTATGCTATCGCTGAAGACTTCTAACAACAATGTTTTTTAACAGTTCAAAACTTTACTTGTATAAGCCAAGTATGAGGCACTTCATCGTCTAAAACTGATGCTCTGCCTATTGTTCAGGGTTAGGCAATTTAGGAAAAGAGCAGTCTTTTGAATACTTGACTAATTTTATTGATAGCGTTAAGACTTATGTAGTGTCAGTTATATATATATATGTCAAAAAAAAAACGTTTTGTGCTTCAGTTTTTGGGAGAAGGTGTGTATTTTTTAATCAAATTAATCCCAATTCCTCTCTAACCTCTAATCCTCATTTTGTTACATGTGTTTCTTGTTTTAAAGATTTTACCAAAATCATATCATCTTTAACATCTATATCTGTAATACATTCATCCTGTCATCATGATCATGATCAGGACTACCCAAAATTGAAGATTTGTATGAATGGTTACTATCTCATATCTCTGGGTGTATTTATTTATTTTTTTTTATTTATTCATATGGTACATTTTAAATAATGTATTATGATGTAACTATTATGTGTGGTGACAAAACCGTGTGCAATTGTGGATTGGTTTGTCTTGGCAAAGCATTTCCTTCAAGGTTTAGGAAAATCATTAAAACCTAAACATGCCAAACCCTTACCCACCCACCCATATGTAATAATATTAATTAAGTGTGTAAATATTATAAAAGGTAAATAGAAACATAAAATATAACAGCACAGCCATTGCATGACGACATATAATGGACCGGTCTAAACGCCAGTCACGACAATGACGAAAAATATAGTAGGTTAAAGAAACACCAAAAAAAATTATGGGGAAACAGAAAATCAAGACAAAGAATACAAAATATTGCTGAACTTCCAATGTCGTTCAGATTCGTAAGCTATAATATAGCTTCATCCGTTAAATTACGAATGTTTACAAACCCTTCTTTAAAATTTGTTATTTGAAAATCCTCTACAATTGGTTTGTTTCCACAGTCACAATTTGGATTAGAAATTGCACCCCATTTAAACAACATAGTGTTGTATTTTGAATGGCCTGTTCTTATGCGATTTACATTTGACATAATTTTTTTTTTGTATGTTAATGGCCAGGTAATACAAATCATCTGCTTCCGTTATAAAACGATCTATTTCTATACTCTTTAAAATGTTTGACATTTTAGGCTGGTAACCTTCAGAGTGTCTTTAAGACAATATTGTAGTCTTACAAATTTTGATATATTTAAGTTTTTATATAAATGCTCGTAGCATGCTGTAGGAAAACCTCAATGTTGAAGATTTCTTTGTCTTGCGTTATAATAAGCCACCAAGACTTTTCCGAAATTCCTTTAATGCTACTCCTTTGGCACCTTAATATAATACTTCTCTTCTAAAGGATTTGCGTCGGTATTATTTATAAGCAACTCTTGATCCCTTTAAATTTTTAAAATTTGCAACAATTCCGCACGCCATTTCAAATTTGAACTAAATTTTCCGAATTTTCCTGAAATGCCTCTAAATTAGTCTCAAACGGCGCAGGAATTTAAGCTGGCTAGTTTTATATCCGACACGTAAGTCCGCATCTTTCTTAGTATTGACTGGTTTTTATTTTTATCCTCCATTTTCATTTTTAGGTTAGCTTTTCAATTTTTTCTAAATTGTAATTCGGCGCAACGTTTTCCGATGATTTTCAACCCGCAAATCGATTCTTTGGGTTCTATTGTCCCTCTTTTTCATATTTTATGCAGGCTACTTTTATTAATTTATGTGAAATTTCAGATAAATGGTTACTTTTCACGGGATGCAGTTTTTACATCACTACACATTCACTCCTACAGTGTTTTCATAAGGATTAGAACCTGTGTATGAACGCAATTCACCTTAATTCTTACATTTGGCGCAAAATTTAGTCAGACATAGATAAGTATTATTCTTATAACTAATTTTACTACATATTTCTTTTAAGATTACTAAAAAACATGGTTTTCTAAACTCTCAACTACTTCAAGCTATTAATTTTAAGGGGTTTCTTAAATTAATTAGTGAAATTTGGGTTTCAGCTGTATACTAAACTAATTTTATTCATTGCTATACATTAAACAATAATTTAAAACAGCGCTTGCAGAGCCTCAAAATTGGTTGCTTTTATCATAATTTCAAACCTGTAAATAATTATTTCTTCTCAAGAATGTTATTATCCGATGGGATAACGAAAAATGTTGAACAACGCACGACCGATACGCAAATAACAGGCGACGATGATTTATAAAATTTCGGTTTCAAACGTTCCACCTCGCTTGTAATTTGCTACATATCGATCTAATGTTGTTAATACCTATTTTTTCAAAATTAACGGTTTACCGCACTACTTTGTTTGCTCTCTTGCGAACTTTACAGCAGACGATTCGAGATTTTTACTTTTACTGACACTTAGTTGGTTAAATTTATCGAAGGAGATCGACTTATGTAACTGCTTTACATATATGTCGACAAAGTTGCTTAATGCGAATTCATTTACGTACGTGCTCGTTAACACGAGTCGACACAAGGTGTCGCAAAACTTATTGTTGAAAAATTAAGTTTGTAAATTACCTCTAATAAAAGCCTGAATTTGGAGAAAAAACCAGAGGTTGCTAAGATGGTCAGAAACAACAGCAATTCTGGCTTTGTATTAGTTTTCTCTCTAATTCTTTTACTGATGTCCTTTCTCAAATATAATAATATGTGACTTAATTTTTGAGTATGGGCCGGCGCTTTGTTGCATATAACCTTAAGGTACCATTCGTAACAACTAGCAGCATCACTACCGCAGTTTTATTAACCAGCGCAGCAGTCATTTGGGATTGCATCTGTATTGGTCGAGAAGACAAACATAAACAAGATCAAACGAGAGAGCAGTAAGTACAGACATAATCGAACTTCAACCGCTCAACATGAGATCCCATCCTGGCATTGAGAGTGGGCTAAATGTTTAAAGTTTATTTAAAATTATTTAAAATAGTTTGATCTTGTAATAATTGTAGAACAAGTGCAGTACAATATTATAAAACTCAGCAAAACAAGAATTAGCTCATACTTGCACAAAGTAATATGTATGTTACTAAAAGCATTTTCCATAAAACAAATGTAATTTACGTCATATATTCACTTGTATATAAACATTGACATGTGTTGATAAAATTATCATTCTCCAAAAGTCGATCATTCACTACCTTCCGTAGAACTTGGCACGCTTAACGTGTTGGTTACCTCGGCAAGCGTAGCAACAGGGTGAATTTCCACCTTCATCCCAATCAGTCTAAAGAAGAGTTTTCATTTTCGCTGAGGCTTCTGTGCTGTAATTAGTAGATATGTTCTTGTAAAAACCCATGGAAACTTCCTTCAATTTTTACAAGGACATATCTACTATTTACAGCACAGAAGCTACAGCAACAATGAAAACTTTAAATTAAAATTAAAATATTTACGGTCGAATAATTAAAAAAAAATTGAACAAAGTGTCCATGGGTTTTTACGGAAACATATCCACTAATTACAGTAACTTTAATTATAACTACATTTATTAGTTATTATAAACGCAAGTTTTTTTTATAATATAATTCACCAAATATGCAGGAGTGTTAAAGTTCAAAATTCATTTGTTTAATGCATTACAGGAAACCTAAAAAATTTCATTTTTATTTAACCATGACAGCAAAAAGAACAAAAAAAGTTTAACACTGTATCAAAACTACTACAATCTTCTGCTTCGTTACAAAAATAGGGAAAAGGGGCAAGTTTGTGGTTTACACTACACCATTGATGTACACAATGGTAATGTTGTAATAACCTCAAACACTTACAGGTTCTTATTTTAGATGCCGGCTAACTTTTATTGAGGAAGAGAAGTCATGAGTTCGTGTGACAATAGATATTTATTAATACAATAAACTTTTGTTGAGAGCCGTTAAATTATATACACAAAATTGTACACCAGGTAAATTAAAATAATCCTATTTACAATGAAATTAATACCCTTTTCGTGAGATAGGCAATTCGTCCAAATGCGAAGACAGAAAACCTAACATAATAGCGTTCAAGAAATAGTTGTAAACGTTTACGTATTTCTTTTATTTTATTTAGAATTTCCTTTTTTTGTTTATATTTGTTTATTAGGATTAGCTTTTTATTTTATTACAAATTTACCCACCCCTTAAAAGTTACAAAACACAGATTATCTCTACATGAATGATTGTAAAAATGAAAATTAGATAAATGATATTTAATTCTTGTAATTGATAAGAACAGCGTATGTGTGTTGAACAATCCCGCGTTGCGTAAAAATTGGAAAACTCGTTCATATAAAATAGGTAATAAAAAGTGCCTGACCTTGTTTGCTGGTATTTTAATTTTACCCCCTTGCAGGAAATGGAAGCTGCAGAGTTGTAACTCGTAATCCAAAATCTTATCAACGAGTTAGACACAGAAGTTGCGGAATTGCGATTCCAAATGGTCAAAAAATCAGAGAGGTTATAGGCCGTATTAAGACGTTATAATATTTTAGAAGAAAATCAAAACCTTTATTTCTCTTAATAAAAATGGTAACACTTACCCGAAATTAATAATCGGCAAAATCTAAATCTAATTGATTTAAATATTTATTTAAGTATTGTCTTGCACAATTTATAATTAATTTCAGTTAACTTTAACTGTTTAGAAGATCCCAATTAAGGTTAATATAAATTGTAATTATTTGTTGTATTTTTAATTAACAAATATTTATACGGTCTAACTCGAAAGATCCATTCAATATCCTAAAAACGAATGTGCCCGCGTTTCCACAAGAATTGTAATCTAAAGATATGTGCGACCTTACTGAACTCTGCACGTTTGAAATGTTAAATGTAAAATTAGAAGAATTAAATATATATATATATATATATATATATATATATATATATATATATATATATATATATATGCAACCCAAAAGCAAATCTTATTATTATTAACAATTCTACATAATAAATTGTTACAATGTATGTAATTTCTAAAAATAATCATTAGGTCACAGAACTTTTAATAAGAAGTATACAAAAATGTACGTTTTAGAAGAATTATTTTGATGAAATTTACACGGTTTTATCAAACTCGTACTTAACGTACATTGAAATTGTGTTCGGACAATGATTTTGAGGTATATCTTGCGGCATGTTCTCGTAACAATGTTGTAAGTTAAATCTATATGAGATTTATTGTAAGTAAATTAACAAAGCCGTTTATATAAAAGAGCGTTAACAAAGAAAATCGAACGAGAATGTGCCGTCACTTAAATTAAGAAATTGATTACGCACGATATCTATTCGTATAGTAAAACAAACAATAATCCTCTTTTGTTATTATATGAGGTACACCACAATTTTTAACGTAAAATATGTAACGTTATTTGTAATGTGTGGTATATAAGTAATATATCTCTTAAGACATGCAGCAATGCCTTACGGGATCGTTTAAGCAATTCATCAGACTCTTGACATCGATACATGTGAGACTGGCTGTTTTATGTAGCTTGTTACTTCAATTTAAACGTCCTGCGTCTCCCATGCAATAAAAAATGTTACATTTTTCTACCTTTCAACGTTTGCGTACAGAATGAAACTGTTTTATTAGTTTTATGTAATTGGAATTTTTAAATTAAAGAGACAATTTGATTATGAAATAATTGAGTTGAAACTAAAAAGAGATAAATAATCAGGTGATAATTTTATAAAATGGAAAATATTTTCCCGAGTATAATAAACTAGTACTTGTAACAAACTAAATTCAACGAAGCTTAAAGAATTGCAACACAGGATCGAAGCTTTTGCAATGTTTTAAGTTTTAGTAGACAAGTTGGTCATATAATCAATTCTTAACTCGCGTATACGTGCAAAACTTAAACGGATAAAAACAGGAACTGGTGTATAACTCAAATGTTAATTGCACATCTAAAATTTTTATTACGAGAACATTTGCAATTAAATAGGACAGTTATTTTTGTGTATACAGGGTGTTAATACTAAGTGGTTACACCCGAAAATGGCAGTTAGATCTCATTAAAATAAGCAACTTTTTTTAATTCCAATTTTTGATTTTGTACCCCGGTTCGTAGTTATAGCTCTTCTTTATGTTTTTCGAAAAATCGTCATAACTCCTTTATTTTAAGGACTATTAATAAAAAAAAAAAAGTTTCTGAATTAGCTTTCGATTCTCTAGAACATTTGTCTTTACAACTATTTTCTATTTTTTCAAATAACAAATGGCGACCGATCAAAAATTTCAAACCAAAATATTTTGATAACCACTCGATAGATTTTTTAAGGTACAAAAGCAAAAATTGGAATTAAAAAAAGTTGTTTATATTAATGAGATCTAACTGCCATTTTCGGGTGTAACCACTTAGTATTAACACCCTGTATATCTCAATTCACAATATCTAAATGTGTTGTTAAATCTGAAAAAATATACACGCTGTTGAAATTTTTTTGGACATGGGTGCTTTGCTTATATAAAGAAAAAAAATTCAAGTATTTGTCCTTAAAATTGAAGAGATTTAAAATCAGGATTTGATTCGGATCTGATGGTTCATCTAATGTCCTCGGGTAATGTGAAGTGTGAAAGTTGGCATTATAATTTTTTAAATGCCTTTCGTATTTGTATTTTAATAATATGATACCAGTTTCGTTTGTTAATTATTTTACTTAGATAAAGTTTACATAACTCCTATATTTAGTGCGTGTAATACATGCGTGTACAAATTGTGCATCACATTTCGGCGAGAAAATCTGGCATCAAATTTAATATGTTTATATGCAATTAACTGCTACACCTGAGTATATTAGGAAATTAAAATAATAATTTTTAGAGGATACCATTGGAGATGTAACAGTTCTTGATCACTAGATAAATATATTTTTGTACTTCCTATCTGTATACATATAAAAAAATTATTATGTTGTATAGTTTAGAAAATAGTTATAATACTGACTTCTCAAATACCATTTAGAATTCTGTAAACCTAATTATAGACACTATAATATCAATTTATTTGTCTTTGAAATTAACAAATAGATTCGGTTTATATACATCTTACTAAATACTAAAAAAAAATTAATTAACACATCAAATTCTGCAAAATAATAACTTATTATCTTTTTCTGTCTTTTAACCACACCTCTCTGTTACATGTTCCATCTTCTTCTGTTTTCTACCTCTTTCATCCACTTTATACGTTCTCCATTTTCTCCTAGCAGAACTTATTTTCTCACTTTCTCTCTCCTTAATTCTTTACACTCTTCTACCATGTGCTCTACATTCTCCCAATTTTCCCACACATTCTACACATTCTTTCTTCATCTTTTCTCCAATATTTATTTTCTCTTTCTTAATTTCCTAATCTATATCTGGCTACCATACGTTTTTCTTTTATATCCAATCTTTCTGTTATATATTTTGGTATCTCTACCACCATTATGTCTTTATATTTTACATTATACTTTGATTAATTTATCTTCATTTCTTTTCTTGTTTTTGATTGTCCTTGTCCCTTTGTGTTATCTCTTCTTCCATCTTTCTTCCTTTATCCCTCAATTTTCTTATCTCTTCTGTCACGTAACCTCCTTTTCTGTAATATGCTCTTCTCTCTTCTTGTCCATGTTTTGTTCTTCGCAATTTTACTTCCTTCCAACATTGATATAAAATTTCATTATCTTTTCTATCTTCCATCCTTTCCTCAAATCTTATTGCTCTCTTCCCTGCGTGTATTCTTATTTTTTCTATTTTTCGTTTCTTCTTCTATTAAATATCCTGGTGTTTCTCTCTCCAATCTTAGCGTCTATCTCCAAAATCTTTCCTGTATCTTTCCTAGTTCTTCCCATTCCTTCCCACTCCAAATTTCCGCTCCGTACATCATAACACTTTTAACAATTTTTTCAAATAGCCACTTTCTTTTCTCTACTTCTTTGCCAAATAATTTTTCTCCTATACTCCACGCTTGTCCCATTATATTACTTCCTTTTTCCTTAATTCTCTTATATGATCACTGTCTTTATTGTCATACCTCATCATGTATTCTAAGTATTTGTATTTGTCGACTTTTTCTATTTCTTTTCTCCCCACCACCATCTCTCTTTTTCTCTCTTCCTTTTTCTTCTTACATATCATTATTTTGGTTTTTTCTACGTTTACCTCTAATTTTTCTTCTCTAAATATCTTCTCAACGTCTTTAATGCTTTCTTCATCTCTTCTTCTTTATTCGTAAGAATTACTATATCGTCCGCATATGCAAGCGTTATTACATTTTTTTCCTATTTTTATTCTTCCAACCTGATCTCTTCTCATTTCTTCCTCTAGATCTCTTATATATATATATATAGAGAATAGCATCGGACTCAACGGACAACCCTGTTTCAACCCTCTTTCCGTCCAAAACTCTTTCCCTAATTTCCTTTTACTTGACTCTATTTTTTGTTTCTTTATAAATCTCTTCCACTGCTTCTATTATCTCTTCTTTTATTTCACTTTTTCTCATCATTTCCCACAATATCTTTCTATCTACTCTATCAAATGCAGCTTTTATATCCACGAATACTGCATATACCTTGCCTCCTTTCTTCTCTATCTTTTATTTATTAATTGTTTCATTATATATATGTTATCAATTGTCCCTCTTCCTTTCCTAAAACCTGTCTGCCAATCTGGAATTATCTTTTTTTTCTATCTCTTTTTCCATTCTTTCTCTTATTATTTCTGCGTATGTTTTATATCCAATGTTTGTTAAACTAATCCCCCTGTATATTATTCTCTCTCTCATTCTTTCCCCTGTGTATTTTCACTCTTCCCCTGCGTATCATCTGTGCCTCCTGCTTTTCTTATCTTTACTTTTTAAGGCCTCCTCCAGTTCTACTTTTTTAATTCTCTCTTCTCTTTTGTTTTTCTTCTCTTATTTTCCCGTTTTCTATTATGATCTTAACTTCCTTTCCTTGTAGCACATTTCTAATGTGTTTTCCCATTTTCTCTATCTATTGCTGTTTCTCTCCTATTTCCTTTTTTCTTATTTGGTTTACAAATTCCCAAGCTTGCCCTTCATTTCTGATTTTTTTCATCTTTTTTTCTATCAGTTTTCGATATTCTATTTTTCTCTTTTCACATCTATTCTTGAATTCTGCTCTTATTTTTTTATAATCTTCTATATTTATTTTTCCTTTTTCAATTTTCTTCTTTTCTTTCTCATTTCTTTTTTGCTCTCTCACTCCCAGTTCCACCATTCTGACTTTATTTCCCTATTGTTTTTGTCCTTTTAAATCTTCTCTTTTCCGTTGCCATCTTCATTTTTCTGTAATTCTTTTCAACTCTTCTTCGACCTCTTCTGCTACTTCCTGCTCTTCCTCCATTTTATTCATATACTTTTCTATGGTTTTTTCATTCCATATTTTTTCTCTCCCATTCTATAATCTCTTCTTCTTCTTCCTCTTCCTCTCCTATCAGAATCACTTCAATCGGTTGATGATCTGAATCTACTTCGTCTCCAATTCTTATATGATCTATTTCTTCCCTACTTGATTCGTTGACCATAACGTAGTCAATTATCGATCCTCCTCTCCCTCTTATATATTTTAGCTTTCCTTCTCTTCCTTCTTCCATATTCCCATTCAGAATCGTCCATCCTCTCTCTTCACATAGTTCCAATAATTTTCTACCTTGCCCGTTTATTTTTATATCTTTCGACTTTCTTTTGCTTTGTTCTCCATTTATTATTATCCCTCCTTCCTCTCCTGTTCTCGCGTTAAAGTCCCCTCCTATGATAAGTTTCTTTTCTTTCCTTCTTTAATTGTCTTCTCTAGTACTTCTCTCGTCTTCTCCATTTCTTTTCCATATATCGTAATTATTTCGTATATCTTTCCTTCCTCTGTCCTTACTCTTGTGCTCATAATTCCTTTTCTCTCACTTTTGTTTCCTATCTCTTCTTTTTCCCATTCCTTGTTTATTCCGGTGATTATTCCCCTTTGCCCTCCCCCATTTTTTTTCTTTTTCTGCAAATTGTACTTCCCATTTAAATTCTTCTGGCAGCCTACTACTCCAATTTTTCCGGTCTTTTTTTTCAACCATGTCTCTATCAGTCCTACCATTGTAAAACTCTTTATGTACTTTCAGAAATCTTTTCTTTTATTTTTTAACCTCGCAATATTCTAAAACAGTATTTTTTCTTTCTTTTTACGCCCCTCCCACTTCACTACCCTTTCGTCTTCTTCCATCCCCTCTCCTCCTATTTTTAGTTTTTGCTATCATCTGTCCCAAACCTCCTTCTTCCTCCACCCATCTCCTTTCCACTCCTTCTACCCATAACTTCCCATAGCCTACTTTCACTCTCATCCCTTCTCCTTGCAATTTTCTAGCTTTTTTCCTTAACTTCTCTTGTATCACTTTTTCTTTTTCGTCAGATCGTTATCATTATAAATTTCTGTACCTCTCAACTTTATTTTTCTTTCATTATTTTCATTTTCTCTTCCCAGCTTCCCAACTTCACTACCATCGCACTCTTTCCTACTTCTTTTCCTATTACGTATGCGTTTGTTATTTCTACTTCTACCCCTATTTTTTCTCTTAAAATCCTCTTCATTCGTTCTCTACTTAGTTGTTCTACCTTTATTGACCCTTTTATGACGATGTTGTTCCTTCTACTTTCTTTTTCTTGTATTTCCATCCTTTTTTCCATTTCCCTCAATCTTTTATCCATTTCATCTTTTTCTTTTAACCAATTTTACCTTTATGTCGCCCATCCTTTTTCTTTTTTTCCATTTACTCCTTCATTCTTCTAATTTCATCTTTACATTCTTTAAATCCCTCTATCATATCTCTTCTCATCTCCAATATCAACATTTTTATATGTTCCATTATTTTATCTTGGTGTTCCATCCCTCCTTTCATTCTTGTTCTGCCGTCCTCTGTGTTTTTTGTGTTTCTTCTCTTTATCTCGTCATCCAATTTTTCCTCTCCCTTTGTATCTCTCTTCCTTTTCAAAAACTCTTCTATATTTCCCAAACTTCCCGATCTTTCACATATCTCTTTTTTTCCACTCGTTTATAAAATTCTTATATATGCTCACCAAATTAAATTAATTTTCTATATGACTAACAAATACGCAATCAAAATAATTTTCTTTTATGTAATATAATCTTGCGGTTAAATTTTTGCTTATACATTAATTTAAAATACAAATTTACGCCGAAAATCCACACTGTTATCTACTGTCCGATAACAACTTTCATTTTTCCGCGCCGATAACTTTTATCTTTATCGGTCACTATTTCCTTTATCACCTTACTTTTATTACTTTAATTTTACTTTTAAACACGTAATAACTTTTAATTAACTTCCAAGACCTTCTTTACTTAACAACGTCCGCACTCTTCCACTTCTAAACACCGAATCTAATTACAGACACTAAATAGTTTTTATATTATCTAAGACCTAACGTATAATAACTAATTTACATTACTCTTTAAAGAATTAATCCGTTAATTGAAGAGAAATTAGCAATTGAACAAGCAGGATTTCGATCCGTTAGAACTTGTTGTGATGAAGTATTGGCATTAACAACGCATATCGAAGCTGGATTTCAGAAGAAACTAAAAACTGCTGGCGTACGATACCACATGGAAAGAAGGTTTACTTTTTAAATTGTTTAACGTTATTCCTTGTTTCAAAATTATTTCTTTTTTTGAAAATATGTTGTTTAATCGGAGTTTTTGTTGGAGATAAAAGTAGTAAATTTAGATTTTTAAATAATGGTCTTCCACAGGATTGGTTCTTGCACCTATTTATTTTAATATATATATATATATATATATATATATATATATATATATATATATATATATATATATTTCTGGTCTTCCTTCTTTACAATGTCGAAAATTTGTCTACGCTGATGATATGGCAATTTCATTCCAACATTCGGAGTTTTTCGAAATTGAAAGAAAGCTATCTGATGATTTAGCTATTAGAAAATTATTTCACAAAATGGTGATAATGCCCCAATCTTAAAAAGATAGAGGTTTCTTGTTATTATTAAGTAATAGAGAAAGAAGTAGAAAACCTAATGTTATCTTTAATAATACGAAGTTAAATCATAATTTTAACCCAATTTATCTGGGAGTAACTTTAGATACTTTTTTAATTTACAAAGATCATTTAGAAAAAGTCAAACAAAAAATAAAAACAAGAAATGATGTCATTCAAAAATTAGCTGAAACAACTTGAGGAGCAGATGCAAAGACACTTCGTACAGCTGCATTGGCATTAGTTTATTTGCAGCAGAATATTGTAATTTTTTCTGGCTGAATTGCACTATGCGTATAAT
Source organism: Abscondita cerata (assembly GCA_030710515.1). Taxonomy (NCBI): domain Eukaryota; kingdom Metazoa; phylum Arthropoda; class Insecta; order Coleoptera; family Lampyridae; genus Abscondita; species Abscondita cerata. Next base: position 395,106 of record JALBCR010000846.1, read on the forward strand.
TAGTAGAACCATTAAAACTACTCCTCTCGATTGGCTTCCTGTTCTTTGTAATATTACTCCATTGATCATTTGACGAAAAGCTGCGTTAAAACGAGAATGGGATAAATGCCAACTCAACAAAAACTTACCAATTTGGAATGACATTGAGAACCCTCCTGCCAAAAGACTTAAGTCTCGAAGTACTATATGGTTGCAAGACTAGTTAAGTACGGCTTTTTCTAAAGTTTATTTCTTTAACCTATTTGTTTTTCGTCGACCGGTTCACTATACGTCGTCATGCAATGGTTGTGCTGTTATATTTAATGTTCTTATTTATCTTCTACAATGTTTACACACTTAATTAATATTATTGCATATTAAGACTAAGGTGGGTAAGGATGGGCATGTTTAGATTTTAGTGTTTTTCCTAAACTTTGAAGCAAATGCTTTGTCAAGACGAATTAATTCACAATATGCACACGGTTTCGTCACCACACGATAGGTTTATACTGATCTTCTGGGGCACCATACATAACACTTACATCACAATACAATATTTAAAATGTACCATACGAATAAATAAATAAACCCCTTTAATTAAGAATTAATTATTTTATACGAATTTTATATTTCGTCACAAGAATTGTAGCAGTAAACTGCAAATAACTTTGAAATTATTTATAGAATTTGTTCCAAAATTTGTCATATCATCTGTGGATAACATCTGAACATGTAACAAATTTTATTGTTTATATTACTTCGCAAAATTTAGAAGTTAATCTTATTATAAAGATTAATGCGGTATTCATTTGTATTTGAGTATACGTCATGTAAAACTAACATTAAAAAGCTTGCTTGGTTGTCTATTTTTAGTAAAATCTACGTATAACCCCTAATCGGAAAAAGTTCGCGTAACAAACAAAAGCCGATAAACATTTTTCAAAATTTGTGAGTTTTGTGTTAATAAAGGTTTTATGTACCTTCCTATTGCATAACACAATTGAAAAACCGAATATAAGTGATAATAGCTTTAATTTATACTAAAAGCATAGAAACAGATACGAAACAAAAAGTTCAACTTTCATTTTCACTCGTGTCTTCAATTATTATATTACAGTTAAATAAGTATTTACTAAAATAAAAATGTAAAAAGGAGTCTTGGATCATTCAAAATGAGCATGATCTCGGCGCCATTATTTCGATAAGTCTCTTTCAAATCTTCGAAACTCTCGCATTGTTCACTACGTTTTTATTGTCACCTGAAGTTTTTCGATAATGAGCTCTTTGAAAGACATCCAAATGGATTTTATTTTTTCGCGGAAACGACGCGTCGGAGAAGAAAAAACAAGAGAGCGTTTCTTTTCCAAATTGATTGGGAATGTGAAAAATGATTCCAATATTTGGAAAACCAGTGGCGTGCTACATTTTTCTCTTAAAACTAAGTGAGAAAACCGAAAGTCCGGTCCTGGAAATTTTAGAAGAGTCGGATTGGCACATAAATATGACCAATACTTTGCTTGACATACTCTGGAAATTTTAAGAAAATCGATCAACGCGTTTTCAAAATACAGACAAAACATATTAATTTTTGAATTTTTCAAGGCCCTGTATATCGGAAGCAACGCATTTCCGGACATAGATTTATTATCTCAAATCTCTAATCTGAGTTTCTCTATGTACCCTTGAAATATTGCCACCCTTATCTGAGACACCCTGTATATACCAAAATGTCCGTTTGTCCGTGGTTCTTTGATTACTGAAAGTAGTGTAATCCTTTAAAACGCACTTTCACCATATTTGATTAAATTGGTTTTACGTATTTCTGAACAGTGTACAAAAATGTGATTTTTTAAGTGATTGTGAAACTCCTTAAATTTTTCTTAATAGGTAACAAATTTCACACAGTTAGGGTTTCTTATAAGGAGTACATGTAATAAAGAGTCAGTTAAAACACAGTCGTTTTATGTGTCAACGTTTTAACTGGAAAGCCAGTTTTTATCACGGTATCTAAAGGAATTGGTGTAAAGTCAAGGCAAATGTAGAGTGCCTCTTTGGACCTGTCCATCAAAATCAAGAATTAAATTAAATATAAGATTTAATAGTTAAGTATAACACTCAGTTTAACGTGCACAAAAAAGACTGGTCTCGCTAGTCGAAACGTCGATACATAAAAGGACTGTGTTTTCACTGACTCCTTATTCCACACTCCTAATACAAAAGCCCAACTGTGGAAAATGTGTGTGATTTTTAAACTAAACTTCGAACTCTTCTTACGGACAAACGCTACTACATTTTGGTATATGAATAAATTGGGTCTTAAAGTCTTAAAGAGTTAAAATTTTTCACTCTCACAAAACGAAAATGAAATTACGTTATGGAAAAAAATGGTTCAAACAAAAGCTATTGACAATAGAATTTTTCCCTAAACTTTTTTCGTATAATTGATATACGTAAAGATATTGTTACAACAATTAGTGTCACGTGATTTTTATATCTCAGTAATCACTTATCGGATCAAAAATTGTTTAAACGAAAATTGTGTACAGGGTGGCCAAATTTCGACGTTTGTATAAGGTATCTCAGTAACCATAAGAAATGGAGAAAAATGGATGTCGGTGACTTGATCTGTTTTTGCGAGAGAAACACATTGGTGAAAACTAGAATCGGTAATCGTCTTTTGTTTTCGAGTTACAGCGAAAAGATTGATTTTTATATATTTTGAAAAATGTCATATCCTAGATGTCTATTAAGTTAGAAAAAAACTAGTAATACTTTCTTTAGACACTTTTTTGAGAGATTTTCTTTTAATTTAACAAGAATAGATTTTTGAGGTTGTGTTCTGTCTGGATAACGATTGAAGTATATTTCCGATGCAATGTCGGAATTGTTATTATTTTGAATAAAGCATTCTAACATATCATAGTTTTCGTAACCCATTTTGTACTTTTCAGACGATTGAAGAATGAAAATGTGGTAATGTAATTAGAGGCGGCATACATACATGATATCCGTCATAAAATTAAAACAAACTGTCTTTGGTAACTACGATAATTTTACTTGATATTGGAAAATATAAGTTTTGCCTAAAAACTATGATTGACTTTATATGATATATATCGTCGTAAAGAGAAGAAAAAACTCTATCAAAGCCAACAATGGTTTCATAACTTGTAAATAGATATGTAAAATCGGTCGACGCCATTTAATTTCTCTCAAAAAAGTGTCTAAAGGAGGTATAACTAGTTTTTTTTAACTTAATAAACAACTAGGATATAGACACTTTTTAAAATATAGAAAAATCGATCTTTATGCTGTAACTCGAAAACAAAAGACGATAGCCGATTCTAGTCTTCACCAATGAGTTTCTCTCAAAAAATAGATCGAGACACCTACATCCATTTTTCTCTACCTCTTATGGTTACCGAGATACCCTACACAAACGTCGAAATTTGCCCACCCTGTACAATTAAATTAGAAACAGCTTTTATTTAAATCAAAAATGTGTAAAATGAATATTTTACTAAATATTGTACAAATTTGAAAATTTGTTAACGACTCTTTGGCTGGATAAATTATTTTCAAAATTTACGGGCAACCGTTGGCCAAAAATAGTAGAGTGCCCTGCTAGGTTTCTAGATGTAACTCCCTGGATTGTTTTTCTGAGACAATTGAAATCAGTTGTCTACAAAAATAAGCCGAACAATCGTCATATTCTTAGAGAATGAATAATTAATGGAACTTACAGTGTTTAGAACGTTTGGCTGAATAATGCTATCCAAGCATTCGAAAATCGTTTGGGTCACTGGCTACGGTTAATAGCGAACATTTTGAATACTTACTTTGGTACTTTAGTTAATATTTTAATAATTTGATTCAATAAAGGTTTTGTTAAATGGTAGGCCATTTTTCTCAAAAATATCATTATTTAACATACCAAGATTAATGTACCATTGTAACCAAAATAAGTTCTATTTTAAACTTTAAAATCAAAAAGGGGATTACAGTTTAAAAAAGGTTGGCCTCATTGGATGACTCCAAAGTTTCTTTTGGAAATTGGTAATTCCACCATAAAAATTTGAAACACTAAACATCTTTTATAATTTTTTTTACATTTTACATATTTTAAAAGTTATACTCATTATTCCACACTTTTGATCCACACTGTATACCAAAATCGTGTAATTTTCTTAGTCAATATGAACTTGTGTGTTGATTGTATCAGTAAAATTTATTCACATGATTTAAAAAAAAGTGTAATAGGATCTCAATAGGGCCAAAATAATATAACCCTAACACTCAACATGTGTGTCTTTTAAAATTAATTACTCTAATTTTTTTTAATTCTATTTAACGATGTTAACATACTTAATTTATTTTTATTTTATAAAAATTATGATAAATTCCCAACTTCTACCCGTTATCGATTGTTACAACCATTAATTTTTTTATTAACTTAACTGAAGGTGACCTGAACTAATTTATTTATTTATTTATTTATATATTTACGGTATACACCTTTTCCAAATACAAAATAAAATATAATATAACAAACACACAAATTAAACTAGGTAATTAATTAAATGAGTAATACCTAAACTAAAATAACTTCTTCAACGAATTGATAAAGAACATTATTGTTAAAATTAGTAGCTTACACACTAGAACAAATAGATAAATTAATACGTAATAAATTCTTTTTTAAAACTATTATAATATTAGCAGATCGAAATTAGTTTTTAGAAAATTAATTTTAAACATTTTACTTATACAAAAATTAATTTTGTATTTGACGACTTTAAGAAGAAAGACTTCCTGCGATCTATCAAAACAATTTTTTTTAACAATTAAAATATTTATTGTATTTTAAAGGCAGAAAAAAAATTGTAAATAAACACAATTTACTACTAACAATTTTATGCTTAATTAACTAATTGACAATAAACCAGTTTAATTACTTCAAGTTTAAAATAAAAGCTTTATAGGACACTTTTATTCTAATATGTTATTTACTACATATATATTATAGTAATTTAGTTCTTGTACAGAGTGTCTCAAGAGTAATAAACATAATAGATGAAATTTTAAAAACCTTTTAATCTAAAAATTTTATATCCTACCCCATTAATTCAATACTTCCAGAAACTTGCGTTATAGATACAAATTTAGTCAGAATTATTGAAGGTGCTTTTAAATATCAAAAAATAATTTCATTTTTTCTCTACTCAAAACAGCAGTAAAACAAGAAACTTTTATAACAAAATTTGTGAGAAAAAGTGTGTCTAGACTGGGAAATGTTATTTTCTTATTGTATGGCATTTTAGATAGAGCAAAAGCCACAAATACTATGTATGATGATGACTATATTTTGAGTGGTCCAATAATTTTCTGTTGAAAAAGTTCCTGGGTAACCTAGTTATGACTTTGTGACTTTGTTCTTAAATATTACGAAAACATGTTTTGCAAATATGAAAAATTCAAATAACATTAGGTATTTCCATTATTTTTTTTATTTTTTTTGTTTTTACTAGAGACATTTTTAAAATAGAGTTTAGAATCGGTCTAGAACAGTTCAGCACGGTCAGTTCGATCCCGACTAGTTTAGTGCGGCCATTTTGGTGTCAGTCGTTTTAGTGCCGAGCCAGTTCGGTGCAAAAATTTAAAGAAACGGCAGTTGAGTGTTTTAACAAACTGATACTAGGTATACTAAACTTTTATTTTTTAAATTAAAAAAATAAATCATTTTTCAACATTGGTTGGTACATAATATGAATAGTTTTTTGCAAATTTGGTTATACCAGTGATTCAGTGTGTTGTTCCTTGTGCGGTCTTTTTATTTTCTTTTTATTGTGAGGAAAATATATATATATATATATATATATATATATATATATATATATATATATATATAGTTATAAATGAAGTGTTAAACCTCATTGGATAATGAGCCATGTCAGAACTATGTTGACGTATGCCAAAAGACGACTTTTTTTTTAAATGACACCTTGTATATTTTTTGATAGATTATTGAGTAAAGCATTTTATTTCCTTACATGATTTGATGATTACATTATTTAGCAAAAAAAAAACAGTTAAAACATCTTTTTGATTTTGTTTTCGTATTAACTAAGTTTAATAAACTTTTTAGGGAAAATATAAATTGGTTTTATGTAAACTAAAAAAAACATTAGTAACCCACTCTCGTGTAAGTTGGAAATAGTTATTTATGTAACAAGGACAAAAAAGTGCACTTTTATGTACGAGACTGAATTTGCTGGCCGAGGCGTTAGCCGAGGCAAGCAAACAGGCGAGGTTATTAAAAGCACTTTTTTCCGAGGTACATATTAATTTTTTCCGTTGACCTTAAATTAATTAATTTTCTATTGATTACCGTTTACTGAAAACAAAATGTTTAGTAATTTTAAACAAAAATTTTACGTTTGTTCTGATTTTACTGTACCTAAAGTTCACTTCACCGTTCAGTATTGTAACATTTGTGTCAAAATTTATTAAAGGAAATAAAAGCTTTTCGCGTTCGAATATTGTACCGATAAAGCATTTGTTTACAACAATCACATAATTTTTATAAGAGCACTTGATTATGATAGGTAATAGGTGAAACATGTACTTTTTTATAATTTATTAAAATAATAAAATTACATTTAGGTAGTGTTATTTTGAAGTATATTTAAAAATGTAGTTATAGTTGGAAGCCTACCCTCAAAATTAATGCATTTCTTTAATTGTTTATGATCAAAGATGTAATGAAGTTTCTCCTATTAAACACATTAAAGTCGATTCTTACTAATTGGACATATAATAGTTATAAGACTGAGTTTGTACCGTGGTCAGACTTATAATCATTTTATATTCAATAAAAATATTGCCTGACCGTAAGAAAGTATGCAAACGTAGTTTTTGATTCACTCCGAAAATGTTTCAAAAAATGTAATAATCTTCTTTCAGCTTATTGAAAACTGTGAAATTCACCTTGTTTTTGTGTACGAATAAATCTTGAACCCAGTAATGTTGATGGCTTATATGATTCTATTTTTGTTTTTCCTGCGACAGAATCAATATTCAAATGATTTTTCACAAGTAATTACTGTTCTTGTGTTTTCCATTAGCATTATTACTTATTTACATCAATCAAATACAGTAATAGAAAGGTACCCATAATTAACTCACTTCTACTGTAAGTTTTTGTATTTTATGATCGTGAAAATTTTGTATCGGAACTCCGCTTCTGTATGTTACAAAATGTTACCTAATAAAATTGTCTAAAGCAATCTCAAGTCGTATGAATTCTGTCTTACCTTATAAATGAATAACTTTAAAGAAGTTAAAGTGTTACATATTGAAAACAATGTATCGAGTATTGTGAGATTACAACCAGGCTCTTCTATATGCTTCGCACATTGTAGAAACTATAAACAATTTATTAATATCATTTCAAATCACTTAAAATCATTTACTTGTAATTTGAACAACAAATTGTTTTTGTTCAAAGTTGTGTGGGATTGAGAAATTGAGGTTATAAATGGAAGTAAACAAACAATATTCTGCAGTATCTAAAATGTTTCAGTATGTACCTAAAGTACTGTAATATCCTATGTAGTCACTAAATTCATCCTTTCTTAAAAATGGGTTTTCATACTGGTTACTTCGACTTATTTTAATTTGACATAAAATAATAATTGACATTGACAGATGTTTGCGGACGAAAAGTGTTTGCGGACGAAAAGTGTTTGCGGACGAAAAGTATTACAGTTAAAAAGTGTTACTTTATGATAATTCAGGGAGTACGTAAAACTCAATTTTATAATGAGGTCGACGGAAAACAAATTTTCAATGTAAATAACTTTAATTTTTATTTGAGACACTACTAAATGTCTAATTTATTTATAAAAATTGAAAATTAGTTGCAAAATTTGCCATTATTTATCCGAGATTAATTTCACAATTAAACAAAAAATATGCTACTCTAAAGCCAACGGTATCTAGATGGTGGGGTAAGCGAGGTAAGCGCGCGGTTGTATTTCAGAAACCACTCATTGTATTAACTTGCGGTAAAAAATCATATGATAGAAGTACCCGAGACAAAATACTGGAAATTATTTTGGAGTTTCTAAAATGACCACCTGAGCGCGTAATTGCTATCTTGAATTTTTAAACCTTTCTTACATTAACAATAGTCAGAGTGAATGCTGTTTTAAAACTGAAACAAATTTAAATCTTTTTTGTTAAACGATATTTGCTCTATCTCTAAAAGAATGTAGTGGGGGGTGTTTGAACATTTTTGGAAATAAATTTCGATTTCTCTATAAAGACTTAACGTATTGGCTATTATAATAGTTAGTTAGTTAAAAATGGCTTCTCTTATGCCATCAATCGTGCTATGAGTGATGTGATTGCAATTGCTTACTTTCAGAAGGCGTTTGTGACATAACAACTCAATGAAAACCAAATCGATCCTAAAATAATGAATAAAGGAACTTAAAACTGAAAAAATCGTTAAATTTTGGATTTAAGGTTTGTCATTTATGTCTGGTTATTCTTAATTTGTCAAATAAAACGCTAATTTATAATTAAAATAATCATACATTAATAATATACCATAAAGAGAGAATGCTTTCCAAAATTTAATTTTTGTTTTAGTCTTAAGTTCTTTTATACAATATTTAAGGATAGGGTAAACATATTCGAATGCGGTTTTTAGGAGGTTGTTGGGCTCTTTTCTGTAAAAAAGGTCGTACCACTGCATTTTTTAAAACAAAATATTTTCTTTGTGATTAAGTATGTCACCATCTGGTGTCAAGGTAGACAATTACAATTATTTAAGTCATAGCACAATTCATAGCTTAGAAAAACTCCTTTTTAACGATATTAAGTTTATTAAAATAAGTTAAAAGTTTCTGAAGTTATCGACATTCATTTCCAAAAATGTTCAAACAGTCCACACCACTTTCCTTTCAAAGATAAAGCAACAAGGTTTTAATTTGTCTCAACTTGAAAACAGCATACATTATAACTATCGTTAATCTTTAGAAGTTAATGATGGAAACAAAAAAACTGATTAATTCATTCTTCGAAGATTCGGTAACTAAGATCGGGTTGCTTTCTTCAGGACGTTAAATTAAAAGTTTTTTTAGTGAACTCAATTAAAGGAGGTACGACAATCATCTGACTTATATACAGCTTGGTTTACACTAATTATCAAATAATAATAACAATAAAACAAACGTGATCGTAAATTGGGGTAACTGTTGAGCTGTGGAATCATATGATTGTATTACTTGTGTTTTTATTTAAAAATGTATATTATTTAATTAATTGAAGCTTCGCACCGAATTGGCCAGACACCGAAAAGGTCAAACCGAAGTGGCCGGCACTGAACTGACCGCAGCGAACTGTAGTACCTATCAGGGTTTAGAATTTATGTTTCATACATTTCTTTGGTAGATAACGATTCTTAGTTAATCATATTTACTTTTAGTTCTATATTATTTTATAATTACTTAAATACCTAAAACCCAGGCCTTTAATCGATCACGGAAGTGATTTTTTAAGTTTTGTGACTCAAGTTAATACTGTGCACCAAGTTTGTTCATGTAGAAAGGACATAAGTACTTGTTAGAAACTATTTATGACAGCAAATGATTCAGTATGAACAATTCATTAATCTGCACAACTGAATCTGGAATTATTTATGATTCTTTTACTCTCTTTAGAAATAAAAATATTATTTTAACTTGTACACTGGCTAAGATACATTAACAATCAACAAAAGTTATTAATAAATATTTCAGGAAAAGTACCTAATACAAAAATCACACTAACCCAGCCAAGACAATAAAAACTGAAAGGAATTTATGCATAATAAACTTATTAACAAGAATAATAATTGCAGGAAGAACCTTTACCAATTTAGCAAGCTGCAGCAGTAAATTTAACAATCGGTGATGGTACATATTGATAATTAGTAAATGTTTTATAAATTTCAGAATGTTTATAATTGTTATTGGAATTTGTTTTCTTTAGAATTCATTGAATTAATAAAACTATTAAAATAGTTCGACAATGATTTTGAAATAAGAACTTGTAGTAGAGTAAGGTATGGTTACTATTTATACCATTTCTATATAATTTTTGGTTGAATAAAATTTAAAAGTTTAATTAATTATTATAAATATTTTAAAATTACAAAAATATTTAATACTTGAAAATTGTTAAGAAAACTAAAGACAGAACTGCGTGCGCATCTTTTGCAAATCAAGGGTGAAACTGCTTACCCTGTTTTACCGGGCATTCAATAATAGTGTAAATATACAACCAAACGAATTACAGAAGTTTTAATAACAAAGAAAGTCAACACAACACGAAAAAGTTAGCAAAAAAAAAATATAAACGAACCAGCAATTGCTACCTAGCAAATAATATCAACATTTGGTCCTTCTGAAGCCGAATCGAATTAAGACGTAGACGACGTAAGAAAATTATCCTAAAATCTATTAAGCCATACTGGAATATACTAGCTGCAACGACAGCCGCCAACGGAATCTTCGACGCCAGCGGATCTACCCTAACGGTTACCATTGTTAAGCCAGGTCAGAAATTTTTTTCTTTTACTTTACACTATTATGCATATCGTATAAGAGAGTTGTGAACAGATTTACCTAAAATTTGTACTTCAACCCTTAGATGTAAAATGTTATTTTTAGAACATTCTTCAACTTAAACAATTTGTTCAATTTTTGAATAGTTTGAGATTTTATCTTTCTTTGTGTTTAGTCATTACTTTTTTTACATTACATCATTTACTTTCTTACATTTAATTTCAATCTACAAAATAACTAAAAACAAAGAAGCCAGCGGGCGGTCTATAATATCTAAATTGAAAAAATTTAGAAGAGTACATGAACACGATTTCGGAAGGTGTTATAGATAAACCCGTACTTCTTAAATTACAGTTATATGTACAAACGGTTAAAAATGTTACCGACAAATACGATGATGTTTTAATACAGTTAGAGGTTGCGGAAATCGGTATGGATGCATTCGGTTTAATGACGGCTAACCAATTTCAAAATTTCCAAGTTGAACTCCTCTCACGCGCTACAATTATCCTAGAGAATAATCGAACGGATATTAATCATCTTCCGGAAACAAATTCGGATCTATCTTCCAATTCTTCTGTTTCAAGTGGCAACAACGCCAAGTTGCCTCAAATTACTCTCCCTACCTATGACGGGAATTTGGTTCAATGCAAGTCATATCTGGAAACATTTGTTTCGCTTGTTCATAGTAATCGAACTTTGTCGGAAATTGAAAAATTCATGTACCTCAAAGGTAGTCTACGCGGAGCAGCTGCACAAGCAATTTCTAATATGCAGCCTTCTGCAGAAAATTACCAAACTGCTATGGATATAATCAAAGAGAATTAAGCAATCTTTGCAGACTATATGGCGATTTTGTCAAACATACAAGAACGTTAAAAAAATTTTCTATTCCAATAGACCATTGTTCACCATTTATATATCACTTGGTAATGTCCAAATTGGATGCTTCTACAAAAACTGAATTTACCGAAGACACACCTCGGCTTATACCTACATTAGAGGAAATATACAATTTTCTAAATCGACAATGTCAAATACTAGAGGAGGTCAAAACAAACGAAGTTCCTAATATTTCTGTTTCTAACTCCGTACATTCTTCTACCCTAAGGCCAGCATTTCCTAAAGTTAAATATAACAATAATTCTAACTACGTCCAACAGTCACTTGTGGCTACAACCAACAAAATATTTTGTGCAATGTGCAAACTGGATCCAAATATAACGGATTGTCCCACATTTTTGTCTTCTTCCAGCGAGAATCGCAATAATACTGAAAACGAACTTAAGCTATGCAGAAATTGTTTGAGACATTCTAATTATAAGCGTTGCATTTCAAAATTTAATTGTCGCATTTGCCATAAAAGGCACCACACTCTTTTGTATATACAAAACTCAGAATCTACAACAGCCACCAGCAAACAAAACAACCCTATTACTTCTTCAGAACATTCTGATTCTCAAACAACAACATCAGCGGTCTCTCTTTCATGTTTTAACAGTTTACTGAATCAGGTTTTACTTTCAACTGCTATAGTAAAGGTGCAAGGTTGGAACGGCGATTGGCACAAAGCTCGAGTATTTCTAGATAGTGGCAGTCATTGTAATCTCATCACTGAGGAGTTGGCTGATAAATTACTGTTGCAAAGGCGTAATACTAGAACGCAAATCTTAAGTATTAGTTCTTGTTCCGCAAATTCCAATTCTATTGTCGATGTTAACTTAGCGTCTTTTCAGAATAATTTCCATACTAAATTACAATGTCTCACTATTAAAAGGATATCTGAAAATTTACCGTTACATTCATTTGACAAATTGGTTCTAGAAATCCCTGCTAACATTAGATTAGCTGACGATGATTTTAACAGATCCGCAGCTGTTGATTTGTTAATAGGTGCCAGTCATTTTACAATTTAATGTGAATAGGGCAATTATTACTAGGAAATTGTTAACATACTCTACAAAAAACGTTCCTGGGTTGGGTGATTGCGGGAGCTTATCCAAATTCTACAAAAACAATCAACTTAAATTTAATTGTAGATCTGGCGTGAAAATCCAAAGTTACCCATAAAGGCCTACAAGTTACAAACAATAACTTATGGTACAGCCAGTGCAAGTTATCTGGCAACAAAATGTCTACAACACTTATCCAACTCGTACCTGAACAGTATCCAAAAGCAGCATCAATTTTAAAATTTGATTTTTATATGGATGACATGCTCACTGGTGGTGACTCTCTCGAGGAGGTGATCCAAATCAAGAACAATATATCTACAATCTTGTTTAGTGCTGGCTTTCCTCTTCGCAAATTCTTATCAAACAATGCAAAGGTTTTAGGCACCGATTCCATGTCAAACTCTTTGCACACTATACCTACAAGATCTAGGGAAAACTCTAAAGCGTTAGGTGTCACCTGGAACGCTTTAGACAATACTATTGGTTACAATTTTTTCATGAATTCCAGTACTAAGCATAATTTAAAACGAACAATTATCTCAATGTTATATCAGCTATTTGATCCCTTAGGTCTTCTTTCACCGATCATAGTTGTGGGGAAATTACTTATCCAACAACTATGGCAATTGAAACTCTCCTGGGATGAGAGTATACCTGAAAATTTAAACACTGAGTGGACTCGTCTCAAATCTGAGTTACCTTATTTAAATACTCTCCAAATTCCGGGATGTGCTGTCTCCTACAACTATAATACAATTGACTTACATGGGTTCTGTGACAGCAGCTTATCCGCTTACGGTTGTTGTATATATTTGCGATGCATCGACATACACGGAAACTGTTCTGTACGACTATTATGTTCAAAATCTCGAGTTTCTCCTTTACGCACCATAACTATTCCTTGGTTGGTGCGGTGCTGTCCTTTTAGCTCAATTAATGGAAAAGGTAAAGCTTTCGGTAACTATTAAAATTGGAAAAACATACTTTAGGACCGATTCTACCAATGGTTGGCTAAATTAAGCCCCAAATAAATACAAACTGTTCGTGAGCAATAGAATTGCTTCAATCCAAGAAATCACTTCTACATCTTCTTGGAATTACGTTCCTCAAAGGATAACCCAGCAGACCTTATATCGCGTGGATCATCTGTGGTTCATTTAATTACAAATTTGTTGTGGTGGCACGGTCCAAAAGTTTTACAATCTCTTCAAGAGTCATGGCCTAAGCGGACGACATTCAAATCTGACGCTTTCGAAATCAAAATTCCTTCCGCTGGGGTTTCAAGCTTCGTGGTAACAAAGGGATCGGACCTATTTCAAAGGTTTTCAAGTTTCACAAAATGGAAACGTGTTGTCTCATGGATGTTTCGATTTATAAAATACTGCAAGGTTCTAAAACAAATGAGAACGGTTGGAAATTTAAAAACATTGGAATTACAAGCTTCCTCAAATGCTTTAATAAAGTTATGTTAAATGGAAATTTTCGATGTTGTAATAAAGGCTTTACGTGAAAAAATGTTAATCCCACCAAATTCAAAATTGTTACATTTAAATTAATTTTTAGATAAAGATGGAATCATCAGAGTAGAAGGTCGTATTAAAAATTCAATTTATAGTTTTCAGAAAAAATATCCTATGGTCTTGCCAAAAAATCATTTATTAACCAAGCTAATTATAAAAACTTATCACGAACAACTTTTACACTGCGGCCCACAACAATTGCTTGCCGTGGTAAGAGAACAATACTGGCCCCTTTGTGCAAGGAATACAGTGAAATCAATCACTCGTACTTGCATTAAATGTTTTCAAAGCAACCCAGTTTCATACAACCCCATGATGGGTGATCTTCCCGAAAAACAATTGCAATACGGTTCTCCAACCTTTGCCTACGTTGGTCTAGACTATGCCGGTCCTATAAATATTAGGGATAGAAAACTTAGAAACGCAAAATTAATAAAATCCTTACATTTGTATCTTTGTATGTTTAACAACCAAAGCGTTACATTTAGAGTTAGTAACATCATTGACAACGGATGCATTTATAGCGGTTCTGAGACGGTTTAGCAGTCGTAGAGGTAAACCTCTTTGTATTATGTCGGATAATGCAACCAATTTTGTAGGTGCCGACAAAGAAATAAAAAATATGTATAAGTTTGTAAACGAAAGTAAGGATATCATCTCAAATTATTTTGTTAACGAACAAATTGATTGGAAATTTATTGTACCTAGAGCACCTCATCAAGGTGGATTGTGGGAGAGTGCTGTTAAGTCAGTTAAGATACACTTAAAAGAGTGCTAGGCAACACTTCACTTAATTACGAAGATTTCAGTACTATACTCATACAGATAGAAGCTGTTTTAAACGCTCGGCCCTTTTCACCCATTTCTAACTACCCTAATGATTTCAATCCCTTAACTCCGGGTCATTTCTTAATCGGAAGACCATTATGCTCCCTGCCAAATCCACAATTAGACCACTTAGCGCAAAATCGTTTAAATATATACCAACGTCTTCAACACTTGATGCGTTGTTTCTCGAACCGTTGGAGCTTGGAAGTGGTTCCTGAACTACAAAAAAGAACTAAGTGGTTTAAAAATCTACCCAACTTGATTCAAGTGAATTCTTTGGTGTTGTTAAAAGAACCAAACCTGCCACCTTTGCAGTGGTTATTGGGCAGAGTGAGTGAAGTGCATACGTCTTCTGACAATATTATCCGAACTGCTATGGTACGATTCCCAAATGGCCATTACGTTAAGCGTGCTATAAACAAACCATTAGAAAACAATGAATGTTAATGGTCTAGTAGCAAATTATCAATATTAATATTAATGAGTTAATATGTTGTATTCTTATCCGTACGAGAATCTAGTTTATAAGGCATTTTATAAGTGCAAGTACCTAATGTAGTTGATTAGTAAAACTTTGTATTATTATCATGATTATTGTAAAGTTATTAAAATCATAGATTTCAAGGCGGGCGACATGTTAAGAAAACTAAAGACAGAACTGCGTGCGCATCTTTGCAAATCAAGGGTGAAACTGCTTACCCTGTTTTACGGGCATTCAATGATAGTCCGTCTAGAATACCGGTTAACATCAAACATGTAGCGCATATTAAATTCTAAGATGAAATTAATAAATGTAGTAAAGATAAATGTAAAAATGTAAATATACAAGCAAACGAATTACGGAAGTTTTAATAACAAAGAAAGTCAACACAACACGAAAAAATTAGCAAAAGAAAAATATAAACGAACCAGCAATTGCTACCTTGCAATTAACGTATCAACAAAACTCAATTCAAATTATTGAGCATAAATTAACTTTGCATAATCACATCAAGTTAAGAAAATAATGGGTGTAAGTAAATTATGCGTAGAAGATTTGTTCTGAAAACAAAATACTATAAAAGAATTTAAAAAAGCCAATTGTTTCTATTATCTTATTTAAATTGGAATCAGGCACAGTATAGTCGATAAATCTGCTTTAAATCACAGACTTCAACGTTTTACAATAAACTAAACTCGTCGACCTAAATTGCCAATTGTTACGTTTTTTCTCAACTCTTTAATTATGCACTGAAATAAGAATCTGCCTTTGAATCTACCGATTTTAATATTTTCAATGGCAAAATACTACCTGCTAGTAACAAAATATAAGAAGCTCTTTGTTCTATACAATTCTTTGTTAGATTTTCTTTCATATAAAACGCGTGCACTTACATTAGTACAGTGTAATTTTTAATTAAAAATAGAACCACTGTAAACTTTAAAATATTTTTGAACTGATTGTATTTACAAACTTTTAGTATAAACGTTTAGACTCTATATTTTGAAGTGTTTTAAAAAGTTTTCTTAAAATCATATATGGAATATAAATCGAACGTACATATAACCAAATGGAACGAAAAAGTTAAACGTAAGTATTTGACTTACTGCTTCAAATTCTGTTTTAAAGTTTGATGCAATTTTAAAATCAAATGCATGCGAAAAATATCAGGTTATGTATTATTTATGTGATGTATAAAAACCTACTCGTAAAAAATACGTAAGATTAGTAAAATTTAATTTTTTCTTCCTCTTTTCAAAAATGTGTATGTTTACGACGACAAATTTTACTATAATAAGCACCTAAATAAATGTTCCGGAACTTAGAGTTTATTCTTGAGAAGTATGTAAGAATTGAGGTGTAAAAAGTGAATAAAATAAATTGAAGCTCGCGATGCGATCATTTGCTTTCGACAAAGACATGACAAAGTTTTAGAAACATACTCTTGAAAAAAAATTATAAGTAGGTAGTCGTTTAATATTGTATTTATGGAAGCAATACATACATGATAAATGTATTTTAAATATTTTGATTAATCCTCTTTTGCAATCTATCCAGCAATTTTTTAAGTAAAATATAATTTCTTGTTATATTTTCCACTTTCACTTTAATAAATAGAAAAAAAGTAATCGTTTAGCTGTACTTATACTTAATAGAAAAAACAAAGATTACTCATTGATGATAAATGAGGGCAACTTAAATATTACATGGTTATTGATGTAACTTTTTCTTTCAGCAGTTTTTGTATTCAGGTGCTATTTTTCTTCTTCATCTTACTTTTACCTTATTTAAACTAAAATATGAAAAAATAATTACAAGTTAAATTATAACAAACAGAAGAAACATAGTTTTTATTAGGTTGTGTACTTATATAACGTTAAACAGATTAATAGAAAAATTGATTTACGTCTTTCTTACTGATGGTATTTTTGGTTTTTTTTTCATATTTTGTTGTGGCCCACAATATTCTTTTTTTTATAGTATTTTAATATACTTTTTTAGTCATGTCATGTATCAAGTAAACGTTATCTAATATTTACATTATATTCTTAACGCTCACAAAGCTGATTGAATTATAATGTACAAAGTTATAAAACATGAACGTTATACAGGGTGTTTGTAAAATGTCTATACACACGCATACAACATATTCTTTATACCAAAATAAGCCGTTTTAAGTAAACTTATAGTATAGGTGCTATGCCGCCTGTTACGCCACGAAATTTTAAGAACATCTACGCAGCATAACAAACGTCAGCTAGCTCAAATGACGAAGGGAATAGGTTAAGAAATGTCTCTCACTTACCCTTAATAAAAACTTAAGGTCCTTAATACGAGTCATAGCCGGGATTGTCAGGCGCCACCCTAATCTTTTAAATACTTATATCAAATGCTCACTAAAGAATAGGAAAAAACGAAAACACTTAAAGGACACGTTCCAAGCAAAAAAAATAGAATCATTAATTATGTCCGGTTTTCTATTGAAATTTAAAACAAGTTATACACAGGTTACACCACGGACAAAATCTTAACATTAAAGACGCATCCGTTTATCCTAACAGTGGTCGGTCGAAACACTCCGGTATCGAGCGAGATGAATTAAGTTTATGTCCCTGAACAAAATGAGACTGCGGTCTTATCAAATAAACGACTATCTAAACTATCCTCAAATTGGTGAATAATGTGTCCATCTCCGTTCGATCATTTAAAACCACCGAACATATTTTGCTAAAACTAGTACAAGGAATACCCTAAAACGCTGTTTACTTTACTTCACAAACGCGTACGCAATCACCGAGACACGAACCCCGGAGAGTTTTTTGGGTACTTTATTTTTATGGTACACAAACTAAGCACTCTTGATATGTGCACGGAAACGTTTATTTTCATTTCATTTCATAAATCCGCGGAATTCGGTACATATCTTGTTTTTTACATGTTACCCGTCGTGAGTCTACTTAAGAACTAAGGTCTCCTTTCTTATTATTTCCTACACAACGAACATTACAAAAAATTATCGCTTTAATATTTTCTCAGAAAGAATAAACAAAACTGACTATTCAAAATTTTGATCGTGATATGCAAACCGTGTGTTGTTTACTTAGTTAAAACAAGTATCTAATTTAATTGATAAAGGCGGCAACTACCGAGCTGTTTCTCAGGGAACAAACAAAGATACCTTTGCGATTGCAAATAAACTGCAACATGTGTTGATTAAGTTCGAAATAATCCTGTACGAAACTATTAAAATAAGCATTTCGTAAAAGCCCTAATTGTGTGAACGTGAAGAAAACGCGATTCTCTACACCAACTAATTTAAAAAAATATCAAATGACAGAAACAATTATTCCAGCAAAAATAACCACGAAAACACACGTGCATTGTAACGTAAAAGAAATAATTCAAAACTATAGTACATTCCAAGTCAAATAGCAATTGCGAACCAAGATCATTTGCGCGTAAAAAATAAACAATTTTTCACCCAAACCGCGGTGACACAAAATAATTTTTATTTGATAGAGAATTTAAAACGATCAAATTATGTTCTCTTGTAATTTTTTTTTATTTTTATTCGTTTTCCAGAGGAACAAAAAAAACTTATATGACGCTTTTGAAAAAAGCATAAGGTATCTAGTCGCTTATGATTTATATCATAAACAAATGAATTTCGCATGACTAAATCTACTCTGTTTAAATAAAGACTACTGGTAAAATAATAGGTTTAGTAAAAGTTTACGGTTAAGATTTATACGACAAAGAAAATTAAAGTGTATTCTTTGTAGGAGAATTTTCGAAACAGTAAACTTTATTCTTTTATCTGTAGTTTTTATTTGAACAGTAGATGTAGCCATGCAAAATTCATTTGTTTTTTATAGAAATCGTATGCCACTGGATTAACTTATACTTTTTTTAAACGCACACTATAAACTTTATTTTCGTTTTTCTCGAAAACGAATAAGAAAATTTTAGAGAATTCATAATTTGATCGTTTTTAAATTCTCTTTAACTTTAACTTTAAAGCCGCATAGCGCCTCTAAACTAGGCGACTTTGGACTAAGATAAGTTTACTAAATCGACTTATTTTGGACTAAGGAAAATGTGGTAAGCGTGTGTAAAGACCTTTTACAGACACCCTGTATAATTTTTATTTGATGCGTAGTTAGGAATGACATTTTCTATATCAGTATCTGTATAGTTGCAATTTCGTGAATGTTGCTTACCTCAGTTATTCAAAAGCATTATAAAAAATAATTTTTATACATGATGAAAAATTAAAATTTTTAACCTTGAAGAAGTCGACATGATTCTCCATATTGGGTTAAAGGTACGAAAAATTGAGGTTTTGAAAATATTTTCTCAACGGTTGGTCCTACGAAAAAAAATATTAATGCAAATGTACAGAAAACTGAATGTACTCTATTGTTTGGGTGAATACTTTTTAGTTTATTTGATACATAACGAATTACTGAGCGGAAACATAAACATTATTTCGAAAAATTGTTCAATCTTTTTCACGGTAAGTTGTGTGAAAATTATAACGTTACTAATGTTCTAATTAATATATACACAATTTCGTTATATTTTTAATTTTACCAGTTCATTATAAATGTAGTAAACATTTTTTTTCTGCTACTTTGGCGGGAATTTATACAAGGAATTTTAAATATTGAGCATGGAACCGAAAAAAAACATCCAAGTGAGGCTGGAAACGTGGTATCAACGGACTTACCCCTGGATTTATTATGTCTCAAAAACATTTTGTAGACACGTTACTAAATGCATTCCTATGCAATCCAAAAAAAAGGGTGCGGTAGAACATGTGATTGTTGGATAGCTGAGTGTAGCATGCGGATGTTGTGGTGTTTAAATTTCACGTTTCCTCAACTGTAGTTACCCGTCAGTGATCAGAAAACTGTAGCGAATTTACTTTTAATCCACCTTTTGCAAATTAAAAATTAGTATTTATTTTTGTAAATTGTGAAACATACGGACATCAAATAGTATAGGTACACAGGGTGTCCCAACTATCTGGAGATGTTCCATAGCGTGTTTACTATTAGAGGAGAGGAGTTAAAATAATTATTGGTAGTTTATGATTGATAACCTTTTATGTCAAATATAAATTAATGGTGCTAAGTTACTAATAGGGCTATTAGGATACCGGAATTTAATCCTTACAATACATCGTGTCTAGTATTAAATTTTCCATTTCCAAAATTAACAATTGTCCTCAAAATTATACCGCGAGATCTAAATTTGCAGAAACCTCTGTATCTATTCTTTTTCAAATTGCATGCTTAATTCTTTATATCTTTGTCGGATAACGCATTAAACTAGCATTTTAATGATCTAAGGTTGTATGGCATTTCAATCAATTTGGATGAAGTTATAATGTGTTAAACTTGAATTCTCATTATTTTAATCGTATTAGTAGCAATTTTGAAAACAAAAAACTCTGATCTGAACATGTCTTTGGTAATTTTAATTTAAATTTTATGAAATCTTAGTATTTATATACAGGGTTATTCACGGTATACGACACGGAATATTACAGCCAAACTATTCAATAAAATTGGAAAAATATATTTGGGATAGATAGAGACCTATTGGAGTAATATTTTAAAATTACTTTCAAAATATACAGGTGTCCCAAAATACACAGAACGTATCAAAGTTGTGTTTTTTCTTATGGAATGCCCTATATATTATTACATTTCAGTTTCTACGTTCAAAATAAGAATGGATTTTATAAAGGTTTACCTTACTTAAACCTAAAGGTTTTTGAGATATTTTGTATTTTATGAAAAAGTCGTCACAATTTTACCGATTCATATCTCAGCAACTATTTTCTTTTTCTAAACTAAATTTGCACTAGTGTCTATGAATTGATCAGATTTTATGTAAAATTTGTGAAAAATCCACTATCATACACAGGATGTGTACAAATTGAAATTAAATAATGACATGTTTTGAAACGCAATAACTTGCTTATTTCAAATAGAACACCCTGTATTTTATGCCAACAACAAATGTAAAATGTAATTGTCTATCAAACAATACTATAGTGTCCTATAGCCAAATGATCAGCTTGTTATGAAAAATGCAAATTTTCATAATGAAGACTGATTTGTAACAATTTTAATATTTATCAAATAAGCTATACAACTTTGACAGGTAAATATTATGCATTTGTAAGAAGGAGGAGATTTGCATTGTGTACATTTCATCAACTGTACTAAATTTTGAGAGGAATAAATATGTATAGAGTTCACAAAAATTTAATAAACATACAAATTTACTTTATAATAATATTTCTTCAAATGAATTATCTGCTCCACGGATCAATTCCTTAGCTGTTTACAATATTGTAAAACATAAAAGACTGGTGGAAACCAAAGAAACATTTCAATATTTTGTTTTAATTTTAGTTACTCAAAAATATAACATACTTGATATTTATTTTAAACAACAACACTAAAATTCAATTTTTTGTAAATTTGTCTTTATGGAAAAAACGTATGGAATAAACAAAGTAAAAGTGGAGAAATAGGTGTCATGTTTATTTTTATCTAAACATATTACTTTAGAGACACAAAAGAAGTAAAGTATGAGGTAATGAATGGGAGTCGCTTTATAATATTATAATTTATTAGAAGTATTTTTTTGTATGATCTAAATAGTAACATTGAGAACTCCTAAATACAAAACTCATTTAGCTGTTAAATTTATTTGTTTTCTCTAGACCTACTAGATTGAGAAAACAAATTACAAGAAATTGAATTACAAGATCATTGTTTAAAACAAATATCGAGTATGTTAAATTTTTGAGTAGCTACAATTAAAAAGATTACATTACAAAATATATACTGGGTGTCCCATTAAAAAAAAACATAAGTTTACTTAATATCACATAAACGATGTAAGCTAAAAATAATCTAACTAGACGACTTGATTCTACGTAAAAATACTATGAAATGCATTTTAATATATTAAATGATAATAGAGATACAGGAGATAGTCGAAAAATTAAAATTTCACCTTGTATCTCTTAAACCAAAAAGGCTATAAAAATGTTATGGGTGCCATCTTTCGATTCTCAAAAAGCGGCACAGATTTGCAAAACCGCAACCTTCTATCTTCACTAACAACGAGATATCCTGCGATTACAACGAAAATGGGATACACTGTACTTTCCTATGAATAATATTTAACAAACAATAAAATTTTACAGTGCATATAACACATTTTTTAATTACCCAATTAAATTTCAATATCATTAACGTTGAATTAAAAAGTTTAATGAAATATAGTATAGTAGCGTAAATTGCTAATAATAATAAACTTTCTTTTTTTCTTTTCTCGTATTATAACAAAATAAAACTAATGAAATTAGTACATTTTTGTTATTCTATAAATTAAACATTACAAAATTATTCAATAATTTTTTATTGAATTTTATATTAACAAAATATAGAATGTAAAAGTAATAGCAAATTGAAATTTTAGATATGTACAAGCTTTAATACAAAGAAGTAAACAAAATAAGAATTAAATAATAGATACCAAGCAAAAATGATATTACACAAGATAGAAGTTTAATGTTATTGTATCTGAAAAGTAATCATTATTATCTAAAAGCGCTACAGTGCTATTCTAAAAGATGGAAGGGGTGAAGCGTTAAACAACAAAAGCAACTTACTTATTATAAAGTACTATGTCCGGTCTCCAAATGTGATCAGATGGGACGTGTAACATTTGAACGCCGCCATACTCCTTTGGCTCCCACCTCAATTTATAATCGTACCAGGTCTGAAATTGAAATTATTTTGAAAACTTGAACTCTTCTCTAACTTCTATTTTCATTTTAGTGTAGTTCAACTTTGAAAGGCATTTTTAGTTTAATACTTCGGGTTTATATGATTTACAACCGGTTAAGTAAATTTCCGTACAGTGTTTCAAACAAAATTGGTGTAAACTTTATCATTAAATAAACTAAAAGAAAAAAATAAATCAAACAAAAAACTATAGTTATATTTTTCTTTGAGATACGCTTAAATTGGTTAATTTATTACTTTTAACCTTCTTATGTCACTTCTATTAGAGATCACCATCAGCAATAAGTCACTTACAAAAAATCATTCATGGGTACCTTGATGTACACTGTAAGATCCCATAGTGAGAATTCTTATCTTGGGCATAGTGTACAAGAGTCCATATTATCTAATGTAGCATGTATTCATTTAAGAAGTTTATTGACATTCTCATACAACACTCCTCGAACTGATCATCATAACAAACTATCACTAGCAGTGATACCCGGCGTTGCCCTTTGCTTGTAGTTCGTCTCAGAGAAGTCAAGGACGGATGTGGCACATAGCCTATGTTAGTCCCCGTAAAAATTTTGTGATTCAAGTAAATTTCCAGTCCTGGGGGAATGCTCTGTTTGGTCGTCTATAAGTAACAAACAATCAAACAGAGAGAAACACACAATCACCTACATTGATATATATATATATATATATTACATTGAAAATTTATGTTTTTAATAAACAAAAATTGCGTTTCAATTTAAATAAAAATAAAAATTAAATTTATTTAGTTTAAGAATTTCTAAAATTAATCCATATTTTGAATAATAGAATAATATACTTTGTACAACTAGTGAACATTTTCCGTTTAATGAAAATAATAAAATTGTTTAGTAAGTTCTATTTGTAACAATAATCAAAGAATGCTTTGTGTACAAAAAACCTTAAACGCGCGTTATTTCGATAAAGACTAAAAAAGTGTGAATACGAGAGACAATGATTATGTATTAAAAGGAAGGGAGAAGAAACATTTTAAAAGATAACAGTGAAAATGAGACGATAAGAAAGAAGTACGAGTTGAAACTTTAAGAAGAAGGTCAAGTGATCATTTTTGGTTTAACAGTCAATTATTGAATATTCATTCAATTCGGCAAAATTTTGAAGTCCTAGGCCTACTTTTTAATTACGAGCAAGTTGATATTGAACACCTCAATTTACCTACATTAAATATTTTAAATAAAATTTTTATTGGCTTCAAATTTGCTACAGAGTGATTACATTATATTTTGAACAGATTTTTTAAAGTTTTTCATCCTAAACTACTTTTCTTAATATTTGTGCGTATCTCGCTCCCAAAGACCACTTTACTGTTGTGCAAAAAAAACGTTTTTTGGAAATTTCAAGAGCACCCTTAATTTTTCGAAACTAAAATTATGTCACATATTAGTTTCCAACCAAGCAGGTCAATATGTTGACCAGACTACAAAACAATATTCCAAAATTGGCTGTACTAGTAACAAGAATAAAACCCTTAAAGTATAAATGTTTTTAAACTTTTTTGCATTTCTACTAATGTATTGTACTAATAATCTACACTGACTTCCATAAAAATTGCAACACCTAGAAGTTGTCGAACGATTTTAATAAAATTTTCAGAAAACGTCTATTTTAATTAAACAAAATGATGATTAAAATTTGAATAAAATCTAGCCAGTAGTTTTTGTTTTTTTGCCTGTTCCATAGCACATAGTAACAATAAATTTGAAGTATTAGACCATTTAGTAACTGTCAACTTTGCAAATTGTTGTTGTTTCTTCACAATTTTATTTTGAACTTAAAAACAATGCCGAGAGTACGTCAACATCAACATTTTGTCCAATTAAGTGATTTTGAACGTGGCCGTATTATTTGTATGAGAGGCCGGACTTTCGCTAAGAGAAATTGTTTGTCGTGTAAACCGAAATTTTTCATCGGTATTGAGATGTTGGTGCAAATGGTCCGACGAAGAGGTTTAACATTGTCGCCTTGGATCTGGACGTCCTCGAAGGACTACAAATCGTGAAATACGTCGCTTAAGAGTTTTGGCCACAAGAGATAGATTTTCAACAACTCGATCAATTGCAAATAATTGGATGACAGCTACAGGACTTAGGATGTCAATGTCATCCGTTTATCGCCGGATAAGATCTTATGGGTTGCGTTCATATCGTCCATTTTTATGTCTTCCTTTTACACCACTTCACCGTCTACGCAGACTAGAGTGGGGCAATGAAAGGGTTAATTGGGCGCAAGAATGGCATCAAATTGTGTTTAGTGACGAGTCCCTATTTTGTTTGTAAGCCCACGATAGTCGTAGGAGGGTCAGACGGATGCGTGGAGAACGTAAAAATCCAACATTTTTTGTGGAACGCAACACAGCCCTCACTCAAGAAGTTATGATAAATATATATATATAAACAACTTTTGCCGACAGGTATGTAAAGCAGTTACATAGTCGATCCTTCAATAATTATAGCCAACATAACAGTTGGCAAGTATACAAATTTTGAATCGCCTGCAGTAAAGTACGCAAGTGGTTGTACAATAGCAAACAAACACTGAGAATCACTCGACAGCTCTTTCGTCCTTTTGGGACTCATCGGGAGTGAGAGAACTCGAGTGTAAGTTCACTATTGTACAAACGCGCGCTGTCGACTATATGCCCTACTGGAGGGATAATAATATTTAAACGATAACTTTTTCGACATCTAGTGTCGACTCGAGAAAGCGTTCACGTACGTAAATGTAAGCAACTTTTGCCGACAGGTATGTAAAGCTGTTACATAGTCGATCCTTCAATAATTATAATTTATTAAACATATTAAAATAAATACATTCTAATTTTAATTAATAAAATTATTCCATTCTTTGCGGTTTCCCGCAATTTTCTAGACTTCATTCCATGTTTTTCCTTTCTTCTCCAAAATTTCTGCTATAACCTTATCCCATGTTTGTCGTGGTCGTCCTTTTCTTTTATTCTTTGTGATCTTGGTTTGCCATATTCTTTTGGTTTGTCTCGAGTTTTCCATTCTCTGTAGGTGGCCCCACCATCCTAATTGTCTGTGTTCTAGTATCGGTGTCAAATTTAGTTCTTTTCTTATTTCTTTACTTCTTATTTTGTCTCTTTTTTATACGCCTCTTACTTTTCTTAAATATTTCTTTCATTTCTGTAGCTTGAATCTTACTTTTTTGTTTATTGCTCAGTATCCAGGACTCGCATCCAAAGGTTAATATCGGTCTATATATTGATTTGTAAACTTTTATTTTTGTTTTACGGATATTTCCTTTTTATTTAAGAATTTGGTGTTCATGGCATAGTATAGTTTCATTGTTTTTTCTATTATCTTATTAATCTCTGCTTCTTGTGTTCCATTGTCGTCTATTATTACTCCTAAATATTGGAATGTCTTTACTCTCTGTAATCCTGTTCCATCAATATCCATTTTTGATTCACGGTCTTCCTCACCTATCACCATTACTTTTGTTTTATTTTTATTTATAGTCATTCCGTATTCTCTCAAAACTGTGTTCCATATGCTTAGGTTTTCTTGTAATTCATCTAACTTCTGTGCTACAAGTACTATGTCGTCTGCAAACGCCCCCTCAGATATTTCAGTTCTTTGAAGATTTAAGTGTCCTACTATATAATTTTTAGTTTTGTTTGTACATTTTTTTATTATATTGTCCATATACATTATAAAAAGTGTTGGGCTTAGACTTCCCCCTTGCCTTAATCCTTCTTTAGTTTTAAATACCTCTGATTCTTTGTTGTTCACAATAACTGTATTCATATTATCTTTGTATATAGTTTGTACCAATCGTATTAACTTATCATTGACTCCACTTTCTTTTAGAATTTCCCAAATTTTTGTTCTAGGTGTTCTATCAAACGCTTTTCTATATCTATGAATGTCAAATACACTTTCTTCTTTTCTTGCCAAGCCTTCTGTATTATTTGTTTTATAAAAATATGTGGTCTTGAATACTTCTTCCTGGTCTAAATCAGCTCTGTGCATCATGTAGTTAATTTTCTATTTTGACTTTAATTCTCTTATGTAGTATCGTTTCCCATATTTTCATATTCGTGCATAATAATGTTATTCCCCTATAATTGTTACAGTCACTCTTATTTCCCTTATTTTTGTATACAGGTACAATTAAGCATTTTGTCCAGTCTTTCGGCAATCTTTCTTTGTCCCATATTTTGTTGTATATTGTCAGAAGCATCTCTCTTCCTTTCTGTCCTATGTGTTTTATCATTTCTGACGTTATTCTGTCATTTCCTGATGCTTTCCCATTTTTAATTTGTTTATTGCTTCTACTAATTCAGTCATTTCAATTTCTTTTCTCCATTTTCGCTTCTTATTATTTGTTGCGCATGAATTTCTTCGAGTCTACTCTTCCACCTAGTAACTCTTGAAAGTATTCTCTCCATCTGTGTACTATTTCTTTTTCTTCTTTTAGTATATCTCCTTGTTTGTTTAGTATGTAATTCCGCGTCTCTTGTAATTTTTCGCTCCTTGTCGATTTCAGCACTTTATAAAACAACTTTTGATTTTTCTTGCTATTGTATTCCATTTTATCCCCAAATTATTTCCACGCTTGAATTTTTGATTGTGCTATTAATTTTCTTTCTTGCTTATATTCTTCATATTTTTCATGCTTTTTTCTTTTTATTGACATGTTTCCTGATTTCATCTGTCCACCATGTTGTTTGTTTACAATTTTTCTTTTTATATACTCCACATACTTCTTTAGTTGTGCTTATTATAATATTCTTAAATACTTTCCACTCTTCTTCTATATCACTATTTGTTTCTGTTACTCTTATATTTTCTATTTTCTCCTCAATTCTTCTCTGATATTCAGATGCTACTTCATTGTTCCTTAGTTTGTATGCTCTAAGTATTCCTACTGGTTTCAATATTTGAATATTTTTTTCTCTAATTTCTTGTTTAAAATTTTCTCTTTTATTTTTGTTATGACTACATAGTGATCACTCCCTATTTTAGGTCCTCTTCTTACTCTTGTATCTATCACTGTTTTTCCATTATTTTTTTGTACAACTATGTAATCGATTATTGATTTTTCGCTTCTACTTTTCATTTCCCTTGTGTATTTGTGGATTTCTTTATGTTGAAAAACGTATTTGTGATGATTAGGTCATGTAAAAGACAGAAATCTAACATTCTTTACCGTTATTATTTCTTGATTTTCTCCATGTATTCCTAGTACGTCATTGTATTCGTCATCTCTTTTCCCTACTCTAGCGTTGAAATCTCCCAATATATATATATATATATATATATATATATATATATATATAGTTCCTTTGCCTCTTCTACTGTTTCTGTTAATTCTTTCCAAAATCTATCCTTACTTGCTGTTTTTCGTCCTCATTCGGTCCATATATTACTATTATTGTTTTTGTTCATTTTATTTTGTATATTTACTGTTAGTATCCTGTCTGATCTTGCTTCCCATTTGTGTTTCTTTTTCTAGTTTTCTATGTATAATAGAAGCTACTCCTGCGGCTGCTCTCTGTTCTTCTTTTACTCCACTGTATATTATTATGTGTTTCCAATATCTCTTGTCCTTTTTTTTTGGTTTCAGTTATCGCCAGTATGTCAATTTCCATTTTTTCAAACACTAGTCTTTTGACTTTTGCAATTCCAACTGAGCTTTTCCTTTGTTCCATCTCCAAACCTGTTCTGCTACTATTAACTTTTGGTGCCCTACTTTAATGTCTTTGGTTTCTTTATCCCTTTCCATTTTTGCTATTTTCTTTATTTCTTGTTGTATTTTTTTTCATTTTCCGTCATATCATTATTTATATATATATATATATATATATATATATATATATATATATATATATATATATATATATATATATATATATATGGGTTCCCTCTGATTTGTGTTTATTTTTCATAATACTAATTTTATCCTCTACAGTATTCATTTCAATAAGACATGTCTTTTCTCCGATCTTTACCACGTTATTTACTTTTACATCTACTTCTAACTTATGTGTTAGAAGATTTCCAACTTTTTCTTTTATTGTATTTCTGTCATTTGTCTCTATGCGCATCCCCTGTATTACTATATATTTTTTTTCTATTTCTATTTTTTCATTTGCTTTACCAAGTTCTCGTTTCAGCCTTTTTATTTCTTGCACGGATTTTTCATTTAATTCTTTATTGTCTTTAGTTTTTCCTTATGTTCTTTTGCTCCTTTCTTAGTTCTGCGATTTCATTTTTAGTGCTCTCACCACATCATTGTTTTTTTTGTTCTTCCTTTATATCTTTTATATCTACCGTCAGATTTTCCATCATTTCTAATAATTTTTCCATTTTGTCTTCAGCTTTTCTCTCTTTTGTGGGAGTTCTAGTTGTTTTCTTTGATTTTCTAAAGGATTTGTCTGTGTTTTTTCTTTTCCTTTTTCCTTTGTCTGTAGAATATTCTTCGGATGCCATTTATTGCCCTACAGTCTTTTGCATAAGAAAACGCAGCCCAGGTCAACCCTTCGGAAGCTCCGTTTTCTATCAATGCCTGTACTAAACAATATCAATTTTCAATGCACATATTTTATCAATTGCAATTAACACAGCGTCGTGTGCCATGCTAATTGATGTAGAGGTAATAATAACGACAATATATTTGTATTTTAGTCGGTTTACCGTTCGCGTGACTACTTTCAAACAATTTTGTAAAGATGCAAATGTTGAATACAAAAAACTTTTAGGATATTTGAAAGTTAGATGGCTTGCTGTAGTTTTAGATTTAATGTATTTTGTACACAATCAGGCATCTATATTTTACAAAACTATTAACAAAATTGAAGGTGAAAATATTTCAGCTACAAAAGTTAGTCTTATTTTGAAGGATTTTCTCCTTTAATATAGATCACGATATGAAGAAAATTTTATTCCTCTAATAATAAAAAAGATAATTGTCAAATTTAGAAAAGTCAAATCCTGGCGTAACGGATAAGTTCACCAAAGAAGTGCCGAATTTTTACCAAACATGTTTTCAATATGTAAAAGAATGGTCTGAAACAAATATGACAGGAAATAATAGTTTTCAATGGTATTTTTTGACTTCATCTTAAGTAAATTGGGCGGATAATAAAAAATGAGTTTTTATCGATCGAAATGCCCGATATTAAAATCGATGACAACGGTCTGTTTGACAAAATAAGACGACTAAATTTATATTTCAACACTGAAAAATTAAAAATATAAAAAAATCAACATGTTGAATTGACAAAAGATGGATGGAAATATTTAGCCATTTCCAAAATGAACACATTCCATTTGCAAATTTAGCTATTCTTATTAAATTCGTGTTGAGCTGCCCTGGTACGAACGCAGCAGTTGAAAAAGTTTTTTCAATTGGTAATGATTTTTGAACCAATGAAAAATTAAGATTAAATATTGATACTCTAAATTTCCAATATCTTGTTAGAATACGATACACATTGACAAAAAATATTCATTCAATGGAAAAATACTGTTCAGTTAAATATTTAAAACAAATGTAACTCGTAGACTACGTGAAATATGATTTAAATTTAAAACAGAATCTAACCATAGAGCTTTGATAAAAAATTGAATGGGCGTCAAATTGTTTTTTTTTTTTTGATGAAAATCCGGAAAAGTCTTGGCGAGATGAAAACACTCAAAGGGTGAGGAAACCGGAAGGGTATGATAGAAAAATATTTATTGTTCTACAAAATATGGTTTTATCGATAATGCTTCATTGATGGTAAAATCCTTTGAATGGCGTCGCTACTGCTTGATGTTCCCTCCAAAATGAGGGTCACTAAAAGATTTACCAAAAGAGAGGAGTAGTATAATACTAGTTAGCAATGTGTTAAGTTGAAATAAAGGATGTGTTTGCATCCAAAAAGTTTACATGGTACTTGTATATAGTTGTAATTAGTAAAAATAAACAATCAAGCTAAGTTTCTAATAAATTATTTCTACTGCACTAGACCCTAAATGAAAATGACGATAACATTTGGTATTTGCTTCTAATTGATTAACTTTAATTTTGGATAGTGATAATTGTAGTCACAATTGTCTCTTTGGAAATTAACCGAAAGTTAATTGTAATCAGAGATTGAAAAACTGCCCCTATCACAAAATAAGGATTACTATAACAGTGAATTAAGTGCAGAACTATTTAAGAAATGGTTTCTAGATCGTTTACTGTGCACTTTACAAGAACCGTCATTGATAATAATGGATAATGCTCCATATCATTTGACACTAATTGAAAAGTTTCTTGACCTACCGCTATGGAACCTTATACTCAGCAACACTAAGTTGTAATAAACATGTTCTCTAAATAATTTTCTTAGAAAATGAATTGTGTTTTACCATTAATTGTACATGTTCATAAATATTTATTTTAAATTTACATTGAAGTCAATTGTTATACGTAACATCGACATATGGAAACTACAGTAAGTGGGATAATTTTACTGCAGTGTGAATGGTTTTTGTTAGTATTTGTAAAATAAACTGCAATAATAATAAATAATAGGTTTGTTTCCATATTTTATCTCCTAAATCGTTTTTAGTATATTAAAAAAAATTCTAACCTAGAAGTGACAGTTTGTATGTTTTGATAGTTAGACTGTGACAATTGCTGTGACACTGATACGATAGAAAGGTTATAGTTTCTGATTCGAGTTTAGTTTTTAGTATTAAATCATACTAATTTGCTTGATTACGTAGGGCTCATCTTTCCTGATTCAGATAGTATAAAGAAAAATACCTCTTACCGGGACCGATATCGAGAAATTTGAAAACAACGGTAAGTCCGGCAGTTACGTTTGTTGCGTGATTCAAGAGTAGCGCATCTAATTATTTATTTATTAAGCATAATTGAGAAAATAAAAAAAATACTATATTACAAAGCAGACTTATTATCAACAATATTCACTTTTGTGTAGCAAAAATTAAATATTTAGATACAAAATCTAAATTACCCCAGTTATTTATATAACCATATTAGTGATTTTGATCGTTTTGTGGCAAATTACCAATCTTAGTAATTCATCGCCATGAATTGGTATGGGACCTGAAACTACAGTCAATTGCATCACTAAAACGTACCTTAAATTATTATAGCATTTTAAAACATAAATAAAATGTTTACGGAGTAAATAATTTAACCCAAAAGAATCCTTTTTAATATTTTATAAACTTATTTTACCACATAAAATAATTTATATCATTTGACTTTACTTTTCAGAATTCTTATTTTTTATTATTTCTGAAAAAGTTATTGACATGAAAACAACTTTTTTTCGCATTTAAATTATAGTATTTGTAATAAGAATGTTTATTGTTCATTCAGTTGACAAAAATATTCAATAATTTCACATTCTTATAGCCAATATTAAATTTGAAAACGAATGCATTGAATATTAGAATTCTCAATGCACATATACATATTAAGATTATATGTATCTATAAAATTTGTATCTTACCTGCTCAACCCACAGATTAGTAGTCATGATCTGATTCTTTAAATTCTGTAAAAAAAAAAGAATAAACATTAATATTATGATTAAGATGGTAAATATGTAACTTTCAAAGTAATTTTCGATTATTGGGATATAAAATAGTAAGAGTTTTTTTTCTTTTATAATAAACGCACAGCCTGCGTTATTTGAAAAGTTTGTTCACTTTCACGGTAAAAACATTTAAAATACAAGTTGTAAAAAGAAATCTTTCTCGAGTGAAAGAACAAAAAGCTTAAGTCCTGTGTCAACATATTTAAAAAGACGTAATGTAATAAAAGTTTCTGTGCACTTGAAAATCTTTTCATTCTCAAATTGAATTTTAATGTTACGAATAAGAAATAAGTAAAGCGGCTGTTTTAATTTTTTGTGCAGCAAAGACATATTTTTTTAGTTTTCAGAAATCTAATGTACATAAACTGCTAAGAAATTTTTTTTGGATATTATTCCGAAACGCGTTCAAACTTTCGAAAAAAATTCTACAAAGTTTTTTATTAGAGTTTCCTATGCGATATAACGTTCCGAAGATACGTAAAAACAAATAATATAAAGTTTATACTCTTAACCCTCAATCAGAAAATTCAATTCCACAATTATTCATTTGGACAAAAGTAACATATAGGTACCTACTCGTATCAATGTTACAATTTTTTCATTGCATATTGCTTTTGTCCCACCTCGAACTTATGTATGTAGTATGATTTATTATGTAGTTCAAATTCAGTTTCCTAAATCGGTTTTGTTATTGTTATTAACATAATATCTTTATCTTGCAACAAACGAGTGTAGTAGTACGTAAAATTTGCTCAGTGAAATTTATAAACAGTGAAGTGTGGTAGAACGAGAAAGTGAAGGGTAGTATGAAGAATGAAAATTCAAATAATTGCTTAATATATTCCCAAGTAAGATTAATTCAATATTGAAGAGACATAAACATTAAATTCAGGTTAAATATCGAGTATAAACGGAAACTTGAAAGCGTAAGCGGTCAAGACTGTTTAGCATCTCCAAAAATTAAATATATGTAAATAACGCGAGCTAGATTAACGCATAAGCGAGACAACAAACGGCAGTGTGCTTTAAAGTTACATACACCGCAATTATTTTGAAAAATTCTTCAAAAATGTCTAACCAATGCGCTACTTGTACATCAAGCACTACACACACGCTATCTATACGTTGTAATCTCTGTAAAAGAAATTATTGTGTAAATTGTATCGGAATGAAAGTAGAAGATGTTAAATTATCAAACAACAATAAAAAATCATGGAATTGTAACAATTGCCGCTCAGTACGCTTTTTACGTAGTACGTCTACCCAAGAAGAGAAATCTATTGATATCTTTAATACCAGTCTTCTCAAGGAAATTAAATTATTACTTTGTGATATCAAACTTATGGCTGCTTCTCAACAGAAGGTAGCAGTGGGAATTCGTAAACGTGACTTTTTAAGTGTAAATCCCTGGGTTATACAATCATTACTAATTCAGTGAAAAATATAGATATAATTGGCATGAAAATCACTTTCAGTTCTAAGTCTTCATTTAATATTTTTGCTCTTATATAGCACCAGGTACATGTGTTTCAGACTACGAACTACTTTTTGAACATTTAAGCAACGTTATTGCAATTTCACTATATAAATCCCAGCTTTAGTACGGTCAGCATTGTATTAAAAAACTTTCAAAATCTATTAAAATTTACTCAATATAATAAAATTTTTAACAGCCATAACAGTATTCTTAACTTTGTATTTAGCAACAATCGTTGTGATGTAGACAAATCGGAGAGCTGCCTATTGATTGAAGATTTATACCATCTTGCGTTGGACATCAGCATGACAGTATCAACCCTGCTAGGCCTAATTTCAATTGCAACTCTGAACGTGCACGCTTTAATTTTAAAAAGGCAAATTTCGTATTATTATGTCGACAATTGATGTAGCCTGCACTGCATTTTACACATAATTTTACAAAATATTAAACTTATATGTCCCAAAACACAAACCTCACAGTCGAAGCAAACACCATTATCCTTTTTGGTTTACGATAGAAATAAAACACTGCTTAAAACAGAAACATTACTTTCATAAGCAGTGAAGATCACACAAAGTTATATTTTATTTGAACAACTTTAAGTTATACATAAATCTGTCTAAGCGTTTCATTCGTGTTGCCTACAATAATTACTTGTGCTCCGTTCAAGACTCCATTACTGTTAGTCCCAAAGAATTGTGGTCCTTCGTGAGGAACAAAAGAGGGATTAGTCGCATTCCCGGTGTTATGTCTTACAACGGAACAAACTTCTTATCACCTTTAGACATTATAAATGCATTTGGTTTATTTTTTCTAGTGTTTACATTAAATCAACAAACAGTAGTACATCAGAGTTACAAAGAGTTTCAAACACTAATGCTAGCATAGTCTTAATTGATAATTTCTTCGAGAAAGATATTTTTGAAGCCCTAAAATGCTCAAATAACAATTTCACTTCGGGCGTAAACGATATCCCTAGTTTTCTGCTAAGACATTGCGCGAATATTTTTTTCAAACTTCTTCATAAATTGTTCCCTCTTATCGTTTCGAGTTCTACTTTTGGTATCATATGGAAACAAACATTTATTGTGCCGATTTTTAAAAACGGCGATAAAGAGATAATAAACTTCAGGCCTATTTTTATTTTTTGCAATTATTCCAAAATTTTTGAATCGGTGCTAGTTAAACACTGATACTTTAAGGTGAAACACATAATATCCCCATTGCAACACGGTTTTGTGAAAAAACGTTCAACAATCACTAATTTGGCATGCTTTACTCAATTTGTAGCCGAGGTTATAGAGAATAAGGGACAAATAGATATTATTTACACCGATTTCACAAAGGCATTTGACAAAATAGACCATTATTTATTGTTACATAAACTTTGTTTGATTGGGTTTTTCTAACAAACTCTTAATGCTCCTTAAGTCGTATTTATTATATAGAAAGCAATTTGTTTGTTATGGTAATTTTGTGTGAATTCATTTCATTCAACCTCTAGTGTAGGTACCTCAAGGCTCCAATTTAAGTCCACTACTTTTTCTTATGTATATTAATGACATAATTTCTGCAGTACAATGTAACATTCTATTATACGCTGATGACATAAAATTTTACTCTACAATCAATTCAACACAAAAAACCGAAAATATCAATTATTTTACTCATTAGGACAGGTATTGAAAAAAAGTTCGTACAACAGTTTCTTCACTAATTAAGGTAAACTGTAACCTATTTTTAAAAAGGTTATCGCAAGAACGGTTTTGGATATACCTCTAGCAACTTTCTTATTTTAAATGAGCGCCATATTACATTTTTCATAAATAATTGCTACTCTTTTCAAGTTTCAATGATATGTTACTCGACATGTTTGAAATAAAAGATCTTGACAAGCTGATTATTATTTATTATCAGGTAAACCATGGAAACAAATGAACTACTTCAATTATTGTTCAAGTTGACACTCTTGTTTGTTTATTAGTTTTTTTTTGTAGGAGACTGTAAGAGAGTACTATCAATCATAATGCACAAACAAAACCAAAAATAAATATACAAAAATTAATTATTTTTGAGTTAACACGGTCCCTAACAAAGCGAAACGTCAGCCAATTAAAACTTGGAAGAGTATCTTATTGCTCCTTACCTTCACCATAGGGATATAATATCGAATACCAAAAATCTAAGTTTGGAGAAACGTATTTAATATCTAATAATTTTATTTACTTCTTTAATTAACACTCATATCGCTCTGACGCTTATTAAAATTTTCTCGAAGTCAGACTAAGTCTGCAAATTTACCTTTCAAGAACATACAAATAAGTTTCAAATTTGACTTTTTAAATGTGTGCCATAATTATATAAAAAAATCAATGACAGTTAATTATTATTGACATTATGACCAATCTCAACGGACACAAATTATTTCGAAATTCGGTAGATAACATTGCGAGTAAGATTGTCAACTTTATTTTTTATTTGGAAAAATAAACTTATATTAAATTGATTATTAAGTCCTTATTCATATTATGAAAAACCATCGTGGGTGTAAATTAGTTCATAATTCGATAAATTAGATTATGATCTTTGTGATTGTGAATTTGTTAAGTGCTTGATTAAACGAGTTTTCGCCCAAACTTTAAAATGTTTACCTAAATTAGATTACAAAATTGATTATTTAAGTGTATAGATTTTATATCTCTGAGGTAGCATATTTCACTTTTCAACAGTTATTTAATTCTTATCATTGTATCTATGGTGGTTTGAAGTTTTATTCAGAAGTATAATTAATAGATACTACCTGTTTCCATTGTCTTGATCTCTACCTTGAGAAACTATGGACTTAGTTTTAGCATAATTAGTGGTAAATTACTTAATGTCTTTAATTGTGTTTCGTGTGAAACTCCATCAAATTTTTAGGCATGTTTTCTTCTGACTCATTTGATGATAATTCGCAATTACTTTCGTGGCAAGGATGAAACTTTTTTTTGAATTTATAAATTTAAAGCTATTTAATTGCATTTTACGATTGTAATGTTTTACATATTTTAGTAATCAAATGTCATTTGTTTTATTTTAATTTTCTTCGTCTTTATGTATACCTTGATTTTATAACTTCAACAAATTTTTTGGTAATATACTTAACCCGTTTTTACATTCCCATTTCATTTACATCAATTTTTTTTGGGAAATTGGGATACTGCATAGCTCTAATTTAACAGTATATGGTGGGATTCAACAGTTCATTTTTTTGCTCATTATTGAACTTTCCGAACTCCGGCAAGAGGAGATACATTCCTGATCTAACACTATTATATCTCATCTAAATAAATAATTATCTGGATCGGTTAAATTTGGTTGGTTTTTCTAAGATTTGAAAAAAATGGTGATTGCGTTGAATTCGAGGTCGAGTTATGTTCGGGCAATACAAATTAATACATCTTTCAAAAACACACAAAGAGTTGAATATTCACCATACATGTTATTATTTATCATTAAATATTGTGTCTCTTTCTAATGATAAATTTTTTTTTATTATTTTATTTTTGCCAACACAATCGTTCTATAAATAACGTAGCAAAGTCATAAAGTATCATACAAATTAAAACACAATAATAAAACGGTACCAAATATACAAACACAATAAATTTACTTAGTGACAGGTTAAAAATATGAATTGAAATTAAAATTAAAATTACTCAAGTATTAATATTGAAAATTAAAATTGTAGAAACACTTTTCCAATTACCAATCGTGTAGGCGTTTTTTAAATGTAACCAGATTACTTTTCGATGTTACGGAAGTCGGTAACATGTTGTATGCTCTTATGACCATGTAGAGCGCTCCTCGTTCAAAAAATGTGGAATGATGAATTGGGATATTCAAGCTCTTACTTTGTCTAGTTATCATTTTCATTTCTGAACTATACATTCCATAATTTTGTGAAAAAAGGTGTACACTTTTTTTTATAAAACATCATTAATGATTTAAAATATAAAGACGGAGCTGTCAAAATATTGTGCATTTTAAAATATGGTTTGCAGGAATCTGTAGGATGCAGTCGAAAAATACATCTAATGATACGTTTTTAGAGTTAGGTTGTTCATATGAGACCATTCTACCATTTTTTCTACAGTTCTGGTACATGTTTTAGATAATTCATCGGAATCATATCCATCTATTATTATTGACGTGTCATCCGCATACTGACAAACAAGTCCGGTGGATAAATTACTAGGTAAATTGTTAACATACAAAATAAATAAAAGAGGTCCTAAAATAGAACCTTGCGGAACGCTTTGTTTTAAAAATGCAGTTTTTGAGTAGTACTTGTTGCCGTCATTTATGCACACTAGTTGCTGTCGACCTTTTAAGTATGATTCCATTAAAAGTAATGATGCACCACGAATTCCATATTCACACAATACTTCTAACAAAAGATTATGATCGACGGTATCAAAAGCCTTAGAGAGATGAAAATATAGTCCAGCCAGTTTACTATTTTTATCAATTTTTTCTATGATAACGAGTTAAAAACACCCATTTCCGTGAATTTTCCAGGTCTGAAGCCAAATTGATGTTTATCTAAGATATTATTTTTTTCAAATGGTCCATTAATCTGCGATAGAGAACTTTTTCAAATACTTTTGAAACTGCAAGCAACAGAGAAACAGGTCGGTAGTTACTAGCATTTTCTTTGTCCCCTTTTTTCAATATCGGTACTATTTTGGCTATTTTCAGTTTAGATGGAAAAGTACTTGTAGACAGGCTTTCATTAATAATATCTGTCAACGGCTCACTAATAAATTTTGCAACAGATTTTAATAAAAATACTGGTATATCATCTAGGCCTGTTGAGTATTTGTTCGGAAGTCTTGTCAAAATGTTAAAAATTTCACTATTGTCTACAGGATAAAAATAAATTGAACGATAAATGTTTTCTTTGGTTTTTTTATTTCTATTGTAATTTTTAACGGCGTATGTGGCATAGTAAATTCCTTTAAAAATAATTCGGCAATTTTTTTTGGATTTACAACTAATGATTCGTCATTTTTCAACTGTAGATGAAGGTTTTTAAGTGTTTTATTTCGTTCAATGTTAATGACATTCCACGCTGCTTTGGTTTTGTTATTTGAGTTGGATATTTTATTTGCATTGAAAAATTTGCACGAAGTTACTAAATATTGTTTGTATTTCTTCTTTTCTTGTTTGTAAATTTTATATACTTTCGTTAAATTTGTTATTTTGTTATTCTGATTTTACTAGTTATCCATTTTGGTCGATTAGTTTTTGCTGAAGAAACTACACTTGGAAATGCCAAATCAAAGTAATATCGAAATATGTTAGAGAACTCATTATACTTATTGTCTACACCAAGAACACTATACACCGCATTCCAAGACTCATAACTTAAGTAACTGGTGAATCTTCGTAAATTGTCATTTGAGTAAAAACGTTTTTTCACTATATTTTGTTTACAGTTACAATTACCTATTTTAAAATTTACTAATTGACCATAATGATCAGATATGGTTAATGGCCACACGTACTATATCCGTTTGGTCCAAATTTGTAAAAATATTGTCCAACTGTGAACTTGACACCGCACTTACTCTAGTAAATCCATGAATATAAGGTTTTATCCTGAAAGAAATTAATAGATTTAATATTATTATGGTATGAGAATTATTAATTTCATAAAAATTGAAATTAAAATTCCCACATATAATATTTGAGAAAGGTTTATATACTTCCATCAAAAATAGATTCAGTTGATCAAGAAAAATGTTAATGTTTCCATTTGGTGATCTGTAGATGCCAATTACTACATACCTTTTCTGTTGTAAGTCACATTCTATAGTTGAAAATTCAAAGTCCTTTTCAATTGGTGCGACAGAAATTTTTTTTATTCGGAAGGATAATTTTTTTTTACAAAAATTGCCGTGCCACCTCCTTTGTGTATAGATCGACCATAGTAATTTGCTAGAGTAAAATCGTGTATTTTACAGTTGTGATGTCATCATTCTTTAGCCAATGTTTTGAAATAACTAAAATCTAGAACTATCTCTGAAAGTGCAACTTCCACTTCATTTGTTACTAATACTTTGCAAATTAATATGAAAAACTTTGATTATTGACTCTGTTCTTGTGCTTTTAGTATTACTATTTTTTGATTGCAATATTAAATTACTATAATTAGTTTTTCTTCTTTCTTCCTCAGCATGTCTTTGATAAACGCTGCATGATCGTTCAAAACATGTATGAGTTAAATCCAATTCCAATTTAAATTTTTCTTGCGCTCGTAAACAGTTTACACATTTTACGGAATTAGTGCAGTTCTCATCAACGTGGTCACCACTACCACATTTTAAGCACACTTTATTGTTTTTTCACTGAGAGGAAGTATGCTTGAATCCCCCACAGTCAAAGCATCTTTGTATATTAAAATATTCAAACACATCGCAACGGTGCCACTTAATATTTAATTTACCTGATTTTATTATATCTTTAAAAGTTAAAGCATCAACTTCAATTATCGCCATGTACTTAGATTTCATTTTTTTACATGCATGCATTTTTCAAAACTTAAACATTTCTTAGGATTTTGTTTTACTATACATTCTTTCAATTCTAAGTCACTTAAGTTTTCCCACAATTTTAATTTTTGAGTTTACTTCATTTTCCAGTTTAACAATTTCCTCTCTACTTTCACAACCCACAACAACGCTTTCGTTTTTAAGTTTTTTTACTTTAGTTATACCAACTTCTAGCTCTTCAAGTTTAAGAGTTTTTTGCATAACTTCTAGTGTAGCCTTGCTATTTTGAGAAGCTTTCGGTTAAATTATCACTACTTCCTTATTTTTTAATGCATATGCATACGTTTGGGGTGTGTTTATAATTGATTTATCATCATTTTTGGTTTTATGAAGGTGACAAAGTGCATCGGCGTCATTCAAAATTTTAAAATTTTTACCTTGATCTTCGAGAATTTGGGCACAGCTTTTATGATACCTATTGTTGCACTTCACACACCTGACGCAAGCTAATGACACTTTTTTTTGCACTTTATACAAAAGTTTTCAATGGGAGAAGGTGGAGGTACTAAATGTACATTCACTTCATCCGCCATACTTAATAATATGAATGAACGTATATGTTACCATAGCACGAATAACGGCATTACATCGTCTTGGACGTTTGTATACACGTATTCGGAAATTTTAACGAGTAATACTGAACCTTGATTCATCCGCGAAGAACCCAGACTTCATTGCCGCAATTGCATGCGATACGTTCACGAGCAAAATTAATCCATGCTATTATGTGGCGTTGTGTCAAAGAGGGTCTTTTGGACGTGTTTTCTTGCCATCAAATTTGACTACCTCGATCTATTACTAATTGTATGATCTGGTCAATTAAGAAGAAACTCTATTGCAAAAAGCCAGAATTAGTAAAAGGCGGTTTTCATTTTAAGTTGTTCTCCTTTTACAACATTGCCCAGCTTGGTATAATATTGATGTGTATTCAAGTACCTGTTCCACAATCACTGAATAGTAGAGAGGCTTACATTGAAGTTTGTATGTTATGGCAAGAACAACTTTCATTTCTTTGAAATGACTTATTTTCACTTAAGTCAAAGTGTCAGTTGCAAAAATTTTTGTCGGTTTATTGATCTCAATAAGGCGTTCCTAGCTCTTAGAATCAAATTTCAGATATATTCTTTAGCTTAGTTTTGGTACTTATAGTTAATTATTACTGATACTTCGGAAGTATGAGATGCTGAAAATTCCCTATGTATCAATTTTATTAAAACAATTAAATAGGGCGTTTTTCAGATGTGTTTAATTTTATTTGCATGTAATAATTGCTCGTTGATGCACAAATAAGTGACCCGCTAATAGTTTTGAAAAGTTTATAATAATTATTTAATCAATATAAAACTAAAGTTTTATTGGTATATTTTGACTTTATATTTTATCTTCACGGTAATCAAATATTTATTTTTTTTAATAAATAATTATTTTAATAATAATGTTATCTATAAAAAAATCCCTTTGTCACGCCATAACTTGAGAACGACTTTACCGATTTCATTCGTCTTTTTTTTTAAGTTTTGTAATATTTTATAAAAAGTTCTTACGAAAAGAAAAATTAAGAAAATGGTGCAGAAAATTAGAAAATTTCGGAAAACAATTGTTGCTATGTTTATTTGTTGGATACGACTGTATTTAATCAATTATTAAAACTAACCAAGCTTAGTGGAACTGGCCCTAAGTATTATCGATTAAACGAAGTAAACAAATGTAGAAATGTTGCGTTTATTTGCCATAGAGCTCCATTCAATTATAAAGTAGCAATCGACTACAAATCGTTGCCATTGGACTACATTACAAGACATTTCAAATAAAAAATGAAGCTCTTAAATTGTGTTGTGCCAGTGGCCAAATGAAACTACGTCACTGATATTGCCACCAGAGTCACTACATCACCAAACTCTATATTATTTCACTACATCCATTGGTTTCCGGAAATGGGCCAGATTCTATACTTTTTTTTCTTATCCAGCAATAATACAATTGGTTTCAAATGTCGTCATTTGGGGAAACAAAAGTTATTGGAGTTAATTTTATGCCTAATTTTAAAGTAAGTATAATGGATAACAATAAACTTTTACCACCATGTGGCTGGTGCATAATACGTTGGCAGGTATAAATTTACAAAGTCCGAAGAAGTGATTGTGTTTATTATTTTTATTTTCAATGAGAGAATAGCACTACTGTCAATTATTTATCCAGCCACATGACGGTCTTATCCTTGCAGATTCAGGGCTAATTATATTATCAAACAGATTCCTTATTGCCAACGGATAGTGACTACACATTTTTCTAAATTAGTTTTATTGACGATTCATCAAGACAAGGCGATCAGCAATGTGCACATAACAATTCGGTGAAACGACCAAATGTGGAACAACTCCAAATCATGAACTCGTAAAGAAAACAAAACAACGTCTGTCTGGCCAGCTAGTAATACATAAAACAATGAAGTGTGTCTTAATTATGTTTATGTACATTAATGAATTCATATTACATGTATGGATGAAAAGTAAATATAACATAGGTAATTATAACTTTATTGACATATGTTAAACTACATCGCATTTGTATATTTAACTATTAATAACCAAAACTGCTAACACTAGTCTTGAAAAAATCGGTTTTTAATAGAAAGCAATGTGAAAACAAAAATAAAGTTAGAAAATATGAGAAGAACAACAAACGTTTATGACAGCAATAATAATCACTGCTAGTTTTAAAGGACAAGAGAGATTTTGCACTATTGTAACGGTTGTGGTTTACAACTAACGACGACTCTAGAGGAACAACCTAAAAAAAACAAACAAAAGAAATACGGATCAATGTAGCACTAGGTTCGTGGAGAATAAAGTATTTATAATGGTTAGAGAAGCAGCGTCGGGCTTTGCAGAAGGGTCGGGGGTCCCTAAAGAGTTCTAAGAAATTAAACTGCTGTTTAACAAGGCGCCACTTGCTGGGTAAAAATCAAATAAAACCGACCAATAGGAGATCAACAGGTTTTACTTAAAGCCTAATACGCTAGATCAAACACAACAAAAAAGAAAGACAGACAATTGAATAAAACAACAAACAAATCTTATAGTAATAGGTGAATGTGACAGAAATAGAGAGACTGTCGCATAAACTTATGTACGTTAGCAGTAGCTTCGCTTAATAATAAGTAAGGTTTGTAATTAATGTGCCGGATTCACAGGTAAGCTTTGGTTACACCAAAATTAATGTTAACGTTTCAATTAAAGATTGGGTAATAAGAAAACTCTACGCACACATATCATTTACACACGGCGATTTATCTGGTCGAACATGCAACGACACTGGCTTAAATTAAGATTAAAAGGGTAAGTACCTCCCAAAAACCTAAAAAGCCTTTTGTTTTCGCGTCAACCGTTCTAAGTAAAGCGCCCGAGCCCGTATTGATCTGGTTAAAACGTTCGGTAATGGAGAGTACACCGAATAAAGATTTGCTTAAGAACTAAAGATCAAGCCGTTACATGTCATATGTACATAAGCTTCATACGCATTAACAATAAATAAGTTACTTAAATAATAAAACTTAGTTGTAATCT
Organism: Abscondita cerata; assembly: GCA_030710515.1. NCBI lineage: Eukaryota > Metazoa > Arthropoda > Insecta > Coleoptera > Lampyridae > Abscondita > Abscondita cerata. Next base: position 439,563 of record JALBCR010000846.1, read on the forward strand.
GTTAGATGCAGTTCCAAGAATAAGAGTTTCCTGCTAGCGACGATATCGACAGTTCGGGAAGTTAGGTAACCCCAGGATTCCTCTTAGAGGAGGTGTGCGAAGAAAAACGGAAGGCGATAGGCTCCTTCAATAAAATTATGAAGCACAACCAACCCCTGTTAGACGTGGTAGCCACCTGTTACCTGCAGCTTAACTAATGCGAAACCGTAGTGTGGTCTTTAATTGACAAGGAAGGTCTTAATCAGCTACTTCAGCCCCCTTAAGGAGTTATTCAGGTATAACACACAGCGAAATCATAAGGTCAATGAACGTGCTAAAAGCATTTCACGTGGCAATTAAAATTAATACAAACAGAAAAAGAAAAGCAATGTGTACTCACGGTGAATTTAGCCGGATTAAACTTAACCAATATTTTTATTGTAAAACTTGTAACACACATAAATGATTTGTGTAAATTTCGATTTTAAGATGCACGCTAAACCACCCGTGCGAAAGAAGAATAATGTCCGCTGTTTGTCTAAGAATTTTACCCAAATTTTATTTTCAACCAATAGAAAATTAACACTATGTATGTTATAAAGGTGAAAATTAAATAAATAATTTTAGAAAATAATAATTATTATATGAATAGTTAATTAAACAAATAAGCGTTACCTACGTAAAACATTGGTCTTTAATAATTTCTTACATTTGAAATGTTCTCATTAAATTTTACATGCAAAATCGATACACTAATGTTCCGCAAAACATTAATGTAACAGAAATAATGAGAATAGAAAATGTTTAAGCTTTTTTTTTATTTAAACATCATCGACAGAAACTAATACACAAAATCTATTTTTCGAAGTTTCTTAGCGAAACCATTTAGACAACAAAATTGATCTATTAACACAAAATTGAAATACGCTACTGAAAATACAATTAAACTGTCAATTACAAGGAAGCTTTCTGTATTACATCTATTTTTGCGATAAGAAGTTTTTTGGAGAAGCATTAAAAGAAAATGCTTTTACAAAAGATTGAAAATATTATTGTTGAAAATATTTGTTCTTTTAGACCATCCATTTGTTATTCGATTAGCTATTTTAATTCTGAACATAATTAATATAAAAAAATAATTTTAGTCATTTGTATAAGACACGGAATCCTTCTATTTATGGTATATTAAATGGAATTCAAGCAAAAAGCACCTTTATACATAATTTGCTTTAAATTCAAATTTACATTTTCTTGTTTACTTGGAGTCGCTGGCGTAAATTGTTCAACTCTATTATTGTTAATTAAATTCAGTAATTTAAAAATAAATGGTTTTTTGTAAAGTTTAGGGTATGAAAACGTTGAATTGGGACATTAAAATGCAAAAGTCTGTCTTATTACTTGAATCCATAATTTATCATTTACATTACAATAAAGGTTTTTAGCTCTTACTGTAACCATTTTTTGAAAAATAAGCCCAATTGTATAACTTTTTAATGTGCTATTGTTTGATTGCTATTTTAATTTTTGATTTGCAGTCAATATTGTGATTCTTGATCTAAATAAAAATCAACAATAATTGTAAAATACTATTAAAAATTTAATCATCACCTAGGTACTAAATTTGTTGCTCACTATTTTGTCATTTAGTGTACTGGTATTATTTTACTTTCTATTTCAATTAATGTATTTTAAAAAAAATCATTATTTTAACATAAATGCTAATCTGTATCGTTTTTAATTAGAATATCTATATTCTGGGACACTCCTTTAATTTATTATTAGATTATAGTAATATAATGGTTGTTGAAGCCTTCGTGGGGGTTTTTAGGGGAATCGCTCAATGAAACATCATGTACTTCATAAGCAGCCAATGTTGGACGAAATTCCACACGAAGGCTTTAACAACCAGGAGAAACCTATAATCTAATTGGATTATCTAAATAAATAATGTAACATCTATAATTTAACATGCTTACCACAGTATTATCTTCTATATCTATGGATAAAAGGTTAAAAAACTATATCGAACAGTTTCATTGTTAATCAACAACATTAAAGCACTAAAAGAAAAGAATTATAATTTGAAAATTTAAAAATGCTGAAAAAAAAGTTTATGTTGTTTATTACCATATGTGGGTTTCGTTTTTTTTGGGATTCTCATTTATTATAAAAAATTTTTTTTAATGGTCTTTGTATTTTTTAAATTTTTTTATTTTTTTTAAAAAAACTTCTTCCAAAAGAAGACCCCGTCATAAGTATTTGCATATGAATCAATCTGAAAATTTTTGAGTTAATTTTGGTTTTTTTTTTTTTTTTTTTTTTTTAAATTAAAAAAAAAATTAAAATGTGTTGGTAAGGTTTGTCAGTTAAAATATTAACCTTAAAAAGTAACAAATAACAGCAATTAACAACAAAAATACAGAATGAAGCAAGATTGACAGCGACCGACATTTGACAGAACTTCAACTTAAATGAAACTGAAGTCAATTGAGTAATTTTATTCATAACGCATATAGTACATCTTCCCTCTTTATTTTACACATCTCTACATCTTATTCATACAATGATCGATACGTTATTTTGTACATCAGAAAATACTGACGCAAGTATCTTCTTTGGTGGTACCATGTTTAATAATGTTTTTGCATTTTCGCTTAAAAAAATGTCCCTTTAACATATTCAAAAAACTTCATTATTTATCTTTTTCTATATTTCTGTTACAATCCTGATAAGATAAATAACTATTATTAGGGTGCATATATAATTTATAGTTATTCGTTTTGTTTTCGGGGAGAACTTACATGTAGCTCCAGTGGCAAATCTAAGATTCGTGGGGTCCTAATCTCACTTTTTTGACTACCTATATTGTTTTGTCCCATATTTTCTATTTTCTTCTATTTATATCTACTATTAATTTTTTTTTCAAATATAAACCCAAGTGTTGAATATAATATTTAGTAATCGATGTAAACAAAAAATAAAAAAACACTACAAATTAAATACAAATAAGACAAAAGTAGTAAAAAAAACAAAATTAAATACAAACATAAAACAAACAACAAACAGTTAAAAATTTTAAAAACAAAATTAAACCCCTTTTCCTTATTTTAATATATGTAAATTTCCTTATTGCATTATTGTAACTTACTTTGCTAGAAAAATCACTTTAAATTAAAGGTATTCCTTAGAAATTTAATATTTGCTGTGTCATAATAGGTTTTACTTATATTGGTTATCGTTAATTTAAAATCTAGAATATTTAGATCACAACTCGAGTTTTTTATAACTAGAGATTTTAGATATTGTTTGAAGTTTGCTGCTTCCCTAATGGTATCATCTTCTTGTAATATTAAATAACGTACTTAAAAATTTCTTTGTCAAAATTATCCAAAACATCACTTTTCCCTGTATGAAAAAAACATTTAAATTTAACCATTAAACTGGATAGGTAGTACTTCGACGATCTAAGTCCTCTATCAAGATGTCTAAAACTTTATTGAGTACTTCAACTCTAAATTTATCTTCTCGAATAAATAATTAAGTTTTATTTTTTTATTTGCATGTAATATTTTTCTTTTGACATCATCACTTAGTTTTTAGCATTTGCTTCTAATTGATCAATTTCTGATTAGGTTCTTTTATATCTTTTTATAAACGGTTTGCAAAATCCTGTAAATGATATCTCTCTCGTATATCCAAACAGGATCCGGACACTTCACCGAATGGTCACAACGCCGAAACTTGGATATAACATCGAAACGAATTTATTGAACATACCTCCAAAACTGGCATATAACGCCAAAAATAAGTAATTGAACATATCCGCGAATGTAGACACGACGCGACGTCGAAAAACAAAAGCTGACGTGCGTATTAAAACAAACGATCGGGGATAAACGGTGTTGGTAGGTGGTTACAGTTTTACAATTTCTTTCTTTAAAACATTGTTTTAATCAAAATGCAATCTATGTGGCGACGGTTTTTGATTTTTGACGTTATGTCCAGTTTCGGCGTTATTTCCAATAATTCGTTTCAACGTTGTGTCCAAGTTTCGGTTTTGCGTCCATTCAACGTTATGTCCATTTGGCGAAGTATCCACGACTCATATCCAAACCAGGTTTATGTCTATTTATCTAAGCATATACAGTGTGCCTACTTTTTATTAATAATTTTACGAAAAAAAGTTATTCTTTATAAAAAGTTCTAAATGTTCTAAAATTACAGAATCTGTCCATGAAGGTGGACTTTGATACCTATCAGATTTAACACTATGAGTTCATTCGTAATTATGTCCTATATCTTCTATTTTTAATTTGAATGAATTAGTAAATATTTTTTATATTTCCATGATAAATTGCTCTTTCGTTATTTTTTTAAAGAAAATTCATTGGCCCTAATCAAATGAATAGATGTATGTCCTCACCTATTAAAATATACTTCGGCAGATTGGTCTGATGGAGTCATAGTCAACTATGGTTTCTATTTAAAAATGCATGTTTGGTCTGTAACTCGAAAATGAATCAAGCTAGAATAAATTCGAGTACGCTATTGAATTGTGTATAAAAAATGCACCAAAAACGTTTTGGTTAAAATAAAAAATATTCACTTATAAAGCTGTTATGGTTTTATATTATAAACCGAGAAAAACGTGTGTCGTGAGCAATATGTTACAGAGAATACAACTTTAGAAAACGTATGTCGCGATTAATACGTTGCGACAAAAGTCTTAATTGGAGCGCATTTTGCGAATTTTTGATTGGTTGAAAATAAATATCGATTTAGATATCCGAGACGAAGGCTGACATTTTTGTCTTTCACATTCTTCTTGTTGCTAACGAGTAGCGTTTAGCGTTAATCGTTAATTAAAATTACACAAATAGTTTAAATGTGTTAAAAGATTTCCGAAAACAATTAGTTAAGTTATATTCGTCTAAACCTACCGTAAGTACCTGTTCTTTTCCTTTTTCTTTGTACAAATTTTAAATGCCACGTGGAATTTTTCTAGACGTTACCTCCCGTTACGTTTTCTCTGGATAACTTTCTGAGGTGTTTGAGTAGCCGATTAAGACCTTCTTTTTGACTAAGTACCACGCCATACTTAGCGGCATCAGACAGCTGCAGCCAATCGGTGGGTACCATGTCTACCAGATAAGGAATGGCTATGCTTTATGGTTTAAACGAGGGAGCCGAACGCCTTTCAGTTCTTTTCGAACACCTTCCACAAGAAGAATCCTGTAGTTACAGAAATTAAGGAACTGTCGATCTCGTCGCTTGCTAAAAAATCCTATTGTCGGGACTTCGGTCACCTAATGCAGCTAAGTCTTAGTGTTTAAGTATCTTATTTATTGCTAATGAGTGTGAAGCTCATGTACATACGACATAAAAAGGCTTTGATCTTTAGTTTTAAGTAAAACCCTATTTGGTGGTACACTTAATAACCGAGAGATTATAAACAGGCTTGTGCGCTTCAATTTAAACGGTTGTCGCAAAGTCAAAAGGCCTTTCGGGTTTGCGGGAGGTACTTACCCCGTTAGATAAGTTAGTTTAAGCGTCAGTGTTGTTGCTTGTTCGACCAGATAAATTGCCGTGTGTAAATGATATGTATGTACACCGAGTGTTCTTATCAGACAATCCTCAATTGGAACATTAACACTACGATTGGTGTTGCTGAAGTTTAACTGTAAATCCGGTGCGTTATTCGTATAGATTGCTTATTATTTAAGAGAGACTACTGTTAAATTACGTTACGACATCCGACAGTCTCTCTTCTTCTCACTCTCCTGTTACTATAGAAATGTTTAAATTGTCTGTTTTCCTTTATGATTAATTATTGTGTCAATTTGTTCAATCTAGTGGATCTAAGATTAAGTAAAAACTTTTGATCTCCTGTTGATCGGTTTTATTTGTCTTTCTTGCCCAGCAGGTGGCGCCTTGTTAGGACAGCGGTTTAATTTCTTTGAATTCTTTAAGGACCCCCCACTTTATGACAACGCCGAAAAGCTGTTGTTCTACCTAAATAACATATTTTCTACCAATCTAATAAGCTACACTGATCCGTATTTCCTTTTATTTCTTTTTTTTTAGTTTTATCTAGAGCCGTCGTTTATTTGTATCTCCCAAACAAGTCGAGATATTGCAGTGCTGTTTAGATTATTTAATTTGTCTCAAAAATCTGACCAAGGGACCCGACCACGTTTTTTCCCTATCAATTCGCCAAATGCCTGAAACCTCCGAATTACATCGAAAATAGGACACCCGGTACAATACAATAATGAAGCCATAAAAATTGTAAAATAAAAAATATTAGGATAGAATTTAGATCGAATGTACCATGCTAACTTGACTTTAAGTAATTAAATGTATCATACCGATAAATTACAAACACTGAATTCGCTTGATTTACCATTTAGATTTTACAAGAAACATGTGTCGGTTTGTAAACGGGTTCTTCAAAAAAAAAATCAAACTTGAATTTTTAAACTTCCTTTTAAAGTAAATTATTTTAGTACAGCATATTTAACGAATGGTTATTATACGTATAGGAGACCGACGTAGGACGTATTAGACCGTTTTCATTAGGCAACACAAACGTCGACGGAAACATAACATGAAACAAGGAAATGTCTACACTATATCATGACTACATAAGAGTGTTTTACTTGAAACCAACAAGGACCAAATTTATGCAAAATTTATAAAGAAACAATTATTATATATTTTAGCACCTATTTCTTTTGAAATTTAAATAGAAGTTCGCTGTGACGAACACAAGAAAGTTTTACAATTTTTTTTCTGTACAAGTAGCATCAAATCTTTCAATCCTCCATTTGGATCCTACGTTCTATCAAATCTAAGTTTATACTGAGTTTGAGCCTAAAACCATCTAACATAAAAACTAATTTTATCTTTAGAGTATTGGGTTGTTCCTATTGTTGTAAAATGTATTTCCCGATAAATAAAAGAGTTCAACAAAAACGAAAATTACTCATTTAATCAAGACTAAAGCATAAAATATAAATAAAAATTAATTTTCTAGTAAAGCAGATTTGTTTTATACCCATATATTTCAAAATGTCTAGTAAAACTGCTTCTGAATACTCTCAAACAGTTAAACTTCTGTAAATGACACGTACGTGTAAGAAACTAATTTTAAACTAAAACCATTTAATTGCATATTTAATAACACATAAAGCATTCATTTTGAAAACATCAAATACAAACGTGTAACCGTTTTAATGTGGTTGTTAAATGAATGAAAACACAATTGTTTCTCGATTTGCTTACAAATGTGATTTTCATTTCTCCTTTTATTGTTGCATGCTGATCCTTAACCGATTCTATAGCTGTGTATGTGTCTCATTCAGTGCATACTTTAAAGGTCCTTTGCGTTGTTTGCGAAAGCATTTAAAATTGATTTATTATTTAGTAAAGATCAAGACCTTTGTGTTGCAATGACCTAAATTTTAAGTCCTTACTAGAGCGTGTAATTTAATTCTAACTTGGTTAATATACAGCGCCTGCATCATTTTATTGATTTTCATCTTGCAATCAAATATTAATTTATACCATTCAGAAAAAGAAAGTGATTGATTATTATTTCTTAGAAATATCACAAAATAAAACCGATTCCAAGTCTAACGAATTCTATATGTACTTGAATCTATAATGGAAAAGAAATAAAATCTAACGGTTTGAAAAAGAGAAAACAGAATTTCTTCGTTTTCTAATGTATCGCATTTCAGTTTAACCACGAACTCCTTTTAACAAATTCAATCAACTTCGCATTGTATACAATTTTATACACTACACTGCAAATCTTCATCGTAATTTGTATTTAACTAAATGTACGCTAACCGTCTGTTATATTTTTTATTTTCAAAATTATAATAGAGTGGGTCAATATTTATTTAATAAATTTCTAAATGTTGATTGCCTTTAATCTTCGTGGACTTTTGTAAACAACTACTGACTATTACACATAGGCTGAAGAATTTTGTGTCGAATTATTTGTTCGAATTTTCCAATTTTTTTGTCTAGGAACATTCACTAAAGTACATCTTTACACCACCACTACTAAAGCACGATATTGGATATTGTTGCACTACCTGGAGAAAAAATTGGTGAGGATGATAGCTAAATTTTTTATAAGGACTGAGAGCGAAAAAACATTAACATTGAAAAACTTGCATAACTTTTATACCATATAATTTTTTTACAAAATTTTGATATAGTAGGCCTTGAAATAGTTGTCAGAATATGTCGTCAAATTTTTATTTTTATTTGAGTCAAATTGTGTTCACAATGGCACAAGTAGTGGAAGTACATAAATTAATCATTAAAAATTTGTTCAGAATCCACAATGGTCAGTCGTTCGCATTGCAAAGGAGGCAAAAGTTTGCAGGCAAGTGGCAGCAAAAGTCATCAAGCGGTACAAGGAAGACTTTACCATAACACGGAAACCAGGAAGTGTACGACTAGAGGGTTTTCATTCACCAAAAAGGTGCAAAAGGCAATATCTGCGATGGTTAAGAATCCGCTGATATCGAACCGGAAATTAGCTGCAAAGTCGACTTGTCGGAAAAGACAATTCGAAAAATAAAAAAAAGAGTGGATTTAAGTCCTACAAAGTTCAAACAACTCCAGATCGTAATGCGGAGAATAACATTGAAGCCAAGAAACGAGCCAGAAAGTTGAGAGCAGATTTTTCAAAAACGTCAATGTTGCGTGATGGACGATGAGACTTACGTCCTCGCCATTTTTCTCAACTACCTGGTCAGGAGTTTTATGTTTCCTGTGGACGAGGAAATGTTCCTAAGAAGTTTAGAACTAAAATAAAGTCCAAGTTTCTAAAAAAATATCTCGTTTGGCAGGCGATTTGTAGCTGCGGTGAAAGAAGCCAATCTTTCATAACAAATGGAACAATTAACTCCGATATTTACACGAAGGAGTGTCTCCAAAAAAGATTGCGGCCTTTTCTGAGTAAACAGCTTCGTGCCATTACAGTAAGCAGACAAAAAATGGTACGAAGAGAATCATGTCGATTTTGTACCCAGGGAGGCTAACCCACCAAATTGCCCTGAGCTTCGCCCAATCGAGCGGTACTGGGCTTTGGTGAAAAGAAGCTTGAAGCAGACAAAAAGGCTACAAAATCGATTGAAAGTTTTAGAAAAATGTGGACCGTAGCGACCAAGAAAGTGTCGAGCACCACCATAAAAGCCATGATGGAGACCATTCCCGACAAGCTCAAAATTTTTTATGACGATAACTCTGATTGATTTTTTGTTTTTTCTTAATTTTTATATAATAAATAACCTATCCAAAACTAAATTTTTTTGAAAATTTATTTAGCGATAAAAGTTATACAAGTTTTTCAATGTTAATGTTTTTCGCCCTCAGTCCTTATGTTATTTAATTTAGAATATAAATAGATACTAAAAAAAGCTTTTTAGTTTTTGTCGAGGCCTGATCACAACTCCAAATTTGATCATAAAACAAACTTTTGCAAGTTGTTGCAACTTCCAACTATTTTCACAACCCCCATAACACCCAACTTGATCAGAACTGCGTACTACGTATGTCTTATTTTTAGGTGTCCGTCAAGTTTGGTTGGAATTGATAATATCAGAATTGAAGTGAAATATACAGTTGGTAACACGGACTACCAGACATAAGTAAATTAACATTAAAAAATCATCAAAGGATCAACTATTGTTTTGACTGAACTAAAACAATAGGCTGTTGAATGTACAATTGACAGTAAAAACTTATTCATCATATCTAATTTGTATTATATTTATTAAAAATCCTTATAAATACATTTAGTATTTAAAAATAATATTACCATTAATAATCGTCTTATTATTATTAAGAATGAATGTTTACAAAACAGAAGAAAAATAAAAATTCTGACATATGACTTACAAGGAAACAGTTTGAGAAGAACAAGTGAACTGTTTAGTGTTTATTATAATGATCGGTCAATTCCTTGTAAGGATACAATTACACGAATTTTTAATCAATTAAAAAAAAACTGGATGCGTAAACAGCTTCTGTTCAAGGAGGTCTAACAAGAATGAAAATGTCAACGCGAACTTCAATGAAGCTAATCCTAATATTAGTGTGCGGAATATTGCCATAATCTTGGTGTTTTTCATATACAGGGTGTCACAGAATATGTGTTTCAGGCTTCAAGGGTTTATAGAAGACATTAAAATATACAACTTTTTTAGTAAATCTTTTATGTTAGACAAATGGCGCTCCAAAGTCAAAAATTAAGAATTTTCAATTGCTTTTTGCAAGGTTCTAAAACTATTGAAATGACTATTGCCGATTCAAATTTGACAAAATTTTTGATCTATCAAAATTTAAAATGGCGGATTTAATTTTCAAGCACTGGATGTAATAATTTAATTTAAACAAAAATTAGGTTTTATCGGTTTCAAAATAAATTTAAAAAATGGTGCAGTTTATTTTTGAAAATTTCAAAAAAATGTGCGATGTCGTTTCTTGTGGAGACTTTACAAACATGTATTATAAAATATCTTAAACATTACTGTCGAACAAATTTTTAATAACTTCAAAAAAAAGTTATACGCACCCGATACTGAAACACCAACAGTTTTTTGTGATTTTATGTTTAATATATGCCATGCTGATGAAAATATTTGTTTCATGGATGAATGCACATTTGCAATAAATTAAAACCTTCGTCATTGGGGTCAAGATACTCCTTATGTTCATATGCAAACTCACACATAATGTTGGAAATGTATGGATAAGAATATTGGGTGATAACTTAATTGGTCCATTCTTTTTTCGGATTTACTTAGATCTTCTGCGGAATCAAATAATTCCCAATATCACCGCAGTAGTTAACAATATTAACACCGTGTGATATCAACACTATCGTGCATTTTATTTGTTAATTTTTTTATGACCGGTAATTCGTGTTAAACACTGTATATTAACACATCCAGAGACGAGGGTGGAGACGCTCGCTACTTGTATTTTGGAAAAACATCCTAACGCTCTTTTGCGTCATGTCGTGTGGTCAGTGCTTCAAAGACATGCAAAGAAAGAGCGAAGAAATTTAGATTCCTGATGAAGATAACGTTCTAACATATACTTATCCTACGTGACATCTGGACAGAAAACGTATTTAGATAAAACCCCTGTTCCTATCTTCTTCTTCTTAGTCTTGTTTTAGGTCTAAGACCATGTGACGGTATTTTTAAGTATACCGCTCCTTGCGAATAGAATGTCAGATTATTCATGAATTATGATGCTTTTTGCCCGTAGCGACCGGCAACCAACTTTACTCTTGACCAACCTTACTTTTTGTCTAATTTTAAGAAGGGGAAATTGTTTATAAGAATTCTGGTGAAAACTTTATTCACTTTCGTCTTGATATTTGGTGAACTTCAACGTACGTGTTAGGCTTTTTGAGGTAATTGAATTGTTTCTTTTACTTCATTAACTATAATGTTGTTATTTATTATTAGATGTGTACCTGAAGTCGTAAAACAATCCTACAGGAGTCATTAACTTCCGTACGTTGCTACATCGCCATGTTGTTATTCTAGAATTTACACTTGGAAAATTTATTTTCACCTTGGAAATTAAATTTCTACCTGAAAAATTAACTTACTATTCACGTGTGTTCTTTGCTTATGATTACTACTAGACAACTCGTTCGCAAGTTGTGATAATTTTTTTAACACCAAAGGATGCACGTCCGATACTTCTAATCAGTAGCGAATACCTGGAGTCACTCTAAGAAGGCGGTTTTTTAGTCATCACGTTTCAATACCTAACCTGAATCTACGTGGTAATAGTAACCATGATTCCACATCCAGACAAGTGTTTATAATTTAAGGGTAAATCTTTCTTATGTATATTACTATTTTAAATGCGAATGTAAATACAGTACGGAACAATTTTGAATTTACGATTAAATTAGTTCAGACCGTTAAAATTGTGTTAAATATTTCTTTCGTTGGGCAAATAAATTTATTTTTTTTATACGGATGTATTGTTTCGTCCAGTCATAAGTGGCACCGATCATCTCGATAATTCCTTTAATGATAGGGTACCACCTGTGGGACCATAACCAAGTGTGAAGGAGAAAATTCAATCGATTTCATCTACAATTTCGTATACGCCGACTACTTATCAATCCTACAACAACCTGCGTGGAGGTCACACTATCGAGTTTATAGCTACGAGCATCGACAAACTCAAAGCTAAGTACCTGTATGCCGTAATCTGTAAATCCTTTTTATTAGTGCCTGTACAATTTGGCTTTGTACAACAAACATTCGTTCGTTAATTAGAAGTCGCCAACTAATTTTTGAGATAAGTACGTGTCGTCGTTTTTTATTTGTTTCGTGTACTTTTTTTGTTTTGTATTACTGTGTTTGCCAATACAAATCCAAAAAGATCGACAAACAATCATTTTAATTCCCTATGTATAGTGAATAAAGCTTAGTGGTGGTTTTTAGTCGTTACAATTCTTCTATATTTTGGTATCAGCTGTGGAATTTTTATCTAGATTTGTCGAAGTAGGATATGGTGGCTTTCGGGTAACATTTTACAATTGGCAGACAGATTTTTCTTAATTAACACCTAAACCGGAACGTCGTTCTACCGAAATTTTAAATGCTAGCCAGGGCAATTGCCTGTTCGATCCTTATTATTAATTTAGTCATTAACCCCTTTAACTTTTATGTCACAACTAGATTCTTTTTAATTTAATTATCTACACAACAAACTTGTAACAACCTGTTTTTCCTTTTGTTACCTTTAACGTTGACTCTATAATCCAAGCCTTTGATATGCATTTTTTAGGATTGCTTGTATTTCATTACTTTAAATATACCTGACATATCAAATAAATTTTAGTCATTCTTGTAAATGTAAATTGCTGTGGGTACTGGTTACCATATTAAAGTCTTTGGTAATTATTACAAGTACATTGCAGTCACTTGCAACCAGTTTGGCTAAAGTGAAAGTTAAGATCAAATACCTCGCAATCTGGAGAAACGATGCTGATGACATTGTCAACAATATTAGAAATTTTTCAGTTAACAATGCAAACATAAACGGAAATTTTTACGTCCTATCTATGTGAATGTCCAACGGGAAAAGAACAGACAAAAATATTCGAAAATTCCCCACTTGTCGCATTTCTAAATTACCTCGTCTAATGAGCCTGTTTCCGCAAATTAGCCAGAATTAGAACCTCTTGGCTCCACCCACTAGCCGAATCAAGTGAGTAAGGATCCGCATTGCTATATTACTAACGTGGTAATCGGTGACGGTTTCCTTTTTTGGATGTGAATTTGGTTCTATTCTTTTTTGATTCAAATGTTTTGTGGTTTTTGTGGTGTACCTACTATAAGCAACAATTTATTTGTTAACAGTTGGTTCAATCGAAAAACGCTAATTTGAGAGAGAATCACCGCACAGATAAATCAAATCACCGGCTTTAAATGACGCTTGATACAACACGTAGATAAAATTTCTTATTGAGCGGACTTTAATTTTTTCGCAGTTATCAAAATAGCGACCTTGCTTTATAATAAAATTTATAATTCGATTGTGTTTTAAACCCAACTAGTGCCTTTTACGTAAGTAAAGTCAGGACCGCCTACTTTTATCAACGGGGTACTGTGTATTAAAGGTAATATAGTTTTCTTTTTTCTTAACTCTGACAGCTACGCCAGTGAATTGAAAAACCGTAACAATATTATATTGCTTGCTTATGTGGTGATGATAAAAATATAAAGTAAGTTTAATTCTTTTTTTTTTCACCTGAAAATTAAACGATGAGTTGTGTTTCATTTTTTAATTTCATGCTCCTTTGAATTTCACATAATAATTGGTAACAAAATTGAACGGGCTCTATTTTAATAATAATAATAGATTAATTTCATTGTATAATTTGAAATTTGTAGGTATTTAACTCGACTGCAGATTTAAATATAACATGCACTGGTTTGTATTAAATTAATTTTGATAAAGACTATCTTAACTTTTCACGTAGCTTTTATAATAGAAACGAACTAATTTTTGTAGCACAAGTTAGGCGTTCTGAAGTTGATTTTTCTTAATGACAACCAGATTTTTATTAATCCCTAGAACTACATTAGAAATTTTGTAATAATGTGAATCTAGACCTGTATCGTTTAAAACGGACGATCTAAAATTTTCCATAGTTTCGGATAGCATTTAGTAAAATCCAAATCGGGATAATCTGATAGAGTTTACTGTACCTAATTTGAAACTAATCCATTGTTATAGTATGAGTTGAACGTTGTGATAAATTACCGATTCCAATTAAAGTCGATGAACATATAATGCTAAGACCTACACACCTAGTTGGCAGTTATGATAAAATTCAAAATTGTAAGTTTGGCCTTATGATCAAACTCAAAGTTGGGCGTTATGAAAAAGAAACGTAATTAGTAGTTGTAAAAATATTTGGGAGTTGTGATAACATGCAGTTGAGGTTACGATCAATATAAGAGTTGGGTGTTACAAAATTTGGCGGTTGCGATATGAACCTGTTTTGTTTTGGAGGATATGTCCAAATTGGCCGTTGTGTTTACAATTAAATAAATTGATGTGTTTGTTATCCTTCAGTAGGATGGTTAAAGGTCAGTAGTCGCTATGTATAATTTGGGCTAGGCGTTGTGCACAAATAACAAACTGGGTGATGCGTTCGAGTAACTATATAGGATTAATCAGTGGAAACACTTCTTTATCTGTATAAGATTGGAGCGTTGTTGCCAATCTTGTTAAGTAAAAATATTAATTTGAGCACTTAAAGAGATTTGATTTAGATCTTCTTACTAATGAAATATGTGATAATGATAATTTTCAACAGAATGGGGCCACAGTCCACCCACTAGGACTTCATTAAAATAATCCTTTTTGTTAAATTAATAAGCGAACTATATTTAATTCTTTGTGTTTGGGATTTTAAAATATTAAATACCAAACGAACATCTTTTAGTAGAATTGCAAATACAACAGAAACTGTTGACAGTATAACACCTTAAACTCTACATACGTTTTTTATAATTTCAGAAAACTAATACCATTGATTATAAAGTTACTAAGTGCCGTTTCAGACGAACGTTTTTTTATCGCGCGATAACATTATCGCGCGGAATTATAATCACGCGATCTGTAGAGTTACATTGTTTGTAATGTAAGCTTTCACACGGCCATCGCGCGTTTATTTTTCCGCGCGTAATGTTTGCGTCAGTCGCTGGTGCTTCTACAAAACGCGCGATAGTTGCATCGCTCGATACATGCAGGTTGCAACGTGTTTATGAGGGTATTCACATAGACGATAAAGTTACCGCTTGATTGTTGCGTTTCGTTTATTTTAGTATGTAAAATGGCACGTAATGCAGAAGACGAGATTTTGAGAGTGAAAGTGACGATGAGGTCGAAGAAGAAGTGCAAAGAAATGATCACAAAATTGATGTAGAGGTATTGATCAGTGAAGTGCAGATACGTCCCGTATTATGGGATACGGCTTCAGAATTATACAAAAATAAATTTAAGAAGAGAGATGCGTGGAAGGAGGTGTGTCAATTGCTGAATCCAGAGTATGAGCAACTATCTTCTGCAACTCAAACTTTATTTGGTAAGTAGTACTTACATTATTATTTGACAATAAAATGTTGTATTTATATATTTAATTAAGTAATTTACGATTACTATCTCTATATCATATTATCTTGCCAGGTCACTGCACCATCGGTTGTAAAATATTCGGCAAATGTGTCACGTATATTGTTTATTCTTCTACCTGCACGGGTAGCATTAGCGATTTGTTCATCTTCTAGTCCATTAATAGATAAAGTATCTTCAAAGCAGAATCCATCCCTTTCCCGAACGTAATTGTGAAGAATACAGCAGGCTTTAGTAATATCAATAGCTAACTCAACAGATACGTCTAGAGATCTGTGAAATATGCGCCATTTGTTTGAAAGAATGCCAAAGGTGCATTCCACGTATCTTCGTGCACGGGACAATCGGTAGTTAAAAATACGCTTTTCATAGGTCAATCTCTTTCCTGAATATGGACGAAGAACATGTTCAGACAGTCCGAAAGCTTCATCACCAACTAACACATACGGTACAAGTGGATCTTCTCTCTTAGGTAACGGTCGTGCTTCTGGGATATTTATGTTCCCACTTGTGATTAATTCCCATAATTTTGAATTTTGAAATATCGTTGAATCACCATCTTTTCCGTAAGACCCAACATCGACATATATAAATTTATAATTTGAATCAGCCACTGCCAAAAGTACTATGGAAAAAAAAGTTTTGTAATTGTAATATAAACTTCCGGAACCAGTAGGTTTTATAAGACGAATATGTTTTCCGTCAATCGCCCCTATACAGTTAGGAAAATTAGCGTTGTTTTCGAATTGACAAGCGATCTCTTGCCAGATTGCATTTGTGAATACTGGAAACGACTTTTCCACTAGTTCATCCCATATAGTAGAACACGTCTCTCGCACTATGCCACTTATAGTAGAGATTCCTAATTTGTAAGAGTAATGTAGGTCCGTGAACGAACAACCACTTGCCAAATATCTAAAATAACAGATGATATATAGTTAGATGGTTTCATTGTGGAGCCACAATAATACTGTTTACAAATAATTTATTGTACATTATTTAGATTTGTTTCAAGTGAGTATGTATTTATATATTTTTGTCTTCAGAAAAGCCATTGTGAATAAATGGAAAAACTTGCGGGACGCTTTTGTCAGATTTAGAAAAAGTACTAAGTTACCTACCGGTAGTGCTTCAAAGAAAAGAAGACTGTATATTTATGCCGATCAGCTTAGTTTTCTATCGAAAGTCACTACGCCGAAGATCACCGAAACTTCTATACAGAATGTGCCATTAGTAACAGATGAAAATGCTGAAGTACGTGAAGAGACAATTAGCGAAACTGCTGTAAATGAGACGGGGAAGAAAATATGAGTCAGACTTCGATCCCTTCAGCAAGTCAAAGAAAAGATAATCAACGCACAAAAAGAAAAAAAAGTGTGGAGGAAAAATTTATGGAGTATCTCGATGCTCAAACAAATGCAGAGAAGACAACTTCAGATGAGCACGAAGATTTCTTTAAATCTTTGTTGCCGGCTGTGCGAAACTTTGATGGTGACCAAGTTCTACAATTCAGAGGGAAGTAATTAAGATAATACAAATGATTAGAAGAGGGAGGCCTGAGCCATTATCATATGCACAATCCCCTCTTGTTCATATTCGTCCCCCAACAACTGTTCCTATGGCATACTATCAATTCCCATCGAATTGTCAGTATACACCCGCAACATTTCCTCCGCCATCACATTCACCTTCGTCATCTACATATACTACACGACCATCAAGTAGTGGAACTAGCTGTAGCGGTGAAATCACGGATATGCTGAACAGTGATTATTATGTTAACTTATGAAATCATAAATTTTGTAGGTAGTACATGATTAAATGTGTCTAATAAATTTTTCACATAGGTAGTTGATATATTGTTTTCTAGAAAGCCATATGTAGGGTGCTATAAGGGAAACTAGAACAAACGTACTTACCGAATAGTTACAGACAATTTTTCAGGTGGAGATATAGATTGTCTCATATTTGTGTCAATTCTCATCAACCTGCTGCTCACAGTATGCAGTAATTCATCAAACGATGCTACTGACATTCGGAAATAATTGTAAAATTTTTTTTCATATTTGCGTAAGTGTCCAAACAGCAAGTTAAATGCCCCTTCTGATGGACGAGTGCTGAGTAGAGGGTGAACCCACATACGTTTTTTCTTTTTAATTATTTGGCGGTAGATCATAAATGATACAAAAATGCGATTTCTCTTGAGAGTCGCCATAATGTTTTCTGCACGACCAACAATGTTCAACTGCATTAGATCGTCAGTTACAACAAAACAAAATCGCCCGTGTGAAAATGTTTCAAAATTTGTCGCGTAATTATAATTCCGCGCGATAATGTTATCGCGCGATAGAAAAACGTTCGTCTGAAACGGCACTAAAGATCCGCAACGCATATGGGGAAAATGTAACGTACAATTTTACCGATTTTTAGTTGCTTCCTTGCGTTCGTTGAATTAGTGTTACCGTTGAACCGCTCCGAGTTTGTGCGTGTGTCTGGAAGTTGTTGTGATTTGTTGTGACAATGGCTAAGTGCGAATACGTGAATTGGAAAAACAATACTAAGAAAAACAGAGACAAAAGTTTTTTAAATTTTCAATAAAAGATTTACACCTTGGCAGCGAGTGGCAAAAAAATTGTGAGAACATTGTTATTGCTTTTAAAGATATTGACGCTTTAGGAAATAAGTTAATTTGTAAAGAACATTTTTTAAGGTCAGACATAATTAAACAATAAAAGAAAACAATTACATAAAAATGTAGTGCCGGCAAATTTCGAGAAAGAAGGTACTTATAAAGCAAGTTAATATTATTTTTATTTCCTACTAAAATAGTTTTGTGTATTAACTTAGCTTACTATAGTTTTTTTTTAATTTCAAATTTTCATTTTATAATTTTTTTTACGATTGGTTACTTACTGTTATAATTAAACATCGTGGTGAATTAGAACAACGAAAATATATTTTATTAAGCTGCATACAATTTTTTTCAGCAGCTAGTCGAAAAGTACATAATTAACAAAATTTTGTTAACGTTCACACACATAAATTTGTTATAATGTCGCCGAAAGTAACAGCATAAGTATACACATGTCCGATCTTCGCGAAAATTAAAGTTTCGATATGTGATATAGTTTGGTCAACAAACATATAATCGCCATTCTAGTTTATATTAGATCTTTTAAAATGTACGAGATTTTAAAAAAACACAAAGACACGAGTCGATATAACTTAAATATGTACAGCGGTTATAACTAACACATACATACACTGACATCAAAAGTCCCCCCACATATAATTCTTTCAAGATGATATTGATTGGATGGTACTTTGATATTCAGATTTCAGTTGAAGTGGTAAGAATCGTTATCTTTACGTTTTTATCTTTTTGATGTCCTAGAAATAGATAAATCAAAATGAAAAGCAAAATTTATATCGCTTAATACGAACTTCAGGGCAATACATTTTCTAAAGGAGGAAGGAATGGTATTTCAAAGAACATAAACCACAATAATTTCTATTAAAAATGTTTCCAAATCAACATTGTAAAAAATATAAAAGAATACTGGTATAAAACTTTGTTTTTATTAAAAATCATTATGTTTAGCCAAAGTTAAAAAACTACCAGATGAACAAAATAATATAGTCAACAAACGATATAATTAATTAATAAAATTAATCTCAGTCCAAGATAATGATGAACTCACTTTCACTATAAGAATTTATCAAATAAAAAAAAATAAGATTAAGATTATGTTAAATTGTCAACTACAAAGTTATGCTCACCATTAAAACGTAGGGTGCGGTTTTAGTGTGGGGAAGCTCGATATATCCGTTATTATAAAAAATATAAAAAAAATGTATTTAAATAAATTTTAGGTTATTTTAAACTACATCTTTAAAATTATTTAGAATTATACAGTGTGTTTCATTACTTGTGGGTAGCGCAAAGTTATGATTTTTTAAATGGAGTACTCTGTATATTACTATGAATTGCGATTACTTTACCCATCATGTCAATATAAGGGTTTAATATGTTATACCGAGTACTTTAATAGATATTGCCATTTATAACATAAAAAACGTGATATATTCAACACCTGGGATCTCATTAATTAAAAAAAAAAAAAATGTTTTCTACTTGTATAAATTTTCTAATATCGTCTAGTTTCTTTTCAATGTATTAAATTTTCAATACAGCGTGATCCATTACCGGGTGACATCATTTTCTTATTTTTTAAACAGATTACCCTGTATTTTATATTATCCTAAGAAAGTTTATTAAGTGTACTTTTAATTTTATACAGCATTCCTTATTGTTAAATTTAATAATTACTGAGATATTTCGTGTTTTAAATTTACTTTTGGATTTTCTGTAAATAACATTCATTCTAACACAAAATATTATTATGACATAAGATATTTTTGTGGTTTTTAATTGTAAAAATGAATTTGTCATAACAAGATTTGTTTGATATGATTTTTGTACTGAGGGAAAGTAATTAAATCACATTACTTGCGCGTAGAATTTATCATCAGAATTTTCCTGATAGACAACAACCAAGAGCAGTTTTTAGAAGTTGACTGCAACGACTTCGACCTACTGGCAATACAAGTTGCGGGAAATTTGAAAGAACGAAAACTGTGGTGACAGAGAAAATGAAATGATTGTGCTTCTTTCTGTTAATAAATGTTAGTGCTAGAATCATTTCAAACACTCTTGATACCAGTGATCGCAGAACTTAATGATGAGGATTACATTAGAAGAGTGAAATTTTGTTAGTGGGCGATCGAGAAAATTCAAGAGGAATTCTTAAATTATTTCCACAAAAATGGTAATGTAAATAGTCATAATTTTGAATACGATTCAACGTCTTACCCCCATCAAATTTTTATCCACAATCAAACAAGTTGCTCGTTAAATGTTTGGAATGGCGTTCTGGAAAATGATGTCATAGAACCACACTTTTTCGAAGATCATGTAAACGGGGAAATGTATTTACATTGTTTGGAAAACGTATTACCAAAATTATTAGAAGAAGTACCTCTGAATATTCGTGCAAATTATATGGATTTTACATGACGGCTCTTCAGTCCACCATACTGTTTTAGTGAATAATTTAAATAATAATCGAAATTAATCGAAAGTTAACCTTAACCAGAAATTGAAAAACTGAGCCTGTCGTAGGCAAGCTGAATTTTTGGAGTTGAGACAAGTTGTGGTTACTCCGACTTCTAATTGTGATTGAGTCAACCACACGTTGACAATTTGTTTGTAGCTGCATCGACTTTATAAGTCAACGCGCTGCGGCGTCGCTCGAATCGCATGGACGCCCATTTCGACAACTGCAAAATGTGGCTCGTGTGCAGCGGTTTTAAGCGTAAGTATCTTTATAACCTAAATGTCAAAGTTATATCCAACTCAATTATTTTGTGTTACAATTAATATTATTTACAGAAAATCTAAAAGTAAATTTAAAACACGAAATATCTCGGTAATTATTAAATTTAAGTATATGAAATGCTATATAAAATTAAATGCGTATTTAATGAACATTCTTATAATGATATACAAAGTGTTCTATTTAAAAAAAAATAAGAAAATCATGTCACCTAGTAATGGATCACACTGTATTCAAAATTAAGATTTATCATAAAATTTAATACTTTGAGAAGAAACTAGACGATATTAGAAAACATTTTTTTTAATTGTTTAATTTAATAGATACCGGGTGTTGAATATAACAAGTTTTTAGGTTATAAATGACAATATCTTTTAAAGTACTCTGTATAACATATTAAACCGTTATATTGACGTGATGGGTAAAGTAAGCGCAATTCAAACTTATAATACTGTACAAGGTGTTCTATTTAAAAAAATGATAGCTTCGCACTACTCCAAAGTAAATAAAACTAACATGGCGACGAATACACAGGTTAAAGTGGACGGTGTCATTAAAAAGTGCTTTTTGTGTAAAAACAATGCAGTTAATAAACGAGTTGCTTGTGAAATGTGTGAAAACGTATTGCATGAAAGCTGTTCAAGAAGAGCGGACGTTATTAATCTTGAGAATGGACAAATAATCTATAAAGATTGTGCTTCGAGTAGTAGTAAACTTGACGAGTGCGCATTTACCGAAAAGGATACTAGTTCTACCTTGAAGTTATTGGTTTAATTGATTTTATCAAAGGATGCTATAATTGCCACCAAAGATGACCTGATAACATCTTTAAAAGAACAGATTAAATATCTTGAAAATAACTTAAATATGTTAAAACTTAAAGTAAACGATGAAGGTCGGAACGTCGGTATAACCGAAATTCCCGATAATGAAACTATCGCTCCGTATGAACTTGGCTCGTCGACCTCCAATAGTCTGCAACCAAATAATGAAAAAGGTGTAAACAAACAAAACTCGCAACATACCCTTGACTTTTGCCAAAGTTGCAGCAAAAAAACAGCTGAACAAGATGAATATCTTGAGGTCGACTGAACCATTACCGACTGAGATTATCTGTAGTCAAGAAAATACGGCTGAAAAACTAGTGCCAAAAATGATGCTGGTACTTGGTCAACGGTAGTTAAAAAACCTAGAAAAACAAAAGCAAATACAACTGCAATTGTAGGTTGTGACAAAACTTCACATGTTATTAAAGTAGCTCCCAAAAAAGGATATATTTTCATATCTAGATTGGATTCAAGTATGAATTCTGATGATATTATCGATCACTTAAAAAAACGGTATCCGGAAGTTACGTGCGAAGACATACAGTCAAAATATCCTCAATTTTATAGATCATTTAAAATAACAATGGATTTAGTTAACTGTAAAAAAGTTATGGACCCTGCGCTTTGGCCTTATGGTGCTTATATCTCACGTTTTTTTTTTTGGAAAAAAGCCCAGAAGAAGCACGAGACTTAATTGACCCTGAAACGAAGTTACAGGGTCATACTGTATGTCATTTAAATATTCGTAGTTTACGTAACAAAGTGGATCAGCTAGTATTACAACTGCAATCCATGGCTTTCCCAGAAGTTGTATGCATCACTGAAACTTTCTGTCATGCCGATGAAATCAATTCGATCAGATTAAATAACTATCAACTGGCGGCGAGTTTTAGTCGTGTTTATAACTTAGGCGGTGGTGTTGCTATTTATACACAAAGTGATCTACACTGCAAAAGTAAGATTATAAATGTAACTAATTTGGAAACAGTTTTTGAGTACGCTTGTGCTGTAGTTATTATTAATAATAACGCAATACATATTATTTGTATTTATCGCCTACCTGGGCAAGTTAATAATGAGTTTAAAGATAATTTTAAACTACTTGTTGATAACATAAATACTTTTAAGCATCCCACGTTCTTTTGTGGTGACTTTAACATAAATTTTGATACTAATATTGTCTGTAAAGCTGCAGCATACGTAACTAACGTATTTACTTCTTACGGATTTTCCTAGTGCATCTATGAATACACTCGTGTGCAAGGAAATTCCAAAACGGTTATTGACAACATCTTCACTAATGTTAACATTGATAGTGCGTATGTCATACCCTGCTGCCTATCCAACCACTTTATGCAAGTAGTTACTTGTGCAATAGATAATGTTTCAGAAAAAAATACAAAAAGATATATTTATAAAAGGAACTATACAAATGCAATTAATATTGCTCAATTTCAACAACTATATATGTATTATTAAATGAAACGTGGAATACAATTTATTCTGCAGATAATCTTGATGGCAAGTTCAATTTGTTTATTACTAAATTTACTGAAATTTGCAATAATGCTTTTCCAATCGAACGAATAAAAGTGGCTAAGAAAAATATTAGATAGAAGCCTTGGTTATCTAAAGAAATTATAAATAGAGGCATTTTTCTTAGAGATCTTTTTGAAATTTGTAGTGGATCAAGTGATCAAAATCTCTTTCATATTTATAAATCTGTGGTACTCAAGCATAAAAAGTCAATTTCCCAAGTAAAAAAGCAATTTAATGACAAAAAATATTTCAATGCTACTAGTAAATCAAAGATGGCATGGAAGATTATTGGTCAGGATGTGAATACTAATAAAAAAGCGTCTTACTCAACTACTTTTTATGATAATTTAGGAAATCCTATTTCTGACTACAATTTGGCAGCCAATGTATTTAATGACTTTTTGTAAAATCTTTTGACTGCACTGAATATAATAAGTACCTAGTCTGTCAAGAACTGTAAAGCTCCTTATGATGAAATGATTTTGAATCCAATTACATTACCTAAAGTTTGTGCAATCATACGTAAGAGTACTGATAAGAACTCTCCTGGAATTGACGGCATACCCTGTTTTCTTCTCAAATATAATAAAAATTATATTGCTCACATACTAACCGAACTTATCAATGATTCCTTTAGAGAAAAAATCTTTTCTAGTAATCTAAAACCCGCTCTTGTTGTACCCGTATACAAGAAAAATAATAAATCTAAAATTGAAAACTACAGAGCGATTTCTATTTTATCGGTATATTCAAACATTTTTGAAAAAGCTTTTTATCTTCGATTTATTCAGTATATGAACACCAACAAAATTATATCACCCCAGCAATTTGGTTTTCGTGCTGGCCTCTATAGCTATTACAAACGAGATTATCAGAAAAATAGATTTTAAGTTAAAACTAGGAGGGATTTTTTATGATTTTACTCAGGCATTTGACTCGGTATCCCATCGTATTAATTTGCTCAGAATGGTATAACTGGTAATGCTCTTTAGTGGATTGCCTCATACCTTACAAACCGTTCTCAAAAAGTAATTCCAAGAATGGAACCGGGCCTGGAATTCTATTCTCAACAGCTTGACCTCTGTAATGGTGTGCCTTAAGGTAGTGTTCTTGGACCGGTTCTATTTTTAATATTTATAAATGATATTTTTAAGAGGCTTCACGCTAATTATAACATAACAAGTACCTTAGTTTTGATATAAGCCTCGATACTAACCTTTAGTGTGACAATTTTATAATGTGATATATATATATATATATATATATTGGTAATAAAAATCTTTGGGGTTTAAACACGTGTAATAAAAATTAAAAATTACAACGTTTCGCCACGCTAACACGCAGCTTTTTCAAGTAATTAATAAATAACAATCTTAGTTTCTATGCGATTTTGACCTTGAACGTGTCGCTGGACCAGAGTAACCAATAGCATTACGTATCGGTATCATGGTAATGTTGTTTTGCATATTTTGTTGTTCTATTTGTTGGATATTTGGGGATCTTCTATCCTGAGGTAAAGTTAATAACGGTTTCCAAGTGTTAGGTAAACCTTTTCCATCATCTCGTTTATTAATGCAACTAGGACGTCTTTCTATCTCGATTTGTTCTCTAATGAGGCGGTTACATAAATATTTTTCTCTTCCTAGCATTCTTGTATTTTCAAAATCGATTTTATGTCCTGTTTGGTGATGATGTTCAGCTAGAGAATAAGTTAAACATCCTTTTCGGACTGCTAGTTTGTGTTCTTCTCTTCTCGCAGAAATACGTCGATTGGTTTGTCCAACGTAAGAGATGTTACATCCTCCGCAAGGAATTTCGTAAATGCCTTGATCTTCTAAAGGAATAATATCTTTAGGGGAACGGAGGAAAGACTTAACTTTATTAACAGGTACAGAAACTACTCGTATGTTGTGTTTCTTTAGAATGTTACTTATCTTCTCTGTAGTACCTTTGAAGTACGGGATTGATACAGTAAACGTACTCTTATCGTTAACTTCGTCGTCACTTCTTTGTTTCATCCTTTTTGCTTTCATAACATGATGACGTGAAAAACCATTTTGTTTAAAAGCTTGATTCAGAAGATTCATTTCTTCGTGTATATGCTCGCTGTCTGTTAGTCTAGCAGATCTAATTAATAAGGTTTTTAAAACAGAATTTAAATGTTGTGGATGATGATGTGAATTAGCATGTAGGTATCTATTGGTATGAGTTTGTTTTCTATACACTGTATGTCCTAAACTTCCGTCTGGTTTCCTAATTAGTAACACGTCAAGAAAAGGTAGTTTTCCGTTAACTTCTACTTCGGTAGTAAATTTGATTTGTGGATGAATATTATTTAAATGAATGACACTGATGTTCGTAATGTAGTTCACAATATATCAAGCAAAGAATTAGACGAACATTCTGTGAGTATTCTTAGTAAAGGTTTCAATTTTGCTGTTGTCCCTTCTCGTATTCCAGTAGAAGAGATCATAACAAAGGTTGAAGCAGCAGTCAAAGATTTTGAGAACGTTGAAGCAGAAACGATACGACAAGAAGTTTCTCATGTTCTGAAGAAATCTAAGCTTCCGAAACGCAACGTCACTTACAAGGAATTGAAAGCGTTAAAGGAACTAAAAGGAGATAATTCTATTGTTGTGCTACCTGCTGACAAAGGAAATGCAACTGTAATAATGGATACCGAAGATTATAAATCAAAAATCGAAACATTGTTACAAGATCCTATTTACAAAATTATAAACTCTGATCCTACAACGTATCTCGAAAAAACTACTAAAGCTGTAATTAAGGATTGTATACTGATAAGGAAATTCAAAAGAAATTAATACCAAGAGAAAAGTCTTCTAAATGTCCAAAATTTTATGGATTACCTAAAATTCATAAAAATGGAGTACCACTTAGACCTATTGTTAGTAGTATAGATTCACCAACACAAAAGTTAGCTGGATATGTTGCTAAAATATTACAACCTTTTGTTGAATCCTCAAGTTCTTATATTAAAAATTCAACACATTTTATAGATATTATTAGAGGTCGTAAATTAAAACCTACAGATATCATGGTCAGCTTTGACGTTGAGTCCTTGTTTACTAAAGTTCCAATAGAAGAAACTCTTAATATTCTAGCAAACAAACATATGTTAACACCTGATGTTGTTCGTTTAACTAAACATTGTTTAACCAACACATACTTCTTATACGACTCTAAGAAATATAAACAAACTAAAGGAGCACCAATGGGATCACCTATCTCACCTGCAATTGCTAATTTATTTATGGATAACTTTGAAACAAATGCAATTCAAGAATCTTCCAACAAACCAGAACTTTGGTTACGATATGTTGATGATATCTTCTCCATATGGCCACATGGTAATGAAGCATTACTAGCTTTTTAAATTATTTAAATAATATTCATCCACAAATTAAATTTACTACCGAAGTAGAAGTTAACGGAAAACTACCTTTTCTTGACGTGTTACTAATTAGGAAACCAGACGGAAGTTTAGGACATACAGTGTATAGAAAACAAACTCATACCAATAGATACCTACATGCTAATTCACATCATCATCCACAACATTTAAATTCTGTTTTAAAAACCTTATTAATTAGATCTGCTAGACTAACAGACAGCGAGCATATACACGAAGAAATGAATCTTCTGAATCAAGCTTTTAAACAAAATGGTTTTTCACGTCATCATGTTATGAAAGCAAAAAGGATGAAACAAAGAAGTGACGACGAAGTTAACGATAAGAGTACGTTTACTGTATCAATCCCGTACTTCAAAGGTACTACAGAGAAGATAAGTAACATTCTAAAGAAACACAACATACGAGTAGTTTCTGTACCTGTTAATAAAGTTAAGTCTTTCCTCCGTTCCCCTAAAGATATTATTCCTTTAGAAGATCAAGGCATTTACGAAATTCCTTGCGGAGGATGTAACATCTCTTACGTTGGACAAACCAATCGACGTATTTCTGCGAGAAGAGAAGAACACAAACTAGCAGTCCGAAAAGGATGTTTAACTTATTCTCTAGCTGAACATCATCACCAAACAGGACATAAAATCGATTTTGAAAATACAAGAATGCTAGGAAGAGAAAATATTTATGTAACCGCCTCATTAGAGAACAAATCGAGATAGAAAGACGTCCTAGTTGCATTAATAAACGAGATGATGGAAAAGGTTTACCTAACACTTGGAAACCGTTATTAACTTTACCTCAGGATAGAAGATCCCCAAATATCCAACAAATAGAACAACAAAATATGCAAAACAACATTACCATGATACCGATACGTAATGCTATTGGTTACTCTGGTCCAGCGACACGTTCAAGGTCAAAATCGCATAGAAACTAAGATTGTTATTTATTAATTACTTGAAAAAGCTGCGTGTTAGCGTGGCGAAACGTTGTAATTTTAATATTTATTACACGTGTTTAAACCCCAAAGATTTTATTACAAACATGTTTACACGTGAAAGAATAAAGCATTATATATATATATATATATATATATATATATATATATATTTACTTATCTATATGTACTGTTAGTATTATGTTTGTTGTTGTTATTTAATTATTTATATTTATATACTTGACTATTTCCCCTACACGGTTTGTGTCTCAATAGAATAAAGATTATTATTATTATTATTATTAAGTAATGAAACACACTGTATAATTGTAAATAATTTTAAAACATGTAGCTTAAGTATACCTAAAATTGATCTAAATACATTTTTTTAATATTTTTTTCAATAACGGATACATCGAGCGAGATAAAGTGCAGTAATAATTTCAAAATAATGAATTACAGTATGTATGAATGAACCTAACTCATTAAACACAAAAACAGAAACGGGTTAATGATCATTAATAAATAATAAATAATTACATTCAGTAAAAGCTGTGACTGAAAGACTAAAATTTCACCACCATCATCGATTAAATGAAATGTAATATGATTTTTCTATAAACACTTAGCTAATGTTATCTTATACAAAGAAAAAAACTAAATGAAATTGTGTATTGTATAGACAATATTTCATAAAATTTTTCATGTAACGCACTTGAGATTTTCTTTAAGTATTTGTAAAAAAAATAAAATTTACACTTACCAATGAGTAGAAGATAATGTTGAATTATTAGCTACGTACTAATTATGAACAAACAAATCTTTTATTAAAACTTTTTGTTAATAAAGCCAGCTAACAATTCTGGCAATACTAAATTAAAACCAATTATAAAGTTTTTCTATTACAAAATCGACAGAAACAACGTAATTTCCTTTTAAAATTTACATTTTAATTCTTAAAATCAGATACACTTAAGAACTTCAAAAGTGAATGATTGATGCTCTCGTCAGAACTGATTCCAAACAAGAGAAATTTAATTAAATTTTAATTTGAATTACAACAAATTTGTTTAATTGGAAAAAAATTACTGCTGCTTAGTTAGATTAATATAATTTCAAATTTTGTTATTTTAAACATACAAGAGAACATTTGCACGACACTCAAAATGAACTAATTTTTGTTTTTGACAGTAAAATGAAGATATTAATAATATTTAAAAAACTTATTTAAGGTAACAAATTACTTCATTTCAAAAGTCATTTACGATACCATCGGCTTACACTTAAAAGGATTGATGACTCTAGAGCCTTTTTTTAATAACTTTCTTTTATGGCAGTTAATTTATTTAAAACGTAAAAGCAAAATCATTTGGGTGTGTATAATATATTTCTCCTTAAATTTGGGTTAACATATTTTAATTTTTATTTCATAGTCAAAAGTGAATATATTTTTTCTTTTACAATGCTAATTGGCATTTTTTCACATACACATTGACAAGACATTGCATTGTGCGTTTTAGTCACGATATAGGACAGGTGGATTTTAGTAAATGAGTTAAACTTGGTTTAAAATTAATTATGTCATTTGTCAGTTATTTGGGGTTAATTTTAATTATCAAAACGTTTCTAATGCTACTGTTAATCTATAGTTACCTTCACTATTTTGCATTCTTATCGTGTTCGTTAAGCTGAAGTAAAAAAGTTTCAAATTTAATACATGTGTTGGTTGTAGAAAAAGCATAGTAAGCAATTTGTTTTATAACTATCTCTAGACTAGACACTCTTTTTAGACACTCGCTCAGGTACGCTTGTGTCTAAAACACTAAAAGGATTTAAATAATTTATTCACAGCTTTTCATTGTTTATGTAACATAATATTCTTATAGCAGTTATTTATGTACCAAGTGCATAATGAAGATGTTTATTTTTGAGATCAATAGTTTATTTTTGTAATTTGCCCGTAATTTATAAATATTCATTATGTCCGCGGTTTATACAGTGACCGCGGCAAAGAGTTTGCAACAAAGTCAGTTCTAAAAAAAATGTTTTTTGTTCTTTACCGTCCATTGGTAGACTAATAAATAAAAATTACTGGATTGTAAAGTTTATTTGTTGGTTTTATTGTGTTTTATGCAAATCAACCGCAAAAAAATTTGTTTTCTCAATATTTCCGGAAAAAATTCCGGAAAACTGATATTTTGAAAAGTCGTTAGTTTTTTTTTAAATTTGCACGTAGACGTAAAATCTAATTCTGAACAACTTTTCTCTTAGGAATTTTTTAATATCTTGTGATCTAACCTCACTTTTTACATATGTAAGGGATATTTTTAAATTTGCCGCCATGACAGTGGTTACATGACATTTGTCAAAGTTTTTTTCATTTGATATGCTAAATTAATTTGACAAAAAAAAATTTCGCCGGTCACTGTATAACGTTTTATTTTCAATATGTAATATGAAAATTAATTGATAAATAAAAAATTTATTTCATATGAATGAAATACGGCAGCTTTGTTTGTGTACATACTTTGCTTTATATCTATGACAAATTCATTATTTTAAAAAAATTATTAAAACGCAATATGTGAAACTATGGGGAACTCCTCTATAAAAAGTCTTGTTCACTGAAAGAAAGCTCAATTGTCAGTGTTTTGATGAGATATTTCCAGAAATTAGTACAAACTTTTTACAGGTGTTTTTTTGTTATTTGTATTAATTTTACATCTTTTAATTCAGAATTATTTAGCCCAAATTCCTTGTGGGTTAAATACTCAATGTTAAAGACCGCGTTTTAGTGTACAACAAAATAGAGATAGGAAACTTCAACCGACTGGAGACACTCCGAGAAAATCCAAAATTTTGACACACAAAGACGTATTAACTTTTGGGAAGAATGCTTCAAACAATATACAACTTTTGGAAAAGGTATGTAAACACGTAACTTTTACATTTAATTCTATTATAACGTACAGACTGTTCTGGTGATGGAAGTGTTCGGCGGACTAAGAAGGGGCAAGTTAATAAGATTAACCATAGATGATGTTGACAAACGAAAAGCCGTTTTAGTGGTAAAAATTGAATGCACAAAGAGTGGGAGTGTAAAAAGGTTTACAATTGTCCAGGACAACGAAATGGGTAGCTTACAAATATACAGGGTGTTAATTAAGTACCTATACAAACTTTAAAGGGCGAATCTTCAACTATTTTTAACATACAAAGTTCATATAAACATGAGTCCGCAACGGCTTGGTTTCTGAGATACAGGGCGTCCAAAAAACTATTTTATTTGGATTTTTGCTTACAGTTTTGTTAAGTAAAACGGAAATTGGACAAAATTTGAGATACTGGGTATATTGATGACGTTACTTAGTTTTTTGATTAATGTTAGAGTGTCGTTCCAAACTTCAATTAACCATAACTTTTTTGTGTCGCATTGTATGTAATTTTTGATAGCGCAGACCTATTCTCCATTTAATTTTACATACATAAGGTACTCTTAGTATTTGTCGCTAAAAGCAGCCGTTTTTGATAAAAATGGGGTTGAAATATGCGTTGGTATTTTTAAGGTTGGATCATTTAACTTGAGACCCGTTTGTATCCAAAACGGCTGCTTTTAGCGACAAATACTAAGAGCACATTTTGTATGAAAAAATAAATGGAAAATAGGTCTGCCTAGTCAAAAATGACATACAAGAAGTTATGGTTAATATAAGAAAAAACCAAATAAAATAGTTTTTTTGGACGACTTGTATCTCGGAAACCATGCCGTTGCGAACCCATGCTCATATGAACTTTTTATCTTAAAATTAGTCAAAGATTCACCCTGCAGCACTTGGTCCGAAAGAATTAAAGAAGCGGTTTCTTATGTTATCGAAATGGGAGGTATACGACTCCACCAGATAGCAAAATGATCTTCAGGTCAAAAGAAAAGAAATGTATTATCTGAATCACGAAAGATGAGCCCTACGACATTACTGTTTGAAACTATCAAATACACGTTCAATTTCGACTATGTGTTGTTTTACAGTCAAAACAAAGATGAATGATAATGAGAACGCAAGAAAGAGATAAAAATAATTTCCCTATTTATTCGTTTTATCAATTAAGACTTCAGTTGTATTTTTAATAAATAATTTCTGTTTTACCGATCTTGTGTCCGACAACGATCATAACCTGTCATTTTATTGTATTAATTGCTTTAGAATATCTTTAGTTTTTGTTAGTTTTATTCACAAAGACAGTGCTTTTCAGAACTCATACTGCGTATTTAATTGAGCAGCTATGTCTGCTAAGGGTGAACCTTACGTTTCCAAAGTTAACAACTTGTGTTGAATTTGTTGGAACGGTGGTCCATTAATTTCAGTGTTCAGTGTACAACACGTGATATTTAAATTAAAACATAAGTTATTTTTGTAATAATAATTTCTAATTCTAAATGCAGAACCCCATTCTACGAAGTTCTGGTGAAACAAAATTGCGAAAAAAAAAACGCTGTATAATATGTACTCACAGAGTAAGTTGGTTTACTATTCTAAATTGCTCTAATATTCATATTTTATAGAAAAACATGTTACCATTCCGATGTTAAACACTGAGATACAGGAAAAGCACATTCTTTAAGTAACAGTAGTTTAACTTGTACATTACTTGAAATAGGATTTAAATTCAAAAAAGAATCTAACCGCAAAGCTTTGGAAAAAAATTAATTGTAGCGCAAATGTGACTTAAATTTCTGAGAAGATATACAGTGACCGACAAAGAGGTTGCAACAAAGTCCGTCCTAAAAAAACAATGTTTTTTGGTTTTTACCGTCCATTGGTAGACTAATAAATAAAAATTACTGGATTGTGAAGTTTATTTGTTGGTTTTATTGTGTTTTAATAAATCAACACACAAAAATTTTGTTTTCTCAATATTTCCGGAAAAAATCCTGGAAAACTGATATTTTTGAAAAGTTGTTATTTTCTTTTGAAATTTTGCACATAGACGTATAATCTAATTTGAACAACTTTTCTCTTAGAGATTTTTCAATATCTTGTCATTTAACCTCACTTTTTACATATTTAAGGAATATTTTTTCAATTTGCTGCCATGACAGTGGTCACATGACATTTGTCAAAGTGTTTTTTTTGTCATTCAATATGTTGAATTCATTTGCCAAAAGAAATTTTCGGATATCTCGATTACAAAAATTTTTCCCATTTGATGCAAACTCTTTGCCGGTCACTGTATAAACAATTTAAATTCACCACTAGGGCTTCAAATTGTTTTTTTTTATGAAACGGGGATTTATTCAAAAGGGTATGATGGAAAAATATTCATTGTTCTACATGCAGGAACTAAATGTTGTTTTATAGATAATGCTTCATTAATGGTAAACTCTTCTGTATGGCGCCGTCACTGCTTGACGTTCTCTCTAAAGTGAGGGTCGCTAAAAAACTTACCTGAAGAGAGGAGTAGTATGAAACTAGTTAGCAATGTGTTAAAAAATGTAATAAGTGTTCGACATTAATTGAAGAGTTTCTTTACCTACCTCTAAGGAACCTTACACTACTTAACATTATAAGTTGTAATAAATATATATTTTCTAAATAATTTTCTTAAAAATTAATTGTGTAAATAAATAGTTTTGTTTCCATATTTTTTCTCTTAAATCACTTTTAGTAAATAAAAAAAAATTTCTAACCTAGAAGTGACAGTTTGTATGTTTTGATAGTTAGACTGTGATCATTGCTGTGACGTTTATACGATAGAATGGTTATAGTTTCTGATTTGACTTTAGTTGTTAATATTAAATTATACGCATTTGCTTGATGACGTAGGGCTCATCTTACCTGATTCAAATACTATCTGGGTAATGCGAATGCTACAGAATGCACAAGACATTGTTTGCGCCGTACATTTGCAACTCTTCTGGTGTATGCAAGTTGCAGCTGGATACATAGAATACAGTATTGCATCCAAGAATAAAATTTCCAGAATGATTGCTGGTAGCAACATAACAGAAAGTAAAGGTGAAACCTTCTCTTATCGTAATGTGAACATGGCTTCATTCACAAAACCTGCAAACTCACTTCAAGATAGTGTTTAATTTAATAAACCATTTTCCAATTGTATTTTCAATGTTAATTATAACAAATAATTATTGATTTATGTTAGGTTTTAAATTAAGCTTACTGTTACAATTAAAAATGATTTCTAAATTGTTATCATTTTATTTTTGTAAGTATTAGTGGGAACTAGAAAGTAAATTGCCGCTTAAAGGGAAAAAATAAAAAACATACAGGGTTACTAAATTATAGAAAAAAATTTTTATTCAAAATTTAAAATTTTGTTCACTCACGGGGGGTCTTTTCAAATTGACACTAGTAGCGTAAGTCATTATTTAAAATAAAAAAAATTAAAAAAAATTTTAATTTTTATAATTTTCAAAAAAATGTCCGCTTATAAGGTGCCTCTAACTGTTTGGGCGTATTTTAATTATGTCAACAGCGTTTCCAAATTATTCCTATACTAATGCCTTTTATTAATGAATAAATCAAAAAATAAATTCTCCATTTAAAATAGCAAGTAGAAATCCCGTATAAAGAACATTATATATTTTAAACAAACAAAATAAATATTCCAAACAAAATAAAATTCCATACTCAATCATAAATTTTATTGTATTTATTGTTATCTATAATTAATTTTAATTTTATAGATACAGTTACTTGTTTACAGTTCGCATTTACAAAAAACCTGAGAAATCTCTTATAAATTTAAATTTTCGTGTATTAACATGTCCTTTGTTGACGTGTAAACTTACTACTAACAAGAAAAGGTTATTTTCTACTGACGTATACGCATTACAAAGTAATCTCAGAATATCAGTCACTATCATCTCTGTAACTTTAACATGGTTTTAGTTAACTGAATACCCAAACTTAAGGTTAGAGTAAAAGCAGTTTATTAGATCACGTACAAAATAATCTCTTCAAGAGACTGTTTGTGTATGTAGACGTTAGTGTAATAACCGTCAATCCTCAAAAGAAATAGAAATGAAAATACAAACTTCTATTAAAGTAAGAAAATATGTAGTTACTGAAGTAATAAATAAATTGCAACATTGTGACAAGAAGCAAAAACTTTAAATACAAATTATAACTAAATTAAAAAAATTATAGAAGCATTCAAAATTAAGATCACATAAACCCACCTGCTGCAAAATAAAACTCACCATGTTCAACGCGGATTTTTATTATTAATTAGAAGTAAACCACCGTATTTGTTAATTTCATGTTTACGACCTTAGTATAACAAGTGCTCATTAAAAATATACGCATTGCTTAGTTAATACTTCAAACGCTAAAAAATAATTAACAGTATTGCAGTTACATTAACAAGTTTTGCTTTCTAAAAATATCGATTATCATAGTACGATGACTAACTTTAAATTTTAATGCACACATAATGACATCAATAAATACTAACAAAACTAAAATAACATATCCGGCGATATTTATTGTTATAATTATTTTGGATTTGCTGAAATATTAGACAATACAAACAAAATCACTTTTATTTATTTATGGAGTAGATTATTTATAATGTTAGGTTTTAGAAAGGTATCTATTAAAGTTTAGTGTGGCTCTTGCTTGTTTTACAACTATCCATTGTTAAGAGTTGACGTAAAACCCTTTATAAACACCAACTTTTGTGTTTAAAATGTATTAACGTTTATATTTTAGCTAACCATCTCAATTTAGTCTTCAGAAATTAGGTGTATTGTTTAGTTCTTTAAACAAAATTATTTATTAGATACAGTATTAGAGTTTTTAAATATACATAAATTAGGTATAATTTTATCAAAGTAAAATATTATAATTAAATTGGCAATGAAGGTGTAATTAATTACAAATTAATCCCACACCTTGTATAATTTAATTGGACAGACTTTAAGATTACTATTTGTTGTCTTGTTAAAGTTTAATGTTGAACAAATCGTATTGACATATTCAAATGATATTTATTTATAATTGTTATGTCTAATGTTTAACTAATGTTTATTATATGTTTTAATATGCAATTAAATCACTTTAAAAAAATGTGGTTTTGTTCTTTGTCATTTAAATTAAAAATTAAACGTCAAAACGTACGTCAATTTTTGTTAGAGTTTTCTCGTGTGTTTTTTTAGGGGTTTTTGGGGCAAATAAAAAATATGGAAGGTGATCAACAGTACTCCATGGTCAACAAGAAAAACATGTTGTTCCTGAGAATCACCACTTTGGTTCCCAGACCTGGTCATCAAGACCCTCCCGGATAATTAGGAATAAATGTACAACACAATTTCAAAAAACACAATCACATACTAATATAGGACACACAACAAATATTCTGCAAATTAGTGTTGAGGGGTTGAGTAAGGAGAAATCAGATTTCTTGTCTAATATTTGTTTCAGGAATAGGGTCGATATTTTACTTTTACAGTAAACACACTGTAAAGATGAGATTGTTTTGCTATTTCTTTAACCTACTTTTTTTCCATCATTGTCGTGACTGGCGCTTGAACCAGTCTATTATGTGTCGCCATGCAATGGCTGTGCTGTTATATTTCATGTTCTTATTTACCTTCTATAATGTTTACACACTTGGTTAATATTATTACATATAAATACTAGGATAAGTGGATAAGGGTTGGCATGTTTAGGTTTTAGTGGTTTTTCTAAACTTTGAAGCAAATTGCTTTGCCAAGACGAACCAATCCACAATTGCACACGGTTTCGACACCACACTGTACAGGTTTATACTGATCTTCTAGGGCACCATACATAACACTTACATCACAATACAATATTTAAAATGTACCATACGATTCAATAAATAAATAAATTATTTTTGTGCCCCAGAAATCACTCCTTTATTTAATTAAAATAATTCGTACGTTAAACACAACAGATCTTCATTTTTCATGCCTAATGTTAACAACAACATTATTCAAGTAATTCTTTGCACGTACCCCGTACGCTTAATGAATTTAACCGTTGACCTAAATCCACCTTGTTATATGAGTTGTATGATTTCGTGATCACATTAAGTTGGGTTTAATCCGCAATTGCGCAAAAATATTCGTCAGTGACAGTGATGAATGATAATTTTACAAATTTGAGATTACAAACAGATACAATTTATTATTTGTTGCTTAACAATTTTAATTTTTTTTTAAATTTAGTTTGCGCAGCTATGTCATGTTGGTTTCATATTAGTAGGTTCTAAAATTATTGTGAATGTAGTTGTTTATGTTTTCTTATCAACGGGGTCAACTTTACTTTCACTTAGACCGTTAAGTGAAGTTAAGTTTTTGTATAATCAAAATCCGTTAATACGGAGTTTTTTTCTTGGCTCAATAATAGTAGCTATATTGTAGCTTTTATGTGCTACTAATTTGGTTTGGAAAATTAAAGGGTTGTTATTGTATTCCGTATGGATGCGGCAGCGTCGACTATCCTTTGTCTAAGATCAAGCCTTGTATTGACTGGGGTTGCGTATACTATATCTTTCATACGACCCCATACAAAGTAATCCAGAATAGTTAAATCTGGACTTCGCGCTTGCCAAGCTATTGGGCCTGCTCTTCCAATCCAACGGTTAGGGAAACGTTCATTCAGCAAATTCCATACCGTCAGCCTATGGCTGTCATTCCTCATTCGCGCTCTGGCGGCTAAAGGAACATCTTCTAGAAGCTCCTGTAGGTGATTTTCTAGAAAATCTTCATAGATCTCTCCGTTTAAATGTTGAGGTAAAAAGTAAGAACCCATTAAATAGCGACCCACAAATCCCTTTTCTTACTTTTTCTAAAAACTTCCTTTGAAAATTATTTTTTTTTTTATTTTGTTTTTCTTTTCCTCTTTTATTTTTTTTTTTTTAAAATTTTTTTTTCTCTCTTTTTAATTTTTATTTTTCTTCCTTTAAAAAATTTTTTAAAAAGTTTTCATCCTCTGCATCTGAATTTTACATAAAACGGGAAAAAAAAAATCCTCCCCAAAAAAAAAAAAAAAAAAAAAAAAAAAAAAAAAAAAAAAAAAAAAAAAAAAAAAAAAAAAAAAAAAAAAAAAAAAAAAAAAAAAAAAAAAAAAAAAAAAAAAAAAAAAAAAAAAAAAAAAAAAAAAAAAAAAAAAAAAAAAAAAAAAAAAAAAAAAAAAAAAAAAAAAAAAAAAAAAAAAAAAAAAAAAAAAAAAAAAAAAAAAAATCACCTTCATCTAAGCCCTGGACAGGGGTATAATGGTAAGGATGGCATCCAACTCCGCGTATCGTAGACCAGACTTTCCATTGTGACGCACCAGTTTGCCGCGCCACTTTAGCAGTTGAAGTGCCTGGGTTATCCTCAAAATGGATTAATATTTCTTCCTCATCATCTGGTTGATATACGCGAGGAGCACCGGCGTCCACTCGCCGACGTTTCACTGAACCATTTTCTGCGACATTTCGATATGTCGTACTAAATACACGAACATTCGGTGTGCGACGGTTTGGAAAGCGACGTTCATATTCCCGACGAGCTTCTGCAGCATTCCCATCGCAATATCCGTATACAAATAAGATGTCGGCGTATTCTGCATTGCTATAAGCGGCCATTTCAGTTAAACAACAATAACAACGAAAATCTGCAAAACCGAACTTAAAGAACTTAATACAACTAGTTATAACAAAGAATCTTCAAATATGAACTTAAGACTGTCAAAAAGTTATACGAGTGAAACGTCATATTCTACCTTCAGTTGTTTATCCGCCCACTTCACATGGAAAACGTATAAGGTCTAATGGTGGACAGCAGTTAAATAAATTCCGTCGACTGCTTCATTTTTACTATTTTTTTGGAACTGTTAAGGGTTTGTTGTAAGATTCGCAGCTTGTTCGATAGCTATTGCAACAAGGAAGTTTTAACACAATTTGTACGCAAGAAGCGTTGAGAATTATTTGAAAAACCTCAAAGAATTATCACATCTGATTTTGAAAAATTATTTTGTACAAGTTTTTCTTTGAAATTATCACATGATGGAAATGCTAAGGGATATTTTTTATTCCATACGGAAGACCATAGTGTTGGGCAAGTATTCCATCAAAAAAGTTCCACAAAGTTGGCGTAAATTTTTTGAAAATTACATTTTAACATATTAACATCAACTTTTTAAGAAAAATTGAAAATCGAAATATCTCAAAATCCATTGAGTTTTGTATAATACATATTAGGGTTAAATTTACTCCTTACCTCTTGTTCTATCAGATCTCCAAAGGAATGTATCCAATTACCAGTGACCCTGTATATGTACAAAAATAGTTTAAAGAAAAAAAATATAAAAAAAAAAAAAAAAAAAAATTAGAAAAAAAAAAAAAAAAATTTTTAATAAAAAAAATTAAAAAAATAAAAAAAAAAAATAAAATATAAATTAAAAAAAAAAATTAAAAAAAAAAAAAAAAAAAAAATTAAAAAAAAAAAAAAAAAAAAAAAAAAAAAAAAAAAAAAAAAAAAAAAAAAAAAAAAAAAAAAAAAAAAAAAAAAAAAAAAAAAAAAAAAAAAAAAAAAAAAAAAAAAAAAAAAAAAAAAAAAAAAAAAAAAAAAAAAAAAAAAAAAAAAAAAAAAAAAAAAAAAAAAAGAGAAAAAGAAAAAAAAAAAAAAAAAAAAAAAAAAAAAAAAAAAAAAAAAAAAAAAAAAAAAAAAAAAAAAAAAAAAAAAAAAAAAAAAAAAAAAAAAAAGAAAAAAAAAAAAAAAAAAAAAAAAAAAAAAAAAAAAAAAGAAAAAAGAAAAAAGAAAGAAGAGAGAAAAAAAAAAGGGGAGAAGGGGGAAGAGGGTTGTTGGGGGGGGTGGGGGGTGGAGGGGGGAGGGGTGGGGAGGGGGGGGTGTGGGTGGGGGGGGGGTGTTTGAGTGGGTGAGTTGGGGGGATTAAGGGTTGAGGGGGGAAAAGAAAAAATACTAGCTAAAGTAATTAAATTAAATTAAATTTGATAGATCAGTTATAAACAATGCTACGATAATAAAGTGTATTCGACGGAAGCCTACAAGCTCGTACGGTAACGATTACATCATCATCAACAATGAAAACAAAGGTTAGTGAAAATTGAAAAACATTGTTATTTCGTCCGTACATGTCGCGTAATAAATAGTTTAGTTTGCACATTTTTGTAAAAGAAAGTTATATTTTTGTTTGTTTAATTAAATCTAGTGTTCATAATTCCATCTTTTATTTAAACGGACTCAAATAACCCTAGAAAAAAATTAATTTGAATCGAAAAAAGAGTCTCACAACGCTCGAATCATTAATGACAAAAATTTTAATAAAATATTTGCGCGTAAATC
Source organism: Abscondita cerata (assembly GCA_030710515.1). Classification (NCBI taxonomy): domain Eukaryota; kingdom Metazoa; phylum Arthropoda; class Insecta; order Coleoptera; family Lampyridae; genus Abscondita; species Abscondita cerata. Next base: position 479,710 of record JALBCR010000846.1, read on the forward strand.
TCCGCAATATGTTTAATTTTAGGTTTAATTACCAACTAACTACTCAATTATTGGTCCTCGGTAAAAAGGTCTGGAAAGTCATAACATTTGGGTTGGTATAATACTCTTATATGAGATAACCCACCTGACCTGACGTCTATATTAGCTTTCACTAGTTTTACCTGATATTTATAACATTGAGTTTATGAGTCGGCCCTGTCTTTGGTGGACCCCTGGTTTGTTCACGGTACTAGACCACTAACGCTAAAAGCTGCTGCTTATTATTGCCGTTTTGCAATTGGTTTACACTCACCGAGCACTTGGACTCAAGGGCAGCCACCAAAACAGATTTGTCCCTTTAACGTCAGTGTTGACAGGCTCCTTGAAATTAACGAGGCTGATCTCGAGAATCATTTTGTATATAACTTGTAAGGCTCAGTTACTGGCTATCATTGAGAAAGGTTTATTCTTACCTTTCTGCTTGTACTTTTTTACAACCGCATAGACTACGGGCATATTTGGAAGTTATCTTGTTTATGTTCACTTGAACTACCGTAAATTATTGGTATATACAAAGAAAACAAAGGTAAGTTTGCGTCGGTAACTCCTTTAGTTTTTGCTACAACTTAACTAAACTATTGTTATTTATTTCTGAAAACCAAGAAACTGAACCCATTTTTTAAAATTTTGTTATTGTTATATTACATTTTGTTGTTGCATAGTAACCGTAGTTCATAATAAATTTTTATTATGATTTCACTAGAAGACCTTTAGGGATAGGCTCGTTCGCATAAATTAAGTCCTTTGTAAACGATTCTGACGCCCTCAAGTTTGCCTAGGTGTGGAACTTCTTGTATTGTCAACAAAGTTTTTTCTTTTATAACAACTCACTGTACCGGATATCTTTCGTAATTACACCAGGTACCTTAATATGCGGCTGGCAAACCAATCACAATTTTTTCCTGTTTTTTGCACTAGAAACGCCGCACAACGTCTAACCTTATTTTTGTCGGTTTCTTGATGTTGCAGGTAGGTTGTAAGTAACGTGTCCTTTAGATCTTCTGCTTTTATTTCGTATAGGTGACTTCCATACTGCCAGCGCAGTATTTGGGTCTTTACCAAGACGCTGTTCACCTCAGTTGAGAGGTTTTTATTTTGTTTTTTATAAAATTTTTGTTTTTCCACCTTGTGTGATACCGCTTTGGGAGGATTAATATTTTATACTTAACGTACGATTGAGTTGTTTATAATAAAAATGCTTGCTTTGGTTGTTGTTTAGCTTCTTGGATTTTTTTTTTTTTTTTTTTTAAAAATTACACAGCGTTCTATTTCGGCAACATAACCCTATTTCGTTGTTTACTAACTAAATTTTTTATAGTGCAAACCGACGTGGGTTCAAATGCTTTAAACAACCGAAAAAATTTTTTTTTTTTACTCCTCTTTGCGTTCTGCTTTTTGCTTACAATTGGCCATCAGCAACTTTGATGTGGCCCAATATTGGTATCCACAGATTTGTTATTTTTTCTCATGCTTTTGATATAAGATTCTTGTAGTCAATTTTCTATTATTGTTTTGTAATTTTATGTTTTTTTGTCATGTTGGAATTTTACAATGTCGTTTTCGTTGTTTCTATTATGCCGCAACGTTTGATTAAACTTTTGAATATTCAACAGTTGAAACTATCACTTGACGTAGCCTAAGTCAAGAGCTCGTATCTCACAACGTACAAGTTTTTTAGAAGACATAAAAACTGTATTATCTTTCTAGTGTTGTGCATCACCCCTATAGAAGTGGATCTCACTATGCGATATCCAAACCAAAAAAAACAACAGTAAATATATTCACTTACGAAATTTTGGTACCTGACATAATTCTAATATTGATTTGAATTACTATATTACTTAAAATTGTAGTATATTGTTAAACATAAAAAAGAACACTCAACTGAAAACCAATACTGAACAAAAATGTTAACATACACGTTTTCTCAATTATAATATTGTTGTTGCTATAAGCAACGAATTACCATTAGCCGAGAAATTAGGATAAGGAATTACGCTTATTTTTAAGTGTCCTTATGTATTTTTCAATAATTTTTATCTGTTGAGATAAAGTGATGAAGCCAATTAATGTGGTGTTGCGATTTTGGGCACGATAGCCATCGATGTTTTGATCTTTCTTTATCATCTTTTATTTCGTTTCTAAAAAATTGTGATTAACTAGGTTTTGTTTAAAATAATACTGACTAGTAACAAGCTGCACTGTCTGAACAGAAATTGTAAAAAAACACACTTTTCAGCAACAGCTTCTGTCTTGCCAAGTTGTTTTTATGAAATAGTCCCGTTTTTTGGTCTTTATGTATCAGGTAATTCTACGTAATAACCTCAATCAGCAAATAAGTAAAGTGTTTTATATTTATGCTTTAAATTACAGATCACGATCATTTCAAGATTTAATGCATACATGAGGTCATCGGGATAAGTTAAACTAAAAAAAATGAACTTTACGCTTTGTTTGATAAGATCTACAGTTATGCGACGGTATCTTTGGCAGTCTTTCAAAAATGGACTTACGTAACTTCGATCTTTATTTGATTGATAAGCTTTATTTGCGAATTTAAATGCTGACAAAAGAATTCCAAAATGGTGACTGGTTTTCACCCAGTTTAGGACTGTCCATTCTTCAAGTGTAAAAGTATTTTGGAACATTATTTGACGTACTGGAATTAAAACATTGTTTATTTTTAAATGATAAACTACAGACGTATTCGACAAAAACTGGTTTAAGTGGTTTTCTGAGAAGACTCTGACTTATTTAATAAAGTTGAAACAAAACTCCGAACACTCTGTATTTAGGTATAGGGAACCTTTATGAAAATATACCTTATTTTTTACGGGCAATCAAAAAACGCAATAAAAAACAGGATGTCTATACACACACTTTACCACACTTTTTGGAACATACTGTATATTTCAAAATAAAAACCTGCAAGACAAAAACTTGTAAAACTTATAAAACTTTATTTACCCTGTATATTCTTTTGATCTAGTTATTAAATAACATTAACGATTTTGCTTCGATTTTTCACCTTTTTTTAAAATGTACTATTGTGTATGAACCTATCAGTGGCATTTTTCTCCTTTCTAATTTCTTCGTAGTCGAATCATTTGCCCTTAGAATCTGCTTTATTTTCTTCTTTAAGAACCGGATTGTAATGTTTCGTCGTGTTAAGTAGACGTGTTTATTAAGCTACGCTGTAAGTGAATAGTTTGTTAAAGAAATTTTCCATCATGCCTACGACAAGAAATAGTGATATTAGTGTTGATGTTGATTTGATTGCACAAATAGTTGAGGATATTTCTATAAACACTTGTTAACTAACAGTTGTCATTAAAAGTATGAAAATAAGAAAAACTTGTTAGAAGATGAATTACAAAAATCAAAACCGAAGTTGCAGACGCTTTGGATGTCCAAGAGCAATGCATTCTCGTTCTTGTGTTCCGAAAATCAAAACACACTGGTGTAAACATCTCTAGAAATGATATAGGTAGATATCTGTCATCGTTTGAACAGCAATGAAAAGTTTATAATCCGATTTTAGTTAAATTTGTACGGAGAGAAGTTAAAAATAGCAATTATTACATAAAAAAAGAGTTGAAAGGAACATCTATGGTCATCAAAGAAGATTTGACAAGACGTCGTGTTCTCTTTATTAAAAAGAAGTTGCCAAGGAATACGGAAGCGGCAGCGTATGAACAAGTGATAGAAAAATATGTGTTAAGACTGATATTGGCATCAAAACATAACGACTTACAAACAATTTCAAGGTCTTAAGCATAAGTGAATTGTTCAGCGCCAGCTATATCTACTAATAAGTATTCTACTTGCAGGTACTTGTATTATACTATAATTTCTTAGTTACGTTATTTTAATTGCTATTTTAGTTTGTAGTAACTATTGTCTATCTTGCTATATTTTTTCTCTGTCTTTTTGATTATAAAATACAAGTGTATAATTTTATAGTTGAATGCGTTTGGCACACGTAAATATTAGATCTCTACTTCCAAAATTGCAAAAACTTATAGAATTCTTAGACGAATTTAGTTATGATGTATTTGCTATTAGTGAGACATAGCTTGATAAACAAATAAGCCATCATTTTATTTGCGTTCTTGGATATAAAGTAATTCGGTTTGACCGGTCGAAAAAAGGAGGTGGTGTTTGTATTTTCATCAAAAGTGTTATCAAGTACTCAATTGTAAAAACTAATAACTCAGTCATTGAGCAAGTTTGGTTAACAATAAAAATTAAAAATTAAGTAGTAGGTATAAGGGTTCTGTATAAACCGCCAAATCAAAATTATAAAGAATATTGTTATGAATTTGAGCAAGTTTGCACCTGTGACTACTTGATCTGTCTTGGAGATATAAATATAAACTTATTACAACGGAAATCAATAGAAACTAAGTATTATACAGATACGTTTAAATTTACTAAGACTTAAGCGCCCCATACACTAGCGATCCCGGACCGCGGTCCCGGTTCGTCTTGCGTAAAACAGTCTAAAACCGCAAGTGTGTGGGAAATCGTTGAGCCGATCCGAACCAAACAAGCCGGTCCGAGCCAGATCTGTCAGTGCCTTCTGCGTGGATCGGATCGGTTCGGCTCGCTCATCGATTAGTGGTGTATGCACGGTCCGGGATCGGTTCTCGCTAGTAGGTGCGCAGACGCTAGAGTGATAGGTTCACACTTGTATTATTGCGTTGTGTTGTTGCGACCATGGCGGACGCCAAATTATTCATGAGCCCAGATTTGTTAGCTAAGTTTATTGAAGAGTATCGGGTTTTCCTTGTTTATGGAATGCTAAAAGTGCGGACTATTCTAATAAAATAAAGAAGGACAAAGCTTGGGAGCGTCTGCTTCAACTTACGAAGGAGAAAATCTCAAGTGCGGACATTAATTCTTTGACGAAAATGGTGGATAGTATTCGGGGTTCTTTCTGAAAAGAACTAAGAAAAATTCGCGACAGTGCGAAAAGTGGTGCGTCCGAGGATGAAACATATGTACCGACGTTGTGGTATTTTGACCTGATGACGTTTACTGTACAACAGAGCAGCGACGGCGTACCAAGACCAATCTAGACGAGGACTTTGTTGAACAGGAAGATAGTTTTGTTGAGGTATGTGTGCAATTAGTATTTCAAATTTTATTCGTTCACCTTTTTAATTTATTTTTGCTTACCATAAACTGGAAAAAGATTGTTTTTCTCACTCAAAATTGTAAAAATCCCTAAAATTAAAAAGAAATGACTTGAAGTAAATTTGTGACATTGTCAAAGGTGAACATCTACAATATATCATATTTCAGAAAAAATTACAATATATGTTAAATTAAATTTGATTGATTGATTAAGTTTGATTACTGCTGATAGGACAAAATAACGTGGAAAATAGATTTAATGGCTTTTCAAGTATTTTGTACTATAGGTATACATATATATAATATGATGGTCATACACATATTGTAACATAATTTGAATTATAAAAATAACAATACAACATCCGTCTTAACTTGACACAACTCACTTTTTCACCATTCTGTCTTAAACGACACCTTTCCTGGACCATTGAAGTATTTCACATAGTCATCTCGACTGTCAAAAGCCCCCTTAGCAGCTGTTGCTTTCCGGGATCTGCAAAGACAATGAAAAGATGCTTGTGGTTGATCATTTCTCCAGTCACCCTCAATAAGATTGGCGCTTTCCAAATCTTCCCTATCTAGAATTGAACTAGGTGTATAATGTACTCTGTTGTTATTACTGAGAAAGTTGTGAAGAACCACACAAGCCAATACAATAAGATCTACTTTCGACGGATGGAGATTAATTGATGTATGATAAATACGAAATCTCGATGCTAAGACGCCAAATGCGTTTTCCACACACCGCCTTGCACGTGACAATCGATAGTTAAAAATCCATTTTTCATATGTCAATTCTTGTCGAGGAAAAGCTTTCACTAGATCTTTTCGAAGTGCAAAAGCTTCATCAGCGATGAACACAAAGTTCATCTTGGACACTGTATTTTTATTTACAGGAAGGTTTAACTCTCCAGACTTAAGTTTTCCATAAAATGTAATCTCTTCTATGACGCCTCCATCAGAAACTCTTCCGTTGCATCCTACGTCTGCCATTATAAAGTTAAGATTGGCATCTACGATCGCTAGAAGCACTACACTGTGGTATCCTTTATAGTTATAGAAGTAGGATCCTGCTTGGGCTGGTTTCAAAATTTTGACATTTTCCTATTATCATCAATGTGCTCATTGCAATATGTTTTTTTTGTTCCAGGATGAACTGATTGAAGAAGAAGCTGCTAATCAGATTCACTCTGAAACTCAAATTCAAGCACCACAAAAGAAGAAGGCTTGCAAGAGTCAAAAATACAAAGAAATTCAGCGCCAACAGTTGCTACAGAAAGCATCTGCGGTTTTAAACAAAGAAGACGATGAGACAGACAATCTTGGCAAAATATGTGCAGCCAAACTCCGACGGATGCCGCACAATCAGCGAGACATCGCCGACAAATTGATAGGGGACATTTTGTTCAAAGGTTTAACAATCAGTTAACTTTTAATACCTATATCCATACTAACTCGAATGTCAATTATTCCTGGCAGCCTGAGCCTTCACCCTCAACATCAAACTTTTCCACGCAATCCACGCCTACTTACTACCAGCTACAGTCCCCAATTACAATGAATTCACTGAATAACTAGTTATTATATTTATTTTTTTTGTTTTGTCAATAAGTATTATGTGAATAAATTCTATTTATTTTAAACTAAGCTTTTCTTACCTTCAAGTATTCTCCTTTCAGACTGTTGTAAATAGCTTTGCAGGTTTCTGGTATTATTTGACCCAATGCTTGTGAAGATATAATTGTTGTAAACTTGAAATCTTCAAACGACCGTCCAGTAGCCAGAAAACGAAGAGTTGCTGTGAGGCGTTTTTCTGGTAATATAGCATTCCGCAACTTTGTGTACTTTTTACTATAAGTGGTTTAACCTTTTCCAATAATAGGTTAAAGTTTTCTTCTGACATTCTTAAATAGTTTTGGTAGTCATTAGGACTGTCATTCCTAATGAAATTTAATAAGTTCATATGAGTAAACTTGCTTATTTTTTAACCAATTCTTTGTCCATATAGCCCTTTTCTTCGCTTCTTCACAAACACTCCCAAATCATCAAGAACTATGACCGCCGCTGCAACTTGCTTCGACAAACTCATCTTTGTAACTGACTTGCAACGAGCTGGAGTGAGGCAGTAACGGGCCAGATTCGTGAAAAAAATGAATACAAGTGTGTGGTGAAAAATTTAATCCCGGACCGCAGTCTCGGTATAGCGAGCCGGGATCGCGGTCCGAATCGTTAGTGTATGGGGGCGCTTTACTCCAAGTTATTGTTAAGCCAACTCTACTTCGATATTCGCTGATAAGATCATATTATGTTTCGGATATTTCTTTGTGTTTTCGATATTAGTGTGTTGGTGGTCAACTTTTGCACGATCACAAACTAGTTTGTTGTCAATTATTATTAAAGTGTGCAAAAAACAATACACTTGAAACAATTCGTTCATTCAAATATTTTAATGACGAGTACGTTAACAAATGATTTTATATTGAATATTTTTGTCATACGTCAAAATATGACGTTTTATCATTTTGACCAAAGCAATGCACAATTCTAACAAATTAACGTGTATTATACTGTAAAACTACATGGTCCTTGATAAAACGTTGTTTAAATTTCACTTTCAAAAATTTATAGTATTTTACCTTATTAAAAAACATTTTAATTCTCTTGAAATATATTAATTGTGTCGTCAATTATTAATATTTTGTTAATACGTTCAAACTCTGAATTGATGCAAAAATAATCCTCTCAATACGACTCTATCCTTCAAATTTTATTGATAAAATTTGAAGGACTCGTAAAATTACCTTTGATAATATTGATTCTAAAATAAACTATTTAAATTATAACGTATTAGAAACTATAAACAAATATGCACCTCAAAAAACCATTAATACATGATTGTCTGATAACACAAAAATTTTAATGAAATTTAGAGACAAGGCTTATGATTAAATTAAAAAAAGTGAAAACATCTGGAAGTTGGGGTTATTATCAAAACCTTAAGAAATTTAACAAACAAAACAGTAAAATTAGAGAAAAGAGTATATTTTGAAGGCAGACACTTACCCAAAACAGAACAGAACAGTTTTCTTGTGAAAGAATTAAAAAAAATTAAAATTTTAAAATATAGCAACAGACTAGAATTACCATTCAAACTTCAGAATGTAGAGGAAATTAATAATTATTTCATTAATAGTATTCCTGATATATCAAGTAATGCAGATACTTAACTAAGTATTATAATGCAGGGTGTAAACTAAACAAAAATTTTCAGTTCTCTACTATAGAAGAAGATGTAATTATAAAGTTCTTAAATAAAATTACTACTAAAGCTAGTGGTTGGGATGGGCTTAATGTACATATTATAAATCTTTTTTGTCTTACGTTATTACCTTACTTGACACATGTTATTAATTCTTGTTTGTATTTGAATGTTTTTTCCGATGCATGGAAAATAGCGGTAATATCACCTGTTGCTAAAATATCTCATCCTAAAGATTATAAAAACTTGAGACCGACCAGCATCCTACCAATTTTATCAAAATTACTAGAAAAAATAATTCATTTACAGTTACATGATCACTTAAATATAAACAAAATATTATCTGAAAATCAGTCAGGTTTACGATGAGGATATAGTTGTGCTACATCATTATTAAAAGTTACTGACGATTTGATGAGTGATGCTGATCAAAATAAGCTTTTAATCTTGATTTTATTAGATTATAGCAAAGCATTCGAAACTATCAATCATAATCTGCTGTTACACATTTTGGCATACATTGGACTTTCAAATGATGCTGTTGATATGATACGAAGTTATTTAACAAACATAATGCAATGTGTAAAGTATAATGAAGTATTGTCTACATACAAAATATTAGACAAAGGTGTACCCTAAGATTCTATACTTGGTCCACTATTGTTTACTATCTATACTGTACTGTTTTCCACTGTTGTTAAAGTGGTTGAGTCGTTCAATACTTAAGGTTAAAATTAATCTTTTTGTTGATTCTATTTATTTGAAAATTAAATCTAACGTGTCAAAAGTTCTATAGATGCATATAATTTGTTTACTATCGAAAATAATTAAATTATTTATCTCTTTGATTAGAAAAATAATTTTATTTGTGATTTTGATCGTGTTATTTACAATATTAACGTGGATTTTTAACAAAATGAAAGATTTGTATTAGACCTAGGACATGACCCAAAATGAAAATGTTTAGTTTATTATTTTAACTGCGTGATATCAAAATTTAGATCACTTATATTACGATTTAAGTTAAAATCCTTCAAAACTTTCTCAGTTTTAACTTTTAATTATTTTAATTTTAATTATTAACTAAAATCAACGAGTCAAAATATGAGATTATTAGTCCAATGCATGGAGTACCGCAAGGAAACTCGTGCGGTAATTTGTTGTTTTTAATATATATAAATGATTTTAACATTTCATCAACAATAAGTGCATCTTATTCGCGGACGATACGTCGATCATATGTGAAAATAATAACATCAATAATCTGATAAACGACATGAATGAAGCTCAGTCAGAGAGCCGAACGGTGGTTTTCTAGTAATAAGCTATCATTAAATAGAAGTAAGAAAAAGAATGTAATTTTCTCTTTAAAAACTTCGGTAAACGCAACAAAAAGATGGACGCAACCACGTAAGTTCTTAGGATTAGTCCTCGATTCAAAGTTAACATGGGAAGACCATGTAGTAACTCTCTGCAGAAATTGGCAAAAAAAATATATTTGTGTAAAGAAACATCTACAATAATGCAAATCACAATGTTGTTTTGACTGCTTATCATTCACTATTTCACTCATTACACATCTTATGTATATTAATATGGGGGCATTCAATAACATAAAAACGATTTTAAAATGCAAAGAAGAGCAGTCAGAAAAATTTGTGGGGTAAATTTCAGACGATGTTAAAGAATATTTTATATCTAACAAATATTAACTTTACCTTGCATGTACATTTTAGAATGCATTAAATTCACAAAAAATTTTAACAGTTATTTAGTACATAGCGATGTACATTCCCTTCAACACACGAAACAAAGATAAATATATTTATACAATTTAATAGTCTTTCCAAAAACATGAATTTTAATACCTTCGGTTGGTCCAAAATGCTTTAATAAAATACCTGCTTAATATAATAACAAAAACATTTGAGGAAATAAAGCGCATTGTTAAACCTTTGTTAATAGAACATGCTTATTATAGTGTAACCGCAATTCTTATCATGCAAAATCATTGAATCGTAGCTGCTTTAAATGTATTTTAAAATGTATTTGATGTACAAACACGGTCTATGAAAATGATCAGTTTGGGGTCGCAATCCGCCAAAGCAGTTACAGTCTAAACACAAACATTGTAGTTTTACGATCCTCTATTGTATTCCCAGGTAAGCTTCTTAACAATTACAACGGCTTATTTAAACTGTTTACTTCAGTAAATTTTTAAAGATTGTCAAAATAAGCATTTAAATTAGTGGAATTGAAAAGGTAAATGATACATTAATTACGAAATATTTAATTTAATAGGTACGCAATGCACATAATCAAGAATTAATTCTATATTTTGAAATATTTAGGTAAAAATGGTTACAACATTTACATTAAATTATTTTCCGGTTAGTTTCTTCAAAGGAACTATTGGATAATAAATTTTTAAATTAAAAATTGGATGAAATGCGCAAATTCTATGTTAGATTTATTTGATAAAGTAAACTTAAAATTTGCTAAATTCATCCAATTTTTGATCAAAACATTTTTTCAAATAGTTGCTTCGAAGCAATCGGTGGAAAATAATTTAATGTAAATGTTGTAACCATTTTTACCTAAAAATTTCAACATATATTTTTTTCCAACATAATTTTATACTATGAACTAAAAATAATACAATAGGAATATGTAAAATTTTGTCTCATTTGTTTAATATTTAGTATAGTATCCATTAGAATTGATACATTCTTCTAAACGCCTTCTCATACTGTTTACAAGATTGTCACAAATTTGGGAATTTCTGAATGATTCCCACGATGCCGTCACATGATCGGTTAGTTCTTGTAAGCTTCTCTCTCTTACGCCATTGAAGCCAACGTCGTTCCAACTTTTCACCATGGCAGCCCACAGATTTTCTATCGGATTTAGGTCGGGCGATTTAGCTGGCCATGGTAGCAATTGTTTTCAGGGTGTTCGTTAAACCATTCATCCACAATTCGAGCGGTGTGGATACTACAATTATCCTGTACCAAAACAATATTTTCCATTTCTGCTTCCGGAAATATTGCTCTTACGGACGGTAATAACACATCCTCTAATACGCGTATGTATTCTATTGAATTAAATCTAGGTGGAACAATTCGAGTAATTTCCCTGGACCATTTTACTCATCCAACCCCAAAACCCTGCATTAATTCGACCACTCGTTTTGTTAGGAAGGACGTTTTCTACGTCATAGCGCGTTCCATTTGCTCGCCATAATTGCACGGGGGTTTCCTGTGATGTCGAAAATGATTTTTCGTCGGTAAATATAACATTTGACCAGTCTCTGTCAATATTTTGCTGGCAGAATGCTAATCGTGCAGCAGCATGGTCAGGAGTTAAAATAATTTTTCGGGCTGGTCGCCGATTATGCATGCCACCCTCATGTAGCCGACGTCTGATGGTTCTAACGCTACAGCCCAGTCCTAGATTTTCTTGTATTTGGACTGACGATACAAATCTTAGTTCATTCGCATTTTGACGAATGGCATCATCTTCGGCTTCAGTCGTTACACGAGCTCTTCCAGGACGAACAGTACGTAACTCTCCGAGTTCACTTCGAGCAATCCAACGTCTAACCGTATGTCTCTACGAGAATTTAATAAAATAATATATAAAGAGAATGTGTAAATACGTAATAATAAATAACTTATGACGTTGAATTTTCGATAACCAGCAGATCCCTACTAATTTTTCTAGTCGTGACAATCACTATACTTTTAACAATTTTATTAAATAAAATCGATTTCTAAATGAGTAATGTAATAAGTAAGAAATAAATAGCATCTTCATATACAGAGTGAATCAATCAAAGTGTGCGCACTTAGGGCAGATATTTTGCTTTTGATTTTAATACAAATGTCGATCACAAGGATATTCATTATAATTTTAACAAACTTTTTGGCACATAAAACTATTATTGCACTTAATTTTGATAATTGTGCAACCATACTATTCTTATCTTCCGAAGGCCACTTTTAAAGACTGCAAATATTACAAAATAAACCAATGAGGATCATATTACGGTGTAGTAAAGTGAAACCAGTATGGCAATGCTAAATGCATTACTGTGGCTAAAATTATTTTAAAACGTTGATATTTATTTATAAGATAATTAATAACACATAACAGATTACTTGCAAAGATTTAAATAGTTTGATGCTACCTTTAATTAATACAACAAAAATATGGAATTTTTAAAACTTTGAACAGTAATACGTCTTTTAAAAATTACACCCCTTTGACGCATTTTTTCAAAAGAAAATATACTGCTGAAGCTTCTTAACTAACTTACAGAAAGATCAACATCTTCAGAAATTCTTCTTGTGGACCAACCAGCAACAGCTAGAGCAGCTATTCGGGATCGAATAATCAACCAAGAATCCGCTTGATTTGGTCTTCTTGGCATTTTCCAATTTATAATAAAATTCGACACAGAACGCAGTAAATACTAAAATATCACAGTAACCTCTTGGCAGGTAAACCACTACTAAAGTGTAATTAACAGCAAAAAATCGCGTTTTCTAAATTCAAGGATTTTTCATTACTTAAGCCCTCTTTGTTAGTCATTAACAAAAACGTCTATTGTCTACTAATTGAATCTATTATCTTAGTATTTTTCAATTTCCTGTACTTTCACCCCCACAGTATCGTATTATATTAAAATTGTCTCATGTTTAGATGTGAGGTAAATCTGCCAAGTGGATTTATTATTTGTGGTCATTTTAGCAAAAATATATTTAAACTAAAATACGTTTAGCCCGTAAAGTAATTAGGTAATGACAAAACCCTTAACTTAGTAAAGTTTTATTTAATTTTCGTAATCATTATTGAAATGATAATTAAATTAGATATCATTACAAGAAGTAATTATTTGATGTTATGAGCTAACATTGATATAAACAGTTTAAATACTTCAAAGGTTTGAGTCTTACTTCGGAATATAAAAGATCACAAAACCTGCAAGAATGAATAAGGTGCAAGCATTGTGTTTAGACTGTAACTGCTATGGCGGATTGCGACCCAAAACTGATCATTTTCATAGACCGTGTTTGTATTTTCTTTTTTTTTTTTTTTCCCCTTACATTAAAGGAACTTTCTTGGGGTGCAGGTAGGAAATTTACTTCTTTATTTTATTGAGGATTTGAATAGTTTTAAAGGTGTGACCTTCAAGTAGTTTCGTGTGGTTTTATTGGATTAAGTGTTTTAAGTGTTTATTTTGAATTAACTGTTTACATTACTAAATAAAACATGACAAGAACGTATTCAGTTACTAAAAACGAGGAAACGTCACCGCCTCTCGGTGTAGAAAGTGACAACAATTTGCTTAAGTAACGGTGGTCCAAGTAGTGATAGAATTTATAAATATAAACTATTTTATAGAACAGTAAAAAAATAACTAGGCATGATGTAAAATGTGCAATGGGAAAATGAATTTTACTCTAGAAAATAGATACAATTGCAGTGCACAATAAAACCACTTAAATTATACTCTCATCCACCAGAAACTAAAGAAGAGGTAAATGAAATGTTAACCTTGGCAGCAAATTCCATTGAATTGGTTATTTCAAACAGAGGAGTTTCTAAGTTGTAAATTGTACCAATAATTTCTAGCAACTACTTTAGAAAAATGGAAATGCGTTGCAAATGAATGGAAACGATTTTTGCACAAGCAAATGATTGAAACCAGACAAAGGAACCCAACAATTAGCAATCATGCAGCAAATTTTATCGAAGATGGGATTCCATTTATATTGGTAATCATTGATGGTGGATGGGCAAAAGGTCCTATAGCCATGGTTTTCTTCGCTTTCAGGTGTTGCAGTGATAATGGCAAACGTACGGAAAAGGCGTAAATTATTTCTTAGGGTGCGTAAATAAATATTGCAGTGTTTGAACAAATGCCAAAGTAAAACAACATGAACGTTTTAAAAATTATAGTGGACCATCAACCGAGATGGAATAAGACAATAGTGGAAGGATTTAATAAAAGTATTGAAGTTCATGGCGTGCGATATAAATATGTGATCGGAGATAGCGATTCAAGTGTATACGCACGAATTATTGAACGTGTTAGTTATGGACGCTTTGTAGTAAAGTTAGAGTGTGCAAATCACATTACTAGGTGTTACACATGCAATTACATAAAATTGCAACTAAAACAATTTATGATGTTGATACTCGGCAAATTTTAAAAATCACATTTCTCGTCTAAGCATTGCAGTTCGTTCTGCAATAAGAGCAATAGCAATGCGACCAGCATTGCACAACTTCAAAGTGATTTAAAAATGGACCTTATCACGTTTTCGGTGATCATTTACATTACCATCAAAGAATATTGCCGTCGTAAAAGCAAACGAACCAAATTATATAGTGCTATTAAAACAAAATAATATTTCAAATGACATTAATATTGCTCTAGATTACGTAATTCGTAAGACTACGAATTCAACAACAAATTATGCCGAGAGGTATATGTCTCTAGTAGCAAAATTTTCAGGTGGAGAGAGAATAAATTATTGTAAAAAGGGGTCATATTTGAGGTGTATTAGTGCTGCCTTATCATTCAATAGTGGTTCATCATTGGCATAATGTAAAACAATACATCTACTAACCTTTTATCATTTTGCATGAAACGGAAAAGACAGGAAATTCGAAAAATTGCAAAAAAGATGTCCGTTTTCTTTTTATGAATAATCTAAGCAATACAGGAAGAGAGCAAAACAAGAATAATTTGAAATAAACACAAGGGTCAACATCAAAATCTTCACGTGGAAAGCCGCAGTAAGAAGTAGACTGACCGATTCAAACTTCGGTACCAATTCGTGACACCACTTCATGTGATTATGCGGTGTTTCATATGACTGTATAAATTTAGAATAAAGAACAATAACGCCGTCCAAACATTTACACGACAGAGTGTGAATCAACAACAAGGAAGCATTTGGCAATATGAACACAAGAGTCAACAGAAAAGTGTTACCGCAGGAATGTTTATTTCGAAGCATCATCCGTTTTTAGCCGCTTCTCCAGATGGAATGACTAGAAGATGGTGGCGGCATTGCAGTGATTAAATGTTTATATTCATGTAGGGATAAAAACAATTCATGAAGCAATTAGCGAAAAAGTTAAAAATTTATGTATAAATTATGTAGAAGTGGAAATTAACGCATTAAACTCTAAGCATGTCTATTACTATCAAGTCCATGGTCAAATGCATATTGCGAATACCGATTACTGTGATTTATTTTGGGTAAAACGTAAAAGCTCGAACGCGATGTGGGTAAACGAAAAGATCCACAATGCGAAACATAGCCGCCAAAAATATAATTTTTCTTCCTGAGTAACGTAGTTTACCCACAACGCTTTTTGGGTAATTCGTGTTGCTCACTGCTCTATGAAATCTTCTTAATCGCTTCCTGCAATACACAAAACGCGTTGTGGGTAAAAAACTCGGACAGCGGCCGATATCGGCTATTACGAATAACATATATACCAATTTAGACATTCAAATTATTCGAGTGCTAAAGAGGACACCGATTTTTGGTTAAAAAGTATGTTGCCTAAGCTAATAACATTTTATAATGAATGCATGTTGCCTAAATTAGTTGACAGCCCCGCGTTCCACGATGGAATGAAAATTAGGGATTTAAAATATAATTGAAACTTAACAGAGAACGATAATAAAAAAAACAATAAAAAAGTTTTATATTATAATTAACGTTAGTTTATGAGGGTATTATTTAAAGAAAGCATACTCTATTACATAGTATCTATCCAATGCTAGACATTTGTATAAATAAATAAATAACAGTTCTTAACTCTAATCCTATTGTTACCTGGAGGTACAGAATTTAAAGGGGTTTGGAATATCCATATCTGTAAGTACAAGTATCGTCTCATACAAACCAGAATTTTTAAAAGGATTACGTTTTTCTCTAGGAATTGTCTTAGCGTGTATTTTTGAACACAGCAGAAAACAAATTAAAAATTAAATGTATTTGTACGTTTGGTTGCATACCATACTCCTAATGCATTTTGGAATTTGACTTCCAACAACCTTAATGGTATGCATATGTATGACGATGATATGCAATTGTATTTTCTTTAGTGAAAATCAGATAAATCAGGCAATTAATAACGTTGAAGGGAATTTAGATAGATCACTCAAATTTCACTAGACCATCCCTCAAAATCATTATGATAGTTTTGGAAATAAACAAAAGATAGAAGCTTTAAAACATCTCGTTAAATTTCGTATAGAAAATCAGTACATTTATATTGTAAAATTAGTCTAAAAATCTTGGTATAAGCATAAATAATAACTAAATATAAATCATTAATTAGTATTTACATTCAAAAAGCCTATATAAACTTGATATTATTATATCCTCATAGTAATACATTTCTGAAAAATTAAAAAACACACCCATCGACACTCTAGTCTTAAGTCATTTCAGTACTGTTCTAAGTTTATTGACCGTGCATAGCAAATGAAACTAGCTAAAGTATAGAACGAGTTCAAAACTCATGCATACTTTTATTTTTGGTTTTAAGAAATGTGATCGTGTTTTTATACACTAACAGAATTGTCTGGTTGAATGGAGAACAGAAGACTGTTGAGTGCAGCTTGTTTATATCTTAAAACAATTAATGGAAAATGACCCCCATACTTATATAATAAAATAACTTTTAGAACTGACATTCATAAATTTAATTTACGTTGTAAAGGTGGTATTTCTCCACCACTTAATCGTACAATTATACAGGGTGAGTTTTTTCCGACGTTTAGCACAGGGATCTCGGAAACTAATAATGATAGAGGAACAGTTAAATGGGAAAAGAATTGTATTTTTACGAGATCACTAAAATGTGCCATTCGTTCTTTCAAAAAAATGACGGTTAACTAGATATTTCTAAAGTAAATTTTTTGGTAAATTTGTTTGGTGTATGTTGCTTTGTTATTTTGAGTTATGACACAATCTTCTGTTTTTCTAATGTGACCATAGTCGCTATGACTTCATAATAAGATGCATTTTCAACGATTCAATGATATACGTGTCATATTATTTTTATAAATAAATCACCTTAGTTAATTTTGTTTCCAAACTTTTTGAATAGTGTGCAATAAAACAATTACTAAGATATTCGTCAAGAATTGAGTAATGAAATGGAAATTCGATATGTATTACCTTTTTAAATTTTAAAATTATAAGCTCAATTAATTTTGGGGTTTGGCTTTGTAGGATGGATCATCAATCTATAACTATAGACTTTTTGTTTGCCGACGTTTTGACGGGAAAAGTCTGGTCTTTATTTAAGCATTTAGAGATAATGGCAGCCTTCTCGACCTACCTATAAAAGACTTTATGATAATTTGGGGCAATATGGATCTTTCTGTAGTTCCAAAATATTACAAGGAGTATTAATGAGGAGGCGAGAGGTAAATGTACTAGCGATAATGTACTGCAAAATCCATCGATTTCAACTCGAAAATTTAATAACTGAAGCAGGAATGTCAAAAATTACCGTTGTACGAATATTAAAAAAAACTAGAAATTATCACCTACTGCAAATTGCCAGTTGCGCAAACATTACATGAAGGTGATTTCAATAAAGGCATTATATTTTACCCTTGTTTATAACATATATGGAGCAGACGTTGCATGAACAGAGAAGACCCAAGTAAGATTTGGATTTAATGTTTGGTGCGGCGTCATTGGTTCAAGAATTATTATTAGCACATTTTAATGGTACTGACGGGTGACCGTTACCTTCATTTTTACAAAACGATTTTGATAACATGTTAGACGGAATTACGCACACAAGTGGTATGCTGCAATGATTTAAGCACGATGGGGCACCATCACAATCAATGTAACGGTGCGAATCATTTGAATCAAACATTCCGCGCTCGTGGATATGACGAAACGCGCCCGTTGCTTAGCCACCTCGATCCCCGGATCTTTCTGTTAGACTTTTATTTATGGGGAACGGTAAAGGAATAGGGTGTATCAGGAACATACGCCACAGTAAGTGATCATAGGAAGCTGTTCAGAAACTTTCCTAATATTGATGCGTTCCGTTCAGCTACAAATTCTGTTTTTTAAAACGGTGTACTATGTGGATTAGTCGAAACAGTGATCTTTTGAAAAAATAGGACCTAAACACGATAAACCATAAAATCAGTTACGTTGCTTGCGTCCTTCTTTATATTTATTTGAGCTCTACAGTTTCGTTGTTGTTTTTAATTTATCGTTTGCAGTTTTTTGTTTGCTTGTTTTTGGTCACGGATAAACTAACATTCTCTGTATTAAAAACTTGCAAGAATTTAATTGTGGTTTTCAATTAATAATTTGCGTCTTTTTAGGAGTTTGGCTTTGTACGACTTCTTCGAATAGAACCTTTGTACTTTTATTATTGTGACATTTTAAAAATTTATTAATTGCTTTACTTAGATTGAAGTATTAATGCAGATGTGCCCAAATTTGCTGATAAGAACTGTCATCAGTCCGTAGGTATCTTGTAAATGACTACATAAAGACCGGAATTTTCGTTGTCAAAACGTCGGCAACAAAAGGTCTATGGTTGTAGATTGATGATCCATCCTACAAGCCAAACCCCAAACTAATTGAGCTTATAATCTTAAAATTTAAAAAAGGTAAACATATCTAACTTCCATTTCATTATTCAATTCCTGACGCATATCTTACTAATATTTTTCATTGCACACTATTCAATAAGTTTAGAAAAAATCAAAATTAACCATAGGTGATTTTGTTATAAAACTATGGTGACACATGGTATATCATTGGATCGTTGAAAACGCATCTTTATTATGAAGTCATAGCCTGCTATAGCTTCTATTAGAAAAAAACAAGTTTGTGTCATAACTAAAAAATTATAGGTTAAATAAACATTTTGACTAAACTTTATTATGTATCACAAAAATACTTAAAACTTTTCCCTTTATAAATTTTGTAAAGTCAATAATAACAAAAACAACATACACCAAACAGATTTACCAAAAAACTTATTTTCAGAATATCTAGTTAGCAGTCTATTTTTAAAGAACAAATGGCATATTTTAGTGACCTCGTAAAAATACAATTCTTTCCCTATTTAACTGTTTCTCTATCTTTATTAGTTTTTCAGAGACCCCTGTACTAAACATCGGAAAAAACTTACCCTGTATATGAGGAGTCACTAGAAATTATTTTATATTTTATTTTATATTATCTTTAGTTCGTTTTATTTTTATATAATTAACAAGATAAAGAAAATAAAAAAATTATTAAAAATTATAAAGAAATTACAAATTGGTTTTAAAGTAATTATATTGTCGTAATAGATTTTATACTATATATATAATGATGGAACAAATCATGTTACTAATTGTATATTTTGTTAATGGTTTTGGTGGGAAGATCAGGTTAGCTAATTAGAAGCATCTTAACCAAAATCCATTTGATTTCCAAATTGTATAGAAAGTACATAAATTATTATTATTATTATTATTCGTCTGTTTGATCATCTTTTTGCTTGCTTATGTCACCTGCACATCGCAACACCTATTCCATTACCACTTGCGTGTCTATGAAAAAATTCTAAGCATCCATTTCTTAAAATCTGACAACTAACTGGATCAGAAACCTAGGTGAAGTTTTATTTTGCAACTCTTTTCCCACAAAAAAATGGAACCAACTATAACCTTTTTTTTTTTCTCTACAATTTCGGTTAAGATCAAAATTTCGTTTATCGTTTGGAGAGGTTTTCGTCTGAGAAAATTTCAAATTTTTACTTTCTGTTTTTGTTTTACACGGAATAAATGTTTACAACAACAGAATTTGCAGTTGAACAGCGCTGCTACTTTCCTTTATTAGCACCGTTGGTGTAATACAAGATCGCCCAGATTTTTTACCCGCTTGGTTTATTTAATGCTTCGGTATGTGGACAGAACAAAACACTTTATAACATTTCACATTTTGTGGTGTCTGGACGCAATCAAAGGATTGTATTTGTAGTAGTCAATTTATGAAGGTAAAGGATTTTTGTGTGCAACAACTGTCAATTAATTTAAATTAGCATTTGAGGATTTTAACAGTTTTTTTAATAAAGCAGGTATCCTTATTTTTAAAATGGAAATTATTATAGAATTATATGTTACTAGTTTATTGAAAGTTCAGTAAAGAATTGCAATTGTAGCATGTATTTTTTTCTTTTGCTACGTTTAATATTAGGGTTGAATCAACACTTCTGTGATTTGTGACGACTATATTAGGGACACCCAAAAGACATTTTTAGTTTTTTTGGTAATTATTGACGTATAACCTTATTTAATGGCATTTTTAATGAAATTAATTTTATTACACAATTTTTGTGAAATTAATCAAGCTGTTGCGATGTCTACGCCTTAGCTAATGTGAATTGAATGTATTCCAACTAATTTTAATTTAAATTTGTATAACTTAATTTTTTTAAATCTAACGTCATTAATTGTCATTGCATTAAATACAATTAAAAAAACTACATTTCCTACTGTCAATTATACTTCTATTAAATGTGAATTTGGTGAATTTCAAAGTATATCAATGGCCCCCGATGTCAGAAAACATTTACGTGAAATGAAGAATGTGAGTGATAGTGAAAGCGGTATATCCATAAAGTTCTAAGAGATGCTTTTGAGGAGTAATTGGAGATCGAATATTAACAGTAATTAATACATCCCCACAAAACGGACAATTTCCCTGAGAAATGGAAGACGCCATTGGTAATCCCGGTACCTAAAAACAACAATACGGAATTTAGACCTATTAACACAGTCCTATTGTATGAAAAACTGTTGGAAATTATTGTTAAAAAACAATTACAAAATTATTGTGATATAAACGAAATATTTTCTCCAAACTAATCTGGGGTTTTCGTTTAGGTCATTCATGCGAATCCGTGGTAGAAGTCAACCTATATGATGAATTTAATAGAGAAATAGGTGAGGAAAATATAGTGCTAGCGGTATTTTTAGATTTTAAGAAGGCGTTTGAGACTGTAAATCGAGACATACTAATCAAAAACTAATAAGTATAGGAATAAAAATAAAAGTTCTTGAATGGTTCAAACTTATTTGACTAACAGAAATCAAAAGTGAAATTTAAATCTGGCATCTCAGAATCTATTAATGTTGATT